>JAFFSR010000328.1:5340000-5684006 GCA_017163975.1 Anastatus disparis | reverse complement strand
GACTAAAGCGACATCATCAGCGTACGCAAACATTTTCACCCCATCCGGCATTGCAAGTCTGAGTAATGCATCGAACAGGATGTTCCAGAAGTCTGGGCCGAAGATCGAGCCCCTGTGCCACGCCTGCGCTAAGGTCTTTTCTCACGCCAGCCTTCTTCTGTTTCATAGCGGAGGAATACGGTTTTCAGATAGTCTCGTATCACTGCATAAGGTATTCTGGTACATGTTAAACTCTTTCAACGCAGCAAGAAGGCCAGCCATTTTGCTGAGTTGAAAGCGTTTTTCGTATCCAGCATGACTAGAAACGCAATAAGACGGGAATGATGGTTCCCCAGTCCATCCTTCTTTGCTACCTTTACTACTTCTTCTACTGCATTTACGGTAGACCGCTTTTTCCTGAAGCCGTACTGGTTGTCAGCGAGGTCGCCAGCCGCCTGTACAGCTCCTTGTAATCGCGGTTTAAGCAGCCTCTCGTATAGCTTCTGCTTCGTCCAACATGCAGAGTGGCCCTGTGGGGACGATGGATGCCGGGGATCACCTCCTTTCCTTTGCTGATCGTGCACAAGACGCGCAATCTTCCAGGAGTGCTAAACACACCCGTCTGGAGGCACGCGCTGGGCATATTCAACAAGAGAGATGGCGCTTCACCACTATGCATTTAGGGACCTCGGATGGTATTCCGTCAGGCCCAGGTGCCTTATTGT
This sequence comes from Anastatus disparis, assembly GCA_017163975.1. NCBI lineage: Eukaryota > Metazoa > Arthropoda > Insecta > Hymenoptera > Eupelmidae > Anastatus > Anastatus disparis. The sequence continues at coordinate 5,683,302 of JAFFSR010000328.1, read as the reverse complement.
TCTTCATCATTCTTGCAGCTATCTGTAGCTCTCCGCTTGTAAAGAGCGGGATCTCTTCTGGTTCTCCTGTATTCTCCTGTTCTTCGAGTGGTGGATGCGTAGGGAAACAAGTGGTTTACGATGTTCGCCATGGTCTCTTCTTCGAATGGCAACGTGAGGGCGGCGTTAAGCTTCTGGTCACGATCTTGTAGGCCAAGCCCCACACCTCTGTTGACGTCTTCGCTCAGGTCTTTCCAGCATTGTGCTTTGCTTCGGATTGATCTTCTTACGAAGCTTTTATGCACGTTCTCTGTATTGCGCAGACAAAAGATCTGCTGCTGGTGAGTTCTTCTTCTTGCTCTCTGTGATGATCTTCTGAGACTAAGAGCTTCTGACCTCGTTCTAGCGGATTTCGTCATTCCACCAATACGCTGGACGCTTATGATGTCGCGATCCTTGCGCGGTATAGATGCATCACAGGCTCTGTGAATGAGACTCATCGTCTCTTTTTACGAGAACCTCTGCAGCGTCGGCGTTTCCGGTGGCAGTTGTCGCGTCCGGTAGATAGTCTGATCTCTTGCTGCAGTACTTCTGGACAAGTTTCAGAGTCCAGCTTGGCAACGGGTTCCATCTGACTGGTCTAGCGACATTTCGCCTCGATGATTGGGATCCACCACGGATTTGAAATGTGATGTACTGGTGGTCACTTCCATTGTATGTCTCCAGCACCTTCCAATCTGACACTTTACGTGAAAGATTTTCTGATGCGGGGATACGTCAGGAATCGTACCGCTAGCTCCTCGTCTGAATGTTGGAGTGCTTCCGGTGTTTATAGCACTTGTTAGGCCGAGTCTGTCTGCCATCTCCATGATGTATCCTCCTCTGCTGTCCTGCAGTGGCATTCCCACTCTAACGCTTTCGCGTTAAAGTCTCCTGCGACGACGACGTCACCTTCCATTCTTTCGGACAGAGTCTTCCAGCAGATCCAGACGGCGCCTAAACGTGTCTGCTGTTGAGTTTGGTGTAAAATAACAGCTCACGTATGTAACGTTTCTGCTTTTAACCCATACGAAGCCTTCTTCAGCTCCATTTGCGTCTTCTCTGATGGTCTTTGGGTCTACGTAAATCGCAGCAGTGCTGCTTGTCTCTAAACCAGGTCTTAACGGTCCAGTTTGTGTACTGCTCGCTTATCATGAGCACATCAGCCTTTGTCTCGAATTTGATTTGAGTCAAAAGGCTGTTGGCTAGGTCGCTTCTGTGCAAGTTGTTTGAAGGACCGTTATACGGCCCATCATTAGCGTTTTTGTTTAAATCGGTTTAGTGTCTCGCGAAAGACTTTGCACTGACTCCGACCTGGGGATGTGTTTCCTGCTCTGCTGGGTCTACTTCGCGCTCAGCACAAGCATGCACTGAGTATCAGTAGCCTTGCAGGCCGATCCTTGCGGCCATCTTTGCCACACTTGTAGCACATCTTGCTACTGTCAGGTCCTCGGCAGTCACGTGCCTGATGACCGTAGTTCAGGCACCCAAAACAGCGCTGAACTCTCTTGCCAACTTCTGATACGGCAGCTGGTGTAGCCGATCTATTTTTCGTTTTTGCGAGCAAAAAACGCTGCTTGGTCTTGTCCCATCTCTACAATGGCTAAGCGAAGCGCTCTGCTGTTGGGGCTGGTTAGCGAGACACTAAACTCCCTACTTCCTGTTGTACTTCGGTAAAAAACAGCTTTACAGCAGTCTTCACTTCTTCTACTGACGCTAAACAGTCGATGTCCCTGATCTCGACCGTTTCTTTGGGGCACATCTCTTGACGTTTCCCCCTCTCGCCAACCGTCTTTCTCAGGAATTCACCGAAAGTCTCCCAGTCCTTGAGATGAGCCCAACTCAACAAGACATCCCCGGCCCTGGTTTTGGGTAATCCTTTGATGTTATTTGTTGGGCCTCATTAATAAGGTCCTGCCGGATGTTCTGCAGGATGTCACCGTAAGACTTTCCTTCTCCTGGCTTAATGAGGACAGCGGTAGACCTCTTCTTTGTCTTCCTCCTTCTTTTCTTTTTTTTGGCAGCTGCTGTGCAGACTGCTCTGTGCCATTGGCCGGTGTTTTGGCCAAGTTGGTGGTTTGGTGTTGGGTCTGCTTTGGTCGCTGCTGTTGTTGTTGCAGAGATCGTTGTTGCTGCTAGTCTTTGCTTATTAGCAGCCCTAATATCCTTTCGACTCTGTGCAGTCTTGAAGGACTCATCCTCTTCCACAGCTCGGTTTTTTAAGAGGAGCTCGCGAATCGGAATAACTTCCTGATTCGGGAGCGAGTCCTCTCTCTAGGTCGTTTAGCTGCAGCACTTGCCTCTGGGGCGTCCCAGTCACGTCCATCTGTTCAGTGACTGTTCTTGCAGCAAGCAAGCGAGAATGTTCTCTCTTAATAGCATCCACGTGCTCAATCAGTTCTGGCAGGTTATCCTTCACTTTAGAGTTCATGTTAGGTATGGACCTAACAGCTGCTTCAGATAAGCAGAAAGATCTCATTCACTCTTGAGATCTTTCTTCAATTGTTAAGCAGGCGATCTCTACCCTGTATTCTTTTAGGGATCAGCCTGCGACATCTGGCCTTCGGTATTGTTTTGGGCTATTACTAGCCGCTCCTAGTTGGTTTTTGCTTTGTGTTTGTTCAGAATTTACCATATTAATACGTGTACTTGGTTTAAGACGGTTCGCCCATCATGGGAGCTCCAGGCGCAGTGGAGCCACTATCCCTGCCTGTAAGGTGCCCTAGTTATGATGCCGCAGCCGAGAAGCGGTTGTCGGGTGGTCAACCCTAGCGACATCGAGTGATTCTAGAAAAGATGTTACGGGTTAGGCCCGCGCCATATTGATGCTAAAGGCTTTACGTCATCCCTATTGGAGTGGCGACGTCTGATCCAGCCGCGCCAGGCCCTAAACTTCAGGCTAGACGTTCCGAGTTCTCCTGCGCGGACTCGGTATAAGGAAATACTGACCAGGTAATCCTTCACACCCTGCGCCTGCGTACGAAACCAACTTCAACCCTTCATTGGCCTGGTTACGTTAGTAGAAGTACGTAACAGTTCCTTACCAGCATGTGGCTTCACGGGGCCTTTGCCCGTCACGACTTTCGCCGGAGGGGACTAACTTTACCCTTATTACTAAACAGAGGTCAGCAAGTCACCACTAACGAACAACCCGGTAGTCTGACGGGAATATCCATTGGTCGACAGCCGCAGCTCATTCATACATCCACTCATACCGTAAGTTGCTTCTAGTACACGTAAATACGAACAAAAAATTTCAAATGGGTTGGCAGTTTCGTGAAGCGAAAGTGCCTACGCGATCATCCAGATATCCTTGACCATCGCTAAGATTGCCAGCGATATGTGGATCGTGCTTAAGCCTCCGCCCCGCCACCACATCGTAGGTGGACACTTGCAAGGTCAGCAACATGCGGAGGATAATAATAATAATAATAATAATAATAATAATGATGATGATGATGATGATGATGATGATGATGATGATGATGATGATGATGATGATGATGATGATGATGATGATGATGATGATGATGATGATGAGATGATGATGATGATGATGATGATGATGATGATGATGATGAGGATGATGATGATGATGATGATGATGATGATGATGATGATGATGATGATGATGATGATGATGATGATGATGATGATGATGATGATGATGATGATGATGATGATGATGATGATGATGATGATGATGATGATGATGATGATGATGATGATGATGATGATGATGATGATGATGATGATGATGATGATGATGATGATGATGATGATGATGATGATGATGATGATGATGATGATGATGATGATGATGATGATGATGATGATGATGATGATGATGATGATGATGATGATGATGATGATGATGATGATGATGATGATGATGATGATGATGATGATGATGATGATGATGATGATGATGATGATGATGATGATGATGATGATGATGATGATGATGATGATGATGATGATGATGATGATGATGATGATGATGATGATGATGATGATGATGATGATGATGATGATGATGATGATGATGATGATGGATGATGATGATGATGATGATGATGATGATGATGATGATGATGATGATGATGATGATGATGATGATGATGATGATGATGATGATGATGATGATGATGATGATGATGATGATGATGATGATGATGATGATGATGATGATGATGATGATGATGATGATGATGATGATGATGATGATGATGATGATGATGATGATGATGATGATGATGATGATGATGATGATGATGATGATGATGATGATGATGATGATGATGATGATGATGATGATGATGATGATGATGATGATGATGATGATGATGTGATGATGATGATGATGATGATGATGATGATGATGATGATGATGATGATGATGATGATGATGATGATGATGATGATGATGATGATGATGATGATGATGATGATGATGATGATGATGATGATGATGATGATGATGATGATGATGATGATGATGATGATGATGATGATGATGATGATGATGATGATGATGATGATGATGATGATGATGATGATGATGATGATGATGATGATGATGATGATGATGATGATGATGATGATGATGATGATGATGATGATGATGATGATGATGATGATGATGATGATGATGATGATGATGATGATGATGATGATGATGATGATGATGATGATGATGATGATGATGATGATGATGATGATGATGATGATGATGATGATGATGATGATGATGATGATGATGATGATGATGATGATGATGATGATGATGATGATGATGATGATGATGATGATGATGATGATGATGATGATGATGATGATGATGATGATGATGATGATGATGATGATGAGGATGATGATGATGATGATGACAGATGATGATGATGATGATGATGATGATGATGATGATGATGATGATGATGATGATGATGATGATGATGATGATGATGATGATGATGATGATGATGATGATGATGATGATGATGATGATGATGATGATGATGATGATGATGATGATGATGATGATGATGATGATGATGATGATGATGATGATGATGATGATGATGATGATGATGATGATGATGATGATGATGATGATGATGATGATGATGAGGATGATGATGATGATGATGATGATGATGATGATGATGATGATGATGATGATGATGATGATGATGATGATGATGATGATGATGATGATGATGATGATGATGATGATGATGATGATGATGATGATGATGATGATGATGATGATGATGATGAGATGATGATGATGATGATGATGATGATGATGATGATGATGATGATGATGATGATGATGATGATGATGATGATGATGATGATGATGATGATGATGATGATGATGATGATGATGATGATGAGATGATGATGATGATGATGATGATGATGATGATGATGATGATGATGATGATGATGATGATGATGATGATGATGATGATGATGATGATGATGATGATGATGATGATGATGATGATGATGATGATGATGATGATGATGATGATGATGATGAGTATGATGATGATGATGATGATGATGATGATGATGATGATGATGATGATGATGATGATGATGATGATGATGATGATGATGATGATGATGATGATGAGATGATGATGATGATGATGATGAGATGATGATGATGATGATGATGATGATGATGAGATGATGAGATGATGATGATGATGATGATGATGATGATGATGAGATGATGATGATGATGATGATGATGATGATGATGATGATGATGATGATGAGATGATGATGATGATGATGAGATGATGATGATGATGATGATGATGATGATGATGATGATGATGATGATGATGATGATGATGATGAGATGATGATGATGATGATGATGATGATGATGATGAGATGAGAGATATGAGATGATGATGATGATGATGATGATGATGATGATGATGATGATGATGATGATGATGATGATGATGATGATATGAGATGAAGAGATGATGATGATGATGATGATGATGATGATGATGAGAGTGATGTATGATGATGTGATGAATGATGATGATGATGATGATGATGATGATGATGATGATGATGATGATGATGATGATGATGATGATGATGATGATGATGATGATGATGTGTGTGATGATGATGATGATGATGATGAGATGATGATGATGATGTGATGATGATGTGAATGATGATGTGATGATGATGGATGATGATGATGATGATATATGATGATGATGATGATGATGATGATGATGATGAGATGATGATGATGTGATATATGATGATGATGATGATGATGATGATGATGATGATGTTGGATGATGGAGAGAGAGAGAAAAGAGAAGAGGAGAGAAGAGAGAGAGAGAAGATGATATAGAATGAATAGATGATGAGAGATGATGAGAAGAGAGAGAGAGAGAATGATAAGATGAGAGAGATATGATGATAAGATGATGAGAGATGATGATGATGATGATAATATATATAATATGATGAAATGATGATGATGATATGATGATGAGAGATAGTATGAATGATGATGATGATATGAGATGATGATGTGATGATGATGATATGATGATGATGTGATATGATGATGTGATGTGATTGAGGATAGAAGAGAGATGATGAATGATGATGAGAAGATATGATGAGATGAGATGATGATAGATGATGATAGATGATGATGATATGAGATGATGATGATGATGATGATGATGATGATATGATGATGAGATGATGATGATATGATGATGATGATGATGATGATGATGAGATGATGATGATGAGATGATGATGATGATGATGAGATATGATGATGATGATGATGATGATGATGATGATGATGATGATGATGATGATGATGATGATGATGATGATGATGATGATGATGATGATGATGATGATGTGATGATGATGATGATGATGATGATGATGATGATGATGATGATGATGATATGATGATGATGATGATGATATGATGATGATGATGAGATGATGAGATGATATGATGAGATGATATGATGATATGATGATGATAGATGATGATGATGATGATGATGATGATGAGATGATGATGATGATGATATATGATGATGATATGATATGATGATGATGATGATATGATGATGATGATGATATGATATGATATGATATGATGATGATGATGATGATGATGATGATGATGATGATATGATGATGATGATGATGATGATGATGATGATGATTGATATGATGAGATTGATGATGATGAAGATAGATGGAGATGATGATTGATGATGATGATGATATGTGTGATGTGATATATGAGATTATGAAGTATTTGTGAAGGGGTGATGAGAGATGATTGATGATGATGTGTGAGAGAAAGAATAAAATAGTAGGAAGAGAGAGGTGAGAGGATGATGAGATGATGATGATGAATGATGATGATGATGAGATGATGATGAGATGAGAGATATGATGATGATGGATGATGATGTGATGATATGATGATGAGATGATGAGATGTGGAGATATGAGATGATGTGATGATGATGATGATGATGAAGAGAGATATGAGATGATGATTGATGATATGATGATGATGAGATGATGATGGTATGGAGATTGATGATGATGTGATGTGAGATTGATGATGATGATGATGATGTGATGATGAGATGAGATGATGTATATGATGAGAGAGTGATATGAGATGATGAGATGATGATGATGTGTGATATGATGAAGATGATATGTGAGATGAGAGATGATGTGTGATGATGATGATGATGATGTGATGTGATGATGAGAGATGAGATGGATGATGATGATTGAGATGATGAGATGGAGATTGATGTGATTTGAGATGATGATGATGATGATGATATGATGTGAGGATGAAAGATGATATGATATGAATGATGATGATAGTAATGGGATAGGAGAATGGAAGAATTAGTAGTGGGAGATGATGATAGTGGAGATGAGAATGATGTGTGAGAGAAAGAAGGTGATATTGATGAGGATGAGGGAGAGAGAAATGAGAGAGGGAGTGATGAGATGATGATGTGGTGTGATGGATGAGATGATGAGATGAGATGGTATGGAGTGAGATGATGATGTGATGATGAGGATGAGATGATGATGTGAGATGATGGTGGATGAGATGAGGTGATGATGTGAGGATGATGAGATGTGAGAGGATGATGTGATGATGATGATGATGATGGATGATGATGATGAATATGTGTGATGATGATGAGTGAGAGATGATGAGATGTGAGGATGTGATGATGGAGGATGGATGATGTGATGATGAGAGAGGGAGAGATGATGATGAGATGATGAGATGTGATGAGGGATGTGATGAGGATGATGATGAGATGATGATGATGTGATATGTGGATGATGTGTTGATTGGGTGAGATGGATGGAGGTGAGTGATGAGAGGATGTGGAGTGTGTGAGATGATGATGGATGTGAGGAGAGTGGAGAGAGATGATGTGATGGATGATGAGATGATGAGATGTGAGGAGGATGTGGGTGAGTGTGTGATGTTGTGATGATGATTGTTTGTGATGAATGAGTGATGAGGATGATGATGAGGGATGGATGAGATGTGTGATGGATGATGATGATGTGTGATGATGAGATGATGTGAGATGATGATGATGAGATGATGTGATGAGATGATGTGTGATGTGTGTGATGTGATGAGTGAGAGAGAATGGATGATGTGTGTGGATGATGTGATGGGTGAGATGATTGATGGATGTGATTTGTGTTGTGGATGATGGTGAGTGATGAGATGATGATGATGATGTGTGGATGATGGATGATGAGATGGTGATGATGATGATGATGATGTGATGTGATGATGATGATGATGATGATGATGATGATTGATGATGATGATGATGATGATGAATGATGATGTGTGGATGATGAGATATGATGAGATGAGATGAGATGATGGATGATGAGATGTGGGATGATGTGAGATGATGATGGATGATGATTGTGAGATGATGATGATGATGAGATGATGTGAGATGATGATGATGATGATGATGATGATGAGATGATGATGTGATGGATGATGATGATGATGTTGGATGTGATGGTGATGATATGATGTGATGATGATGATGATGTGATATTGATGAGGGTGTATATGATGATGATGATGATGATGATGATGATGATGATGATGATGATGATGATGATGATGATGATGATGATGATGATGATGATGATGATGATGATGATGATGATGATGATGATGATGATGATGATGGGATGATGATGATGATGATGATGATGATGATGATGATGATGATGATGATGATGATGATGATGATGATGATGATGATGATGAGATGATGATGATGATGATGATGATGATGATGATGATGATGATGATGATGATGATGATGATGATGATGATGATGATGATGATGATGATGATGATGATGATGATGATGATGATGATGATGATGATGATGATGATGATGATGATGATGATGATGATGATGATGATGATGATGATGATGATGATGATGATGATGATGATGATGATGATGATGATGATGATGATGATGATGATGATGATGATGATGATGATGATGATGATGATGATGATGATGATGATGATGATGATGATGATGATGATGATGATGAGATGATGATGATGATGATGATGATGATGAGATGATGATGATGATGATGATGATGATGATGATGATGATGATGATGATGATGATGATGATGATGATGATGATGATGATGATGATGATGATGATGATGATGATGATGATGATGATGATGATGATGATGATGATGATGATGATGATGATGATGATGATGATGATGATGATGATGATGATGATGATGATGATGATGATGATGATGATGATGATGATGATGATGATGATGATGATGATGATGATGATGATGATGATGATGATGATGATGATGATGATGATGATGATGATGATGATGATGATGATGATGATGATGATGATGAGATGATGATGATGATGATGATGATGATGATGATGATGATGATGATGATGATGATGATGATGATGATGATGATGATGATGATGATGATGATGATGATGATGATGATGATGATGATGATGATGATGATGATGATGATGATGATGAGATGATGATGATGATGATGATGATGAGATGATGATGATGATGATGATGATGATGATGATGATGATGATGATGATGATGATGATGATGATGATGATGATGATGATGATGATGAGATGATGATGAGATGATGATGTGATGATGATGATGATGATGATGATGATGATGATGATGATGAGATGATGATGTGATGATGATGATGATGATGAGATGATGATGATGAGATGAGATGATGATGATGATGATGATGATGATGATGATGATGAGATGATGAGAGATGATGATGATGATGATGATGATGAGATGAGAGATGATGATGATGAGAGAGATGAGATGATGATGATGATGTGATGATGATGATGATGATGATGATGATGATGATGAGATGAGATGATGATGATGATGATGATGATGATGATGATGATGATGATGATGATGATGATGATGATGATGATGATGATGATGAGATGATGATGATGATGATGATGATGATGATGTGATGATGATGATGATGATGATGATGATGATGATGATGAGATGATGATGATGATGAGATGATGATGATGATGATGATGATGATGATGATGATGATGATGATGATGATGATGATGATGATGATGATGATGATGATGTGATGATGATGATGATGATGATGTGTGATGATGTGTGATGATGATGATGATGATGAGATGATGATGATGATGATGATGATGTGATGATGATGATGATGATGATGATGATGATGATGATGATGTGATGATGATGATGATGATGATGATGATGATGATGTGATGATGATGATGTGATGATGATGATGATGATGATGATGATGATGTGATGATGTGATGATGATGATGATGATGATGATGATGATGGATGAGAGATGGATGATGATGATGATGTGATGATGATGATGATGATGATGATGATGATGATGATGATGATGATGATGATGATGATGAGATGAGAGATGATATGATGAATGATGAGATGATATGATATATGAGATGATGATGTGATGATGATGATGATGATGATGATGATGATATGATGATGAGATGATGATGATGATGTATGAGTGAATGATGAGATGAGAGAGATATGATGATGATGAATGATGATGATGATGATGATGAATGATGATGATGATGATGATGAGATGATGATGATGATGATGATGATGATGATGATGAGATGATGATGATGATGATGATGATGATGATGATGATGATGATGATGATGATGATGATGATGATGATGATGATGATGATGATGATGATGATGATGAGATGATGATGATGATGATGATGATGATGATGATGAGATGATGATGATGATGATGATGATGATGATGATGATGATGGTGATGATGATGATGATGATGATGATGATGATGATGATGATGATGATGATGATGATGATGATGATGATGATGATGATGATGATGATGATGATGATGATGAGATGATGATGATGATGATGATGATGAGATGTGATGATGATGATGATGAGATGATGATGATGATGATGAGATGATGATGATGATGAGAGATGATGATGAGATGATGATGAGATGATGATGATGATGATGATGATGATGATGATGATGATGATGGATGAGAGATGATGATGATGATGATGATGATGATGATGATGTGATGATGATGATGATGATGAGATGATGATGATGATGATGTGTGATGATGATGATGATGATGATGATGATGATGATGATGTGATGATGATGATGATGATGATGATGATGATGATGATGATGATGATGATGTGATGATGATGATGATGTGATGATGATGATGATGATGATGATGATGATGATGATGATGATGATGATGATGATGATGATGATGATGATGATGATGATGATGATGATGATGATGATGATGATGATGATGATGATGATGTGTGATGATGATGTGATGATGTGTGATGTGATGATGATGATGATGATGATGATGATGATGATGTGATGATGATGATGATGATGATGATGATGATGATGATGATGATGATGATGATGATGATGATGATGATGATGATGATGATATGATGATGATGATATATGATGATGATGATGATGATGATGATGATGATGATGATGATGATGATGATGATGATGATGATGATGATGATGATAATGATAATGATAATAATAATAATAATAATAATAATAATAATAATAATAATAATAATAATAATAATGATGTTAATAAAATAACAAATGAAAGAATAAATATATTAACAATACTATTATAATGATAACAATAAGAACGATAAATAATAATTATAATAATACAGAAAACTTACATTCATTAAGACGCCTATCCAGTACGCTTCTATCAAAAGAGTGATAACTCATACGCGTGCCATTTACTACGTGAAATTCACTTTTTCTTAATGGTGTTGTTTGAGTATAAAATGTGTGTAATAAAGTAAACCATTCTTGAGTATTTCCCGAAGGGCCTGCTGTGTTTGTTGACCCTATTTCATTTTCAGGATCATTATGAAGTAAACTTCTCATAAGAGCGTCGAACGGCTCTGGATAATTATTAATCACCGCACGCGACAATAGACAACCTGGCCTGATTATTTCCGGGTTTGGCGCTTCATCTTAGATCTTGCTATCTTCGGATTCTGATTCTGATTCCTGTTGTATTCGCTCTTGCTGTGCAATTGGAATCTGATCATTGATGACTGTTTCACCATCGCTGTCTACAATCATTTCGTCATGTACAATTCGAACACTTTCTTCTTTTTCGTTTTGGTGTTTTTCTTCTACAATTTCAACATTTTCTTCTCTATTTTCTTTTTCTTCATTACGAGATATTTCATCAAAAAATAAACGCCGTGAAACGGTATTTCTCGATGTACTGGGTAGATCATGATTGTTGACTGATTGTTCAAATAAAGTTCCATCGCTGTAGTCTTCTTTGCGGATATGAAAGCAGCTTTTGATTTCTTAAATAGGGAAGAGTTATGGAAAACGATGAAAAGACTAAATATCAAAGAGGAAACAAGAGTGAGTTTAGAAAAAATATATGATAAAACTAAAGCAAAAGTGCGAATAGGAGATGAGTACACAAAAGAATTTTGTATAGAAAAAGGAGTAAGACAAGGTTGCCCTTTAAGCGCAAATATATTTAACCTAGGATTTGCTGATCTGGAAAAGAATATGAAAGGACAAACAGGAGGAATTGAGATAGAAGAAACAAAAGTATATACAATATCTTATGTGGATAAAGTAGCACTATTAGCAAAAAACGCAAAGAAAATGAGAAGTTAAATGAAAACGTTTGCAAAATACATAGAGAATAAAGGTTTAGAATTGAATGTAGAAAAATCCGAAATAATCAAGTTCAGGAAAGCTGGTGGAAGAAAAAAAGAGGAAATATATACGTGGAAAGGTAAGAAAATTGAAATAGTAAAGTCGTTTACGTACTTGGGATATAAGTTACAAGGAAATAATAAAGAGAAACATATAAAGGAGCAAAAAGCAAAAGCGAATACGAAAATGGGAAGAGTATGAAGCATCGCGGAAAAACTGCTTAAGAGGAGGTCACGTATCTCTGTCCTTTTCTAATCAAATAATTAATTTTTAGCTAAAAATAATAACTTTAGCAAAAAATAAAGAGAAAGCCGCATCTCGTATAAGGAAAAGCAAAATTTTCTCTAATAAAAAAAAATTAATTTTATTGCTTTGATTTCAAGGAAACCTTGAAAAACCAAATTGTTTACCCTAACCTCTGTGTTTTAAGTTTTTCAAGGTTTTCTTGGAAACGAAGCGATAAAATTAATTTTTTCTCATTAATGAAGATATTGCTTTTTTTGATATAAAAAGCGGCTTTCTCTTAATTTTTTGCTAAAATTATTAGTTTTTGTAATAAAATCAATTCTTTGATTAGAAAAGGACAGATATACTCGACCTCCTCTTAAGAATAACTGGAAGAAAAGAATGGACTTATTTGATTCGTTGATAAAAAGCATAATCATGTATGAAATGGAAATATGGGGATGGAAAAGGAATTAGAAAGGATACAAAAAAAGTACATAAAATGGACATTAGGTTTAGAAAGGAACACTCCAGACTACGTCTTAATGATTGAAATTAAAAGAAACTGTATAGAAAAAACAGCAATAGGTAGAGCTGTAAAGTATGATGAAAAAATAGTAAAATGCAAAGAAGGGGATCTTTTAAAGATTTGTTGGAAAGAAAATAACAAGGATAATCTGAAGGAAGAAGAAAATAAAAACAGAGGAAGAAGAGGTAGAAAAAGGATTGAGAAGGATACAAAAGTTGATGAATCAATAAGAAAGGAGCTAGAGAAAAGAGGAATATCAGTGAAAGAATATTATGATGAATTAGAAAGGGGAGAGGAACTACACGAAATTATAGAGGAAAGAAGCAAAGAAATAGAATGGAATGAAAACTGGAGTAAAATGGAAAAGTCCAAATATACAAAACTAAGCTTTAAAAAAAATAATGAAAAAAATACGTGAGGAAAAAAAATTAAGACTTGAGAACAAATAAAAAAATAAATATTTTGGGAAATAAAAAAAATATATTTAAAATAAAATACACGCCCAAAAAGGCAAGGCTACAGCGGAGTTCTCTTTTTTTCTTCTTCTAATCGTAAAGAGAGCTCCGCTGTAGTCTTGGCTTTTTGGGTGTGTATTTTATTCTAAATGTATTTTTTTTATTTCCCAGAATATTTATTTTTTTATTTGTTCTCAAGTCTTAATTTTTTTTCTCACGTATTTTTTTCATTATTTTTTTTAACGCTTAGTTCCTACGCTTTATACAAAGCTTCGCTTCTTTTTGGGCGTCCCTAGACGGCACTGTTGTTTTTTTATGTCCTTCAAGTAGTAAAAATGTTAAAATAATTTGAACACTATCATTTTTGCATGATAAGATTTATAAATTAGTTTCATGTACAAAGTTTTAACATACAATAATAGAATCATTCATAAATTTGTATGTTCATCAGAAGTACATATAGTAATTTGTACACCACTGTTCTCATTTTTATATTGTATCAAAGTAACTATTGGCTGATGGTAACTAAATTATGGCACAAATGTTTTCAATTCTATTCTTATAGAATTACAATTTACACGATTTATTAACAATCGACATAGAGCGGGATAAACGAAACAGCACATCGCAACGGATACTCAAGAGAAAGCGATAGAAAGCGATGACTGATATAAGTGAGAGAGAGACAGAAGGCCACGCACACTGAGTTAGGGAGAGGTGGTGATGGGAGGCAGTGTGCACGTAATGGCACGATATGTATACACGCGCGCCGCAATTGCCACTCTGTATATCTATATATATCGTGTAACGCTTTTAAAATCTGACGCTTAGCACGGATAGAGTGGCCACGCGGCGAGCACCCAGAACGTCCGTATAAAAGCTTCGCTTCAAAAGAAATAAAAATAATAGGTAATAGCTGGACAGATACACAAAAATACTTGATAACAGAAGACGGAACAAAAAGAAATAATATAAAGAAGATAGCTAAATATAGAATGGGAAACGAATGCTTAGAGAATAGAAATTGGTTGATAGATGAGGATAGAAAATGCAGACTGTGAAATAAAGAAGGAGAGACATTTAAACACATTTTTGAGAAATGTGAGTATACAAAGATAGAAGGATTAACATGGATGGAAGCAATGAGTAGTGGTATAAATTTAGTTGCGAGACTATCTAATGTAGACTGGTTAAGAGCAAAGGAAAAAGAAAGAAAAGAAGAGTAATATCTGAAAGTAAGTGTAAAAGTAAACAAGGTTAAAAAGTGAAAAACTTGAAAGTGAGAAAGGAGAAAAAAAGGGAAAGTGAAACTAAAATGATTGAAATATGAGAAAAGGAGCTCAGTATAAGTAAAGTCAGATAGTATAGAGGAAAATAACTGAAGGATAGAATATAGGATGATTGGAGGAAGAAGCGCCATCTCTCGGAAAAAGCAAGAAGGTGAAGGACGAAGTAAGATAAAGAAAGTAGCATGGAAAGCAAAACACGTGTCTGACTTTATAAAGGGAATAAAGTTTCAAAGTACATACGGAAATAAATAAAAAGGTTAAAAAGTAAAAAAGAGAAAAATAAGGAACAATAGATAGTAATTGGAAAAGATTGAAAAGAATATAGAGATCTAACGAAGAAAACAAAAGAAAAGCATAACCTAAAAAAAAAGAGAATAAGTGAAAGTCTAAGAAAAATAAAAGATTTGAAGAAAAAAAATAAGTGGAAAGAAAATATGGAAATTAAAGATAAAAAAGAAAATAATAAACTAGAAAAAAGTCGAAGTGATAGTGAAGGTGAAAAAAATAAGACGCAAAAAGAGAATGAAAAGTCTAAGAGAGGAAATGAAGATAAAGAAAAAGAGGAAAGAATGTTAAAATTAGAAGTAAAAATAGAAAGCCAAGAGAAGGAACTGCACCTGCAGAAGGAGATAATAGATAGTATGGTGGGAAAAATAGAAAGATTGAATATAAAGAACAGAAAGTTAAAGAAAAGGCTTGAAGAAATGGAACCGGAAAAGGTGCATGGGCAGAAAAAAAGTATAAAGGAGGTAGTGAACCAGTTATGTGAGAAAGAACTAAAAGTGAGCAGTAAAATAATTGGAATTAAAGCAAAGATAAAAGAAATAAAAGAGAAATGCAATGAGAGGAAAGTAACAGAAGAGAGTGGAAAGAAAAACGACGAAGAAAAGGGAAGGTTTATGGAAAAACTGAACATGGATAAGGTTTGTAAAAGGTACGGAAAAGAAAAAGTATTGTTTCTGAGACTTAAGGGAAAAAAGGAAAGACATAAAAGAAATAATAGAAGACACCATATGAAAGTCTGAGTGGAAAGTATATCAAAAAGGTGAAAGGGAGGATCTTTTCTGGCTAGTTTTTAGACTGAAAGCAGATAGAGATTATGTGCTGAGGAAATTCAGAAAATGGAGAATCATGAAAGGTTTCAAAGTTGATGAACTGCTCACCAGAGGAGAAAGATTGGAAAGGAAAGAGAGAGAGAGGAAAAAGAGTATAATAAAAAATCGGAAAGCAAAGAAGAGGAAAGAAAAGAAAATGAAAATCAACCTGAATAGATAAAGGCTATAGTTTTTTTTTTTTTTTTTTTTTTTTTAATATATAAAGGATATTGTTATCCTCTATATAATTAACCTTTTTCTATGGAGATGTCGAGGGAGCCCAGCCCGGAACCGTTTAACACATTACATCAGGCTAGACTGTCAGACACCGCCATACCGGAAACTTTGACTACCGATGGATGGTCAGCCACTTTTGTGACCAACAATCAACCGATACTCAATGAGGCCAGATTTCTTAAGAGTCGCGATATGGGTAGCACATACACTAATTTTCTTTCGAAAAAAAGTCAGAGGTGCCTGGCCAGGATTCGAACCCGTGCCCACCGCGTTGAAGGCAAGAGCTCTATCCGTTACGCCACCGCGCTCCTATATAAAGGCTATAGTACTGTGTACAGTTGTTAGTTAAAGGAAGAGAAAAGTGAGAAAGAACAGTAAATAAGAACAAAATAAAGATGAATATTTAAATGTATAAGTGCTGTTTAAAAATACATACATATTACACAAAAACACGACACAACAACACATTAAACCTAAAACATATGTAAGATTTTGTGGTTGAAATAAAGAATTATTACTATTGTAAAAAAATATTTAGTTTCATTCGTGATCATTATTTTGAATAAAAGAAAATTTTTTTATGAATAAATGTTTCGTTAAGTAAATGACGTTATTTGATTAATAACATATGTATTTGTGTTAAGAATACTTGTTTATTATCTAAAATAAATATCGACCCTATATAATTTCAATACATGTTGTGATTTATTCAACAAAAAAATCGATTTCAATAAATTTAGGAAAAAAGTGAATACAAAATTTGTGTTAAGAATACTTGTTTATTATCTAAAATAAATATCGACCCTATATAATTTCAATACATGTTGTGATTTATTCAACAAAAAAATCGATTTCAATAAATTTAGGAAAAAAGTGAATACAAAATTTGTTCTGAATCAAGGAATATATGTTTAACTTAATCTTTTATCTCATTGAAAAATGAAAATGTCGAAACAATCATTATTGAATTTGATATTTACTAAATGAAATGAAATGTAATGTTAAGATGATGTAATAGGATATGTGATTCGTACATAGTTACCGACATTGCAGTTATCCAAATTTTTAATCTTTACTCAAAAATTTTCCGAAATATCTCTATATTATGCTTTTTATTAGTTAAATTGGAAACCTGTAATATAGAAATATTTATTTAAATTTTGGATTAAGAATAAAAAATTTAAAAAACTGTAATGTCGGTATTTTACATTCCTTTAATCATATAATAAACTTAATATATAATGTTGTAGAAAAATATTTGGTTGAATCAGTTATCATTCTTTGTACTCAAAGAAACTCATGTAATAAATACATATTGCGCGAATTGAATAATAAGAATTACAGATAAATCACAATAAATACTTGTTAAAATCAAGTAAACCCACTATTTTATTCAATTACATAATTTATTTTATTCAAATAACTAATATTTGATCCAAAAGAAACATTTATTGTCTTAACCTTTTAAGGACGGGACTGGTCGATATATCGACCACCAATTTTATCAGGCACTCCACGTGATATATTTTTTCATTTTATGCACAAATATTGTTTAAAAAAAAAGTCGAATTTCAACGTCAAAATCCCCGTCCTTAAAAGGTTAACAAAATCATTTAGTTCAATGGTTTGATGATACTACTGCTTGGTGGCGGCGTTAATTTTACTCTTATTTTGATCTCGCAAGCGGTAAGGGGGCTTCTAAGTTATAAGGAAGTTAAAAATCCAAAATGATATGTAAATTGTAATGTGAGCGAAATTCATGTTAGATTTACTGCGTGTTCGATCACTGGATAAAGTGTACTAATGATAAAATGTTAATAATTTTTTATTCTTCATCACATAAATGAATGTAATCATAGTCCGGGTTTCCTCTTATGTGCCTGTGGCCGATCGAGGTCCACGGATCCACCCAATTTAATTCTATGTATTTATTCCCTAAACACGAAAAACAAGGGTGGATTACTTGAATCGTTGCCAATTTTTCGATATCAACAAATTTTGGCAACAAATAAAAAATTCAATTTTTTGATCAAAAAAAAATTTCTGCACATTCTTTAATTAATTTTGAACAAAATGTTTTATATCAAGCCCATACCTAAACTGCTTAGGTTCAGAGATGAAAATTGAGAAAGTTTGAAAAATTGCGATGTTTCGAAATCTTGACTTAGCATTATGGGAACATTTCTAATTCAATTATTGCCTATCATGGTTTAAACTTTTCTTTCAAACGTATATTTTAAGATAAAAAAAGATTTACGAGCCTCCTACCATTTGTAGTTGTTCTGTAAATAAAAAATGAATGCATGTTTTTAGTACTCATGCGTAACGACGATGTTAATCTGAGCGCTTTGGAGTTTACTACTTACAAGGAGAACACCACAGCTTTAGGAAAAGGATTCGGGTGAAACTGAAGAGTATGATTTTTAGATAAAAAAATGTTTTTTCTTTTGATTAAATAGGTTCTCTAGATAAAGATATGGACATTTTTACGAAAATGTTGCAAAGAGAAATGTTTATAAGAACTTGGATTCATAAATTCAAAAAAATATATGTTTAGATAAAAAAATCTTAATGTTCAAATTAAAATTAATGTGATGAAATTATTAATTAGAAGAATAAATTTTGTTTGGATTTCTTAATTATTATATAAAAATAATGAACTAATTTTATTAAATCAATATTTACGATATTAAATGAATTTGATTTTAAATACGGAGAATAAAATACATAATTAAGGGGATGTAAAATACTGACATTACAGTTTTCAAAATTTTATATTCATAACTCAAATTTTTTTCAAATACCTCTATATTAAGGCCTTTTATTTTAATTAATAAAAAACATAATATAAAGATATGTCAGAAAATTTTTAAATAAAGATTAAAAATTCGGGAAATTACCATGTCGGTAACTATGTATAAAACATATACCCTATCACATCAACTTAATTCAATTAAATATACTCTTAATCCGATGAATTTTTTTTTATTGAAGAATCAATTAATTTAATTAAATTAATTTTTGCGATGTTTGATGAGTTTCATTTTTATTTAGGATTATAAAATATTTAAGAGGCGGTCGGAACCAAATCGGTGACTTAGTTCGGTGCTTGTAATAAATGCTTATAATAATTTATTCATTTATTAATATGGTAAAAATATAGTCATTTCCTCTAGTCATGTATATAAAGAATAATTTAAAATAGTTAAAGCCACAAAAATATACAAAATATTGTTATGAAGCGAAAAATGCCACCTAACAATCGACACGACAGTTTTTTGCATGCGGTATATGTCAAGTCAGTTTGATATTTGTAATAAATGCTTATAATAATTTATTTACTTATTCATATGGTAAAAATATAGTCATTTCCTCTAGTCATGTATATAAAGAATAATTTGAAATAGTTTAAGCCATAAAAATATACAAAATATTATCGTAAAGCGAAAAATGCTGACTTGATATATACCGCAAGTCACCGATTTGGTTCCGACCGCCTCTTAACTCAATTATGATTCAATTAAATATAATCCCTGGTAACACAAGATTACATCATATATATATACTTACATATATATGATGCAATATATGATACATGGATACTTGCAACAAATGTCCAACAGATTTAAGACAAATACAGTACAGCCTAGAGACTCACTTAATGCGTGGATGCTTGCAGCAAAATTTCAATATACTCGTGAAATGTCTCGGGCAGCTGGCTTCCCATAGCAGAATTCATGTATACTTACGGCAGACAAAGTGCAGCCAGGAGCATCGTGTGATCCACAGATGCTTGCAGCAGAATTGTAATATACTTGCGGAAGGTCTTAGGCAGCTTACTCTCCACAGCAGAATTCATGTATACTTACGACGGACAAAGTGGAGCCAGGAGCATCGTGTGATGCACGGAATCGCAATATACTTGTGAAAGATTTCGGGCAGCTAACTCTCCGCAGTGGAGCGATTCAAGCGCGCTTTCATATGTATGTATGGTTTCATACATTATATGACAATCATACAGATGAAAAAGTTCTTAAATTTGATAGCAACCATATTAAAAAATTTTTTTCCATCTGTATGATTGTCATACACGTGTATGAAACCATACATACATATGAAAGCGTGCTTAAATTGCTCCACAGCAGAATGTATGTACATGCATGTATGTATATGTATGTATATATATATATATATATGTATATATATATATATATATATATATATATATATATATATATATATATATATATATATATATATATATATATACAAAGGGGTATCCCTCCAGCTCGCTCCGCTCGCCAACCTCCCCGAAACATGGTATAAATATAACAAAAAAATTAACAAAAAAAATCTAACGCGCCATAACGATAACTCTATTGTTACATCCGCATAATCACGGATGTACGAAAAATCATTTTTCATTTTAATTTTTTCTTTAACCTTTTGTTATACATATAAATGTGCGTACATATATATAATTATATATACGCATTTACATTATGCATGCATATGAACATGCAATATTTGCAGTTCATTCTCCCGATAACATATATTTTTTTTTAACGTGTATTAATAAAAATAAAATAAATTTTATATTGGATAGTTAGTATTAAGGAATAATTTTAAGTCTCTTTATATTCGTCAAACCAAGTCAGTTAGCGAGGCGCGAATGCTATTCAGCATTTTTAGGCGCGATAAGAAGATATCCTCTGTCAAAAAATTTGAGACTTTGGAGAGCTTCTCACGGCCGAATTGGCCAATGGGACTCTTTTAAAATTTTAGCAAGTTATATTTTTTGTCTCTTTTCTTCTTCAAAATTCGCATCTACCTTGCAACAAAAAAGATTTATTGTCAGTCAGTCCGCAGTTAGACCTCGCAAGGGTAACACCTTTTTCGACTTGCACATAAATCAAGTGTAAAATCGTAACAATAAAAACTTGTAACTCGCGCTTTATTTCCTTCTTAAATTTAATTACAAGCGAAATAACTTAATTTAGTCGCGCGCTTATTTTAACAAGTCAGTCCAATAAAAACGCTATTTTTATACAACTTACTGCTAGGGGAAAAAGTGTGTTAAAAAAAGGAATATTTCCTTTCAAATAAAAATAAATAAAAATACTAACGGGGTTTCTTCCGATTTATTATTGTAAATCCGCGCGATTCACTTATCAATAGCTTGTATAACATTTGTAATAAAATTAAAAATATCATTTACAAAAATATACAAAAATAATCTCTGCGAACATAAGTGCCATTAATCCAGTTCCTAAATAATTAACAAGCGGGTAACCAGAGAGGAGCACTGCGCCCTTCAGTGTAAAGTTTATTGAGTAGATAAACTCCTTTGCTTTAGACCACGCAGCCAGCAGTTAAGACAAGGTAAGTGATTAAGCTCCTCTATCCCGCAGTCTTTTAAAAATAAAAAATATTTAACAATACCAACAAGAAATATCCCAAACAAACACATGTCCGAATAAACCTATTTAAGGTGACCGGACATAACACTATATTTCACACTTTTTACTTTTTCTTGATTCATTGAGTATAATTAAAATTTATTAAATTTGATAATCAACATTTCGGCAGGTGAGAGGAAGAAGGTTACGATTCGAAATTGGCCACAAAAAAGTAACGATTCGGATAAAGCCTCAAAAAGGTTCCGATTCGGGTTTAGCCACAAAAAGGTTACGATTCGGCTGCTTATTTTTTCCTTCGATGTTTTGAATGAGAACCGCTGTTGAAAATATAAAAATTTATCTTTGACATCCAAGCACTCATAAATATTAGAATTATTTTTTCATATTTTCCATAAAAAAGCAATCAATTGTAAAATTCCTTCTATAATAATGTTATCTTCGCTTTTTTGATGAATTTAAAAGAAAACTGTAATAATTGTTTTAAATTATTTACTGAATTAATTTTAAAATAATTTTTAGAGAAAACAAAAATTACTTTTAAAATATTTCATGAAAATATTATAAAAATGATTTAAACATACTTATTGAAAAGTAACATAAAATTATTAAAAATTAATTTAAAATTGATTCACGCTGTGAAATCAAAAAACATTTGAAAACATCAAAAACTCCAGTTTATAGAAAATTAAAAATATTCACGTTGATGAATATTTTCACTATATAAAGCCTTCCAATACATATATATATATATATATATATATATATATATAAACAATTTTACGTCAATTTAACTAATGTTTGTGAATTTTTATTGAATTATAAAATTTGTGAATTTTGTATTCTTACATTGATAACGTTAAAGTAAAAAGATTTTTAATTTACGAAATAAATCGATTAATCTTTATTTAATAAGATTATAAAAAGTAATAATATATTTCAATATATGATTAATACTCACTAAATTGAAAACTATAGATTTATAAAATTGCCTCTTCATGAAAAAAAATGAAAACATAATTATAATATTTATGAGTACTTAGATATAGGAGACAAACTCTTATGTTTTCAACAGCGGTTCTCATCCAAAACATCAAAGGAAAAAATAAGCAGCCGAATCGGAACCTTTTTGTGGCTTTATCCGAATCGTTACTTTTTTGTGGCCAATTTGGAATCGTAACCTTTTTTCTCCCATCTGACGATTTGTTAAATGAGTTAAATTTAATGTCATATAAAGTATTTATTATTGTTTGAAATGTAAGGTGGTGTGGAAAGTCGTATGTCAACACTATATACAGTGACTAATTATTAATATAAAAGACATATTGATAGATAAATAATATATAAAATTAATGAATACATAAACTTAAATTTAAAAAAAATCGTACACAATATATAGTGTTGAAAAATAATTTAATTTTCAAAAGTATTTTTGTTATTTAAGTTATTCTAGGAGAACTCAAAGAATAAAAATCAAACTTTATGGAATTCTCTTCATCTTACTTCAGGTTATATTTTTACAAAATATCTCTTATAACTTAATTTTAAAATTATTAAATAGATCGCTTGTTATATTAAAAAAAAAATAAGTTGAAAAATTCATTTCTACCTACTCTTTTGTTTCTTTCTTCTATTCTTTCTTGACCTCTTTCTTCTCTAAAAGCATTTAATCATTGTTCCTTCTTTATCAGATTTAAAATCTCTATGATTTTATTCCTCATTTTATAAGACAAATGAATAAGTGAAAAATATATCTAATTATTCAATATAGAAACATTATGGCTTTCTCTTCATTTTAATTTAAGTTATATTTTTACTACATATCTCATATAACTTAATTTTAATATTATTGAATAGAGCGATTGTTATATATATTCATATATTAAAAAATAGATCCACTTCTTTATTCTATTTCACATTAGCTACAAATATAACTTTTTATATAAAAACGATGGAATATTTTCATTGTATATATTGAATTGAATTCGGAGTTCATCATCATTGTTTATAACTATTTTTAATAATTGAAAATCTATTTCTCTAATTTAATATTTCTTCAATATATCTTATGATAGAGCTTTTAAATTGATTCTATTTACATAATTAAAAAAAAAAAATTCATATATTTGAGTATTATTAATACATTATCAGATATTTGATTCATTTTATTCATGATTTATATCCTATATTAAATATATTTTTTTAAAACTTGTTTACAGTAAAATATATTAAAAATATATATTATAAAACAATATTAGCTAAAGTGGTTTTTAGGGCTCCTGGCGAAGGTTTCCATTAACAAAAAAAACCTAACGTGCCATAACGATACCTCTATATTTCACACTTTTTACTTTTTCTTGATTCATTAAGTATAATTAAAATTTATTAAATTTGATAATTAACATTCGCTATATGAGTTAAATTCAATGTCATATAAAGTATTTATTATTGTTTGAAAAATATAGTGTCAGGAGGCGACCAAGGGGGGGCTAGATCTTAATTTTTCTTACAACTATATAGAGATATATATATATCTCCCTATATTATATAGTTATATAAAAAAAAACCTCCTCTCCTACCCCTCATTATTGCTCCCCCTATTTTGTATGCTTACAACATCACAATCCACCCCTCAAAATAACGTAAAAATATGTCTAGAAATGATCTTTTTTAAAAAAAAGGACATCCTTCTACTACCTAAGTCACCCCTCTACTACCCAAGTCACCCCTCTTGCTACCCCTCGTACGTCACCCATCCCCCCCTCAGATAATTTAGCAAAATTTACCTTATTTTACCAATGTTTTTGTTACTCATTCTCTATACCACTACTATCACCCTTCCCACTACTACCCCATCACTACTACTCCTCATTTTTTTTCTCTCCTCTTCAAAAAATCACAAGTCACCCCTCAAAATAACGTAAAAATGTCTCTTGAAATGTCTTTTTAAAAAAAAAAAAAAGATTCTCCACTCTACCCCAGTTACCTCTCTACTACCCAAGTCACCCCTCGCTCCACAAGTCATCCCCTCGCTCCACAAGTCACCCCTTACTCCACAAGTCACCCTTCATAACCCCTCATGTCCCTAATAAACTCTTCATAAAATCATTATAAACCATTAAGAAAAAAATTTTTTAATCTTATATTTATGAAAAACTTGCTTAAGGCTATATAATGGAATATATATTTAATACATAGTTAATAATATTATAGATTGTTAATATAATTATTTTTTAACCATCAACTAATACCTACGTTCCTTAGACAACTTTCCATACCACCCATACTGAGACAAAAAAAAATAAGAAACTTCTACTTCCAACATTTAAACTTACTTTTTTTGTGTCCAAGCTGCACTTGCCTAAAAGTAAAGTACATTTTATTTCGTGCTCATTGTCTTGGTCAGAAAAACTTATCAAAAAATTTCCTACATCTAAATGATTCTTCTTTCAGGTTAGCTTAAATTTCTTTTCTTGTTTTTGTCTTGAGTTGATTTTGTGAAAGTCTTAAGTAGAAGTTTTTATTTTTTTTTATCAGTATAACGAGGTATTGTCAATGGTACGTTGGGTTTTTTTTGTTTATAAAGAAAAATTAAATATTAAAAGTGGTACCCTTCGCCAGTAGCCCTACATAACCACTTTCAGAATAATTTAAATTAAAAAAATTTTTTTACATTTCTTTAAATGTTAAAAGTGAAAATGTTATTGTAAATTTACAATATAGAGCGCGGTGGCGTAATGGATAGAGCTCTTGCCTTCAACGCGGAGGGCATGGGTTCGAATCCTGGCCAGGTACCTCTAACTTTTTTTTCGAAAGAAAATTCGTGTACGTGCCATTTTATATCGCGACTCTCAAAAATCCGATCTCATTGGGTATCGGTTGATTGTTGGTCACAAAAAGTGGCTGACCATCCATCGGTAGTTAAAGTTTTCGGTATGGTGGGTCTGACAGTCCAGCCTGATGTAATGTGATAAACAGATACCGGGCGGGGACTCCCTCGACCTCACCATAGAAAAAGGTTAATCATATAGAGGACAATATCCTTTATATATTAATCTTTTCTTTAAAA
This sequence comes from Anastatus disparis, assembly GCA_017163975.1. Taxonomy (NCBI): domain Eukaryota; kingdom Metazoa; phylum Arthropoda; class Insecta; order Hymenoptera; family Eupelmidae; genus Anastatus; species Anastatus disparis. The sequence goes on along the minus strand of JAFFSR010000328.1, from coordinate 5,656,450 downwards.
ATAAAAAAAAAAAAAAAAAAAAAAAAAAAAAATTGTAAATTTACAATAATTAAAAAGATCAAAATTATAATGATTATTCATTTATTTATAAAAAAGTTAAAATAAAAATTATATTGCTAATGTAAAATTTTATCTTTTAAACTCTTTATACAAGTAAATAAAGTTATATAATTTTTATTTTATTTATCTTTAATATTTTCAATATTTTAAGGAATATATTTTTATCCTTTTTCGTTTGTTTATATTTAATCATTTATAATATAAATTATATAACAAATTATAAATTTTTTATATAAAGAGTGTGATATTAATTTTTTAATATTTAAATAAATAATTTAACTAAATTCAATTCTTTAAAAAACGATTCTATATAAATTTATAATATATTTTTAATATATTTATTTTAAAATTATAACTATAGTTATTATAATTTTCTTACCTATTTCATTGTTTCTAATATATATTTAAATTAATCTAAAATAAAATAAATCAGAAGCTTCCAGCAGGAGATTTAGGTTGGAGTATAGGATATAAAAAAAATGAAAATATTGAAAATAATGATTGTCTTACAATACTACAATATTATTTATATAGAATCTATTGGAGACCAAATTTAAAAAATTTCAACCCTATTTTATATTGTGGAAGATTAACACAACAATACATAATACATGCATATGTGATGGTGGAAAGTAATAGAATGAATTTTTTTAGAAATAATCAAAAACAATTACGCATAGAATGTTATCAAGGTTTATTAGATCATGTAATAAATAGTGCTTCAAATGTTTCAACAAATTTTGAAAACAAAGAAAGAATTGGAAATCTTTTTATTTTACCCTCATCATATATTGGTAGTCCAAGATATATGCAGCAATATTATCAAAATGCTATGGCAATAATGAGAACAGTAGAAAAACCAGACTTATTTATAACAATGGCGTGTAATCCTAAATGGAAAGAATTGAAAGAAATTTTAAAAAATTTTCCAGAAGGGACAACTCCTAATGACATACCAAATTTTACAGTAATATTATTTTATATAAAATTTAAAATGTTATTGAATGATATTATAAAAAACGAAATTTTTGTACTGTTATAGCTTATGTATTTTCGATTGAATTTCAAAAAAGAAGGTTACCTCACGCGCATATTATTATAACATTACATCATAATCATAACTCCAGAAAATATTAATAAATATATTTCAGCAGAAATACCTTCATCAGAAAATAAATATTTACAAAAATTAGTATTTAAACACATGTTACATGGACCACATACAGATAAATCACCTTGTTACGAAAAAAATAAAACTATATGTAAAAAAAAATTCCCGAAATCATTTAATGAAATTACAATAGTTAAAGAAAACAAATATCCACAATACAAAAGAAGAAATAATATTTTAGATAATCATACGTATGATTTAAAAAATAATAAAAAAATTATACAAATTGATAATTCTATGGTAGTTCCCTACAACAGTTTTTTGATAGCAAAATATAATGCTCATGTCAATACTTAACTTTGTATGTCAATACAAAGTATAAAATATATTTATGATTATATTTATAAAGGTGTAGATAAAGCTAACTGTAAAATAAAACAAGATAAAATTGAAGAAAATAATAAAGATGATGTTTATGATGAAATAATTCAATACATAGATGGAAGATATTTAAGTCCAATGGAGGCCGCATGGAGAATTTCCACTATGCGGTAGGAGTCATACAGTCATAAGATTAAATATCCATACAGAAAATCAATAAAAAATAATTTTTGATGAAAATGAATATACATTCAGCATTAAACAAATACGAAACAACATTGACCGCATGGTTTAAATTGAATAAAAAAGATGACTAAAAAAATTAAATATGTTAATATCTTAAAATATTATATTTTTAATTCTAAGACTAAATCTTGGATTAAAAGTTAAAAATTTAGAAAAAATATAGCCATTGGTAGATTAAATGTAGTATCACCAAAAGATAGTGAACGTTTTTTTTAAAATTAATATTAAACAGGGTAAAAGGTCCAACATCTTTTAAGGATTTACGAACTTACGAAAATGTAACTTATAATACTTATAAAGAAACTGCTCTTGCAATAAATTTAATAGAACACGAAAAACAAATTTATTATATTTTTGAAGAAGCATGCCATGTTATGTTACCAGTACAATTACGTAAATTTTTTGCATGTTTCTTATTATGTGAAAATATTCAAGGTAACATTATTTGGGAAAAATATAAAAAATTTTTTATAGAAGATTTTAAAGGAAATGAAGAAAACAAAGCTTTATCCCATATTAATCAAATATTAAATTCAGAAGAAATGTCATGTGAAAATTTTGGTTTACCTGAACCAAATAAAAACTATGTCGAGGAAAACGAAGAAATTAATGATGAAATTATAATTTTTAGTAGAAAAAAATTTGATAAAATGTATAAACAATTGAATAACGATCAAAAACATATATTTGAACAAATAATAAATAATAATCATAAAATTTTTTTCATAGATGGACCAGGAGGTTCTGAAAAAACATTTTTATATAAAACATTAATATATTATTTTATAACAATAAAAAAAAAAATTCTTATCAATGGCTTAGACAGGTATTGCTTCAATTTTATTACCAAAAGGTTTAACCAGTCACCGAGTGCATTTTTAAAATTTGATTCAGATAAGAAAAAATTAAGAGAAGCAAATGTACCCACACAGCGTGAAAGATATCATTAGAATATTCCGCAATATTCCAATGGAATATTTCATTGAAATATGTATGGAAGCTTTATGGAAGAAAACAGAAATATTTCTGGAACGTTGCAAAGGAAACTTTCTACGAAGAACCCCTGGAAGCCTCCATAAACCTTCCAAGGAAGATTCCGTTGGAAGATTGATGAATTGTTGCACCGAAAGATTTCATGGAAGCTTTATAGAAGACTCCGTTTCCCTTTCGAGGAAATGTTGGGAATTTCCACTGGAATATTCCGACTTAAGTCTCTTGGAAGATTCCGTAAACCTTCCAAGGAAGATTCCGTTGGAAGATTAATGAATCATTGCACCGAAATATTTCATGAAAACTTGAATGGAAGACTCCGTTTACCTTTCAGCGAAATATTGAAAATTGTCATTGGAACATTCCAGTGGAAGGCCCCTGAAAGCTTCCGTAAACCTTCCAAGGAAGATTCCGTTGGAAGATTGATGAATCATTGCACCGAAAGATTTCATGGAAGCTTGAATGGAAGACTCCATTTACCTTTTAGCGAAATATTGGAAATCGTCATTGAAACATTCCAAAGGAAGGCTCCTGTAAGTTTCCGTAAACCTTCCATGAAAGATTCTGTTGGAAAATTGATGAATCATCGCACCAAAAGATTTCATGGAAGCTTTATAGAAGACTTTGTTTTCCTTTTGGGGAAATGTTGGAAATTTTCGCTGAAACATTTCGATTTAAGTCTCCTGGAATGGATTCCGTAAGCCTTCCACGGAAGATTCCGTTGGAAAATTGATGAATTAATGCACCGAAAGATTTCATGGAAGCTTGAATGGAAGACTCCGTTTACCTTTCAGCGAAATATTGAAAATTGTCATTGAAACATTCCAGTGGAAGGCCCCTGAAAGATTCCGTAAACCTTCCGAAGAAGATTCCGTTGGAAGATTGATAAATCATTACACCTAAAGATTTCATGGAAGCTTGAATGGGAGACTTCGTTGACCTTTTAGCGAAATATTAAATGTTTTCACTGAAATATTCCGGTTCGAGTATCCTGGAAGCTTCCGTAAACCTTGCAAGGAATATTCTGTTGGAAGATTGATGAATTATTGCAGCGAAAGACCCATGGAAGCTCTAAAGAAGACTGCATTTACCTTGCAGCTAAATATTGGAAATTTTTGACTGAAAAAAGACTTAATTGCATTAAGATATATTTAAAAAGAAATAAATAAAATTTAATAAAATAGAAAATATATACTTTACAATTTTATTTATGAAGTACGTGGATTACTAATTAATTGAGTTAATATTATTATAATTATGATAATGGCATTAAAAGTTAAAAAAAAATCATAATCCTATTATCACTTATACATTTTTAATTAAATTTAAATATAATAAAATGTTTAAACAATAAATTAAAAATTATTTTATGAAACAAAAAAAAATTAATAAAATTCATATCATTATGTATCATATTATATTAATTTTTTTAATTAATGAATAATATTAAAAATTATTTATCATTAAATAAATAATCGATAATTTTAAGAAAAACAAACATGAAAATACATTCTATTAATTTTGTGAAAATTATTTTGATATATCTTTTTTAATACTAGCAAGAAAGTCAAAGATATTAAAAAACAATATGAATATATATTTTATACATCCAAAAGACTTAAAAATAAAATTAAGATGTATTAAAAATAAAATTAAAATTATTAATAAATAAGGAAAAATTATATTATTTAATTTTATTGTTTTATTTATGAAATATATTAATTAATAATATTATGATTATCATATTGATATTGAAATTTATTGTAAAATATATACTTTGATTAAAACTAATATTTAAAAAACAAGAAAATATATTAATTTTGAGTATATAATAATATTAAAAAACATAGAATTCAATCAGGTATTAAGATTCAAATTTTGAATAATTATAATAAATAAATTTCTGTACTATATTATTGTAAGACATGTTACAATTTAAGACATATTACACTTTTATTCTGTCTTTTAACGTTGCAATAAATTCTTTAGAATGTTAAGAATGTGCCTCTTCTATGAATGTTAGTCAAATATAGTTAAATTTTTATTAAAATGCATAATTTAAATGTAGATAAGGTAGATCTCTATGCCGGTGTGAGAACATCCCTTAATATTTTATGATATTACTTTCAGGCATTTAATTAAATATTATAACAATTTATTTAGTTTTGCAACATTTAACGCAGATATATATAATAAAGAAAAAGGTATATATAATTTGAAAATTCAAGGACAAATATGTCACACAACTCCAAATAATTTGTTCCCAAAAAAAAAGAAGATCCAATCTGTGGTCAATTATATATTTATGATAACGTAACTGCTATTGCAAAAAGAATAAAAAATAATACAAAATTAATAAAAGAACATTTGCATACAATAACAAACATAATGAATAATAATCCAATTGCTAAAAAATTTAAACATTTGCATGAAATATCTATTATTGAAAATGTTCCAAATTATAAATTATATTTAAAAAAAAAAAATAATAAACAAAAACATAATTATTATAAACCTTTAACATCAGAATGTGGAGCTATTATTGTATCTAATTCTGGAATTCCAGATAATTATGATTTGTGTATATATCCTAATAATAATTCAGAAGAAAAAGTTACTCAAACATATTTAAATAAATTATCTAATCATGTAGATCCTATGATATTTCCTTTATTATTTCCTCAGGGTGATTTCGGATGGAGTATAGGTTATAATAAACGTCCTAATGTAAAAAATTAAAATTGAACTATTCTTCAATACACAATTTACATAGAGTAGCATATAGATTAGACGAAACAAATTTTAATGCAATTTTATATTGTGGTAGATTAACACAACAGTATATAATTTATGCATATATAATGATTGAAAATAATAAAATTAATTTTTTACGTAATAATCAAAAACAATTACGTATAGAATGTTATCAAGGTTTATTAGATCATATAAAAAATAGTGCTTTAAATGTTTCAAAAAATTTTGAAAATAAAGAAAGATTAGGAAACCTTTTTATTTTACCAGCTACATATATTGGAAGTCCAAGGTATATGCAGCAATATTATCAAGATACTATGGCAATAATGAGAAAAGTAGGGAAACCAGATTTATTTATTACAATGACATGTAATCCAAAATGAAAAGAACTTGAAGATATTATAAAAAATTTTCCAGTAGGAACAACTCCTAATGATATTCCTACTATTACAGTTCGTTTATGTTATGCAAAATTTAAAATGTTATTAAATGATATTGTTAAAAATAAAATATTTGGAACTATTAAAGCCTATGTATTTTCAATAGAATTTCAAAAAAAAGGTTTACCACACGTGCATCTTATTCTTACGTTGTATCCAAATAATAAATTATTTACCACAGATTTAATTGATAAATATATTTCAGCAGAAATACCATCTTCAGATAATAAAGATTTACAAAAATTAGTAATTAAACATATGTTACATGGTCCACATACTGAGAATTCACCATGTTATAAAAAAAATAGTAATATACACTACCCTCCAGCCACATTTGCCCACCCTACATGAAAATCGATAAAACTTTAAAGTTTTGTGGCTCAGTGAAAAATAGTCGTAATTAAAAATTCCGATAGGGTTCTAAAAAGGGTTAAAAAACCTTTAATTTAAGCCGAGTTGAGCAAAAAAAAATTAAAAAATGCATGCCTTATGCGTAAAAAAATAACTAAAAAATATTCAATTTTTTTTGCCCCTATTCAAATGCCTGGCATTTTTGCGGAAATTATCGAATCATAGAAAAACAAAATGGAGGTAAAAGCCAAAGGAGTCACCTTCAAAATGATTTTTTTGACTCAAAAATAAACAACCTTATTATTTAAAATTTTTTTATATCATGCGTATTTTTTGAGATAATAGCTATTTAAAAAAAATCGTTTTTTTCATAAAAAATGACCATAACTACCGTAAAATCGATCATAAATGAGCTTTCTATAGCACATTTTAAAGGTGACTTCTTTAGCTTTTACCTCTATTTTGTTTTTCTATGATTCGATAATTTCGGCAAAAATAGCAAGCATTTGAGAAGAGGCAAAAAAAATTGAATATTTTTTAGTTATTTTTTTACGCATAAGGCATGTATTTTTTAATTTTTTTTTGCTCAACTCGGCTTAAACTAAAGGTTTTTAAACCCTTTTTAAAACCCCGTCGGAATTTTTTAATTACGATTATTTTTCACTGACAAGGAGAGTGTTTCACCTTCGGGTCGTCGTTTTTACTCAAATTTTGGGAATGTTTTCTGGATGCAGAAATATGAAGAAAGCCAAAATTTTAGAGGCCAACGCTCAATATTTCCCTAGTTATAGGCCATCGAAGAAAATCACTAAAAAAGTTACTAGATTTTCAAACGCTCATAGTTTCTCAGAATTATTTGCTAGAAGCTTAAACCTTTTTTTAAGTGAAAGCTGAGCTCAAATCCTTTCGAAATAGCACCTATACCATCTCAAAATATTATTTTTTCCTAAAGCTAGAGCGTAATAAAGATTGGACCTGAATTTTTTGTTTAAAACATTAATTTATAATAAAAGCTAAAATTGGGTTCAATCTTTATTATACTATAACTTTGGGAAAAAATAATATTCCGATATGCTATAACTACTATTTCGAAAGGATTTGAGCTCAGCTTTCACTTAAAAAAAGGTTTAAGCTTCTAGCTAATAATTCTGAGAAACTATGAGCGTTTGAAAATCTAGTCACTTTTTTAGTGATTTTCTTCGATGGCTTATAACTAGGGAAATATTGAGCGTTGGCCTGTAAAATTTTGGCTTTCTTCATATTTCTGCATCCAGAAAACATTCCCAAAATTTGAGCAAAAACGGTGACCCGAAGGTGAAACACTCTCCTTGTGAGCCACAAAACTTTAAAGTCTTATCGATTTTCATGTAGGGTGGGCAAATGTGACTGCAGGGTAGTGTATGTAAAAAGAATTTTCCAAAATCTTTCAGCAAACATACTGTACTTAAAGAAAATAAATACCCAGAATACATAAGAAGAAATAATGTAAAATAGTGAAAAAAATAAAGATACGGAGGAAAATAATGATATTTGTGATGAAATTACACAATATGTAGACGGTAGATATTTAAGTTCAATGGAAGCAGCTTGGAGATTAGAAGAATTTCCATTATGTGGTCGAAGTCATAGTGTCATAAGAATAAATGTTCATACATAAAATCAACAAAAAATTGTTTCTGATGAAAACATTCAAGGAAATATAATTTGGGAAAAATATAAAAAAATTTTTTTTGATGATTTTAAAGAAAATAAAGTACTTCTTTATATTAATAAAATTTTAATGTCGGAAGAAATGTCATGTAAAGATTTTAGTATTCCTGAACCTAATGAAAAGTACATAGAAGAAGAAATTGAATTCAGTACTGAAAATATTGAATATAGTGCAAAAATGTTTAGTGAAATGTTTTATGAATTAAATATAGATCAAAAAAACATTTTTAATAATATAATAAATAATAAAAATAAAATATATTTTATAGATGGTCCAGGAGGTTCAGGTGAAACATTTTCATGTAAAACATTAATATATTACTTTATTTCAATTTTAAAAAAATTTGTATCAATGGCTTAGACAGGAATTGCTTCAATTTCGATACCAAATGATATGACTAGCCATAGAGCATTTAGATTTCCAATTGATTTAAGTAATGTTGAGAGTACATTTTTAAAATTTGAATGTGATAAAAAAAATTAAGACAAACAGATATCATCATTTGGGATGAAGCTTCAATGATTCCTAAAAAAGCATTAGAAATTGTTGATAAAACATTACAAGATGTTTAATCAAATAATATACCTTTTGGTGGTAAATCAATAATTTTAGGTGGTGATTTTAAACAAATTTTACCAGTAATAAAAAATGTATTTAAAGATACAATTAAAAAAAAAAATTATAAAATATTCATATCTTTGGCCATTATTTAAAATTTTTAATTTAAAAAAAAATATAAGATTTAAAGATGAAAAATTTTCTTCTTTTTTATTAGATATTGGAGAAGGAAACATTTTTTATTATTCCTAAAGAATATGAAACTAATGATGTTTGTGATAAAATTTATAAAGATATAAACAATAATTATAATTTTTCTAAAAATGTTATTTTAACTTCACATAATGAAGATGTTAATATGTTAAATAATAGAATATTAAAATTAATTGATAATGAAATGATCACTTATTATAGTATAGATCATGTAACCTATAAAGGTGTTGATCAAACTGATAAAAATATTCATTTAAATTATCTTATAGAAATGTTAAACAATATTAGAGAAGGATTACCCTCTCATGAAATTAAATTAAAAATTAATGCAGTTGTAATGTTAATTCGAAATTTTAGTATAACTGGTGGATTATGTAATAGAACTAGATTAAAAATAACTAGATTATTTAAATATAATATTAAAGCTGAAATTATTACTTCTTTACCTTTTATTTCATACAGAAAACAATTTCCTATTGTGTTAGCATTCGCAATAACTATTAATAAGTCCCAAGGACAAAGTATTAGAACAATAATTAGAAGTAATTAGAACAATAATTTTACTATAAATTAACAAAAATTATAATTAAAGAAATTTATTTTAACATATATCTTATCTTATGAACATAACAATTTAAGTTTATTATTTTAGAATTTTAATTTTTTAAAAATTGTTTTATTATTTAGTTAATTTTTACTATTGACAGGAAACGTTTATATTTATAGTTTAAATTAAAATAAAATTAATTAAGTTCAACAAAATATTTACAAAAAAGAAAATTAATTTAATTTAACAAAATATTTACAAAAAATAAAATTAATTTTAAAGGTATTTTAGAATCAATAATAAAAAAAAATGGAATGAGATCCACTAGAAGGAAATTATGTTGAAATAAATAATATTAATGATCAAGAAATTATGGATGATTTAAATAATCAAATTGAAGATCATTTAAGTTATGAGGAATAATTTGAACATTATTTAGAAAATTTTGATGATGATAATTTAAATAATACTGAAATTTCAGTTTTAAATAATATGATGAATTCTTATATTGGTGAAAATGATGAAAAACTCGAATTCAATAATTGCGAAAAAGTACCAGAATATTATAAATATTACGCGAATAAAATTATAGAATATAAAATAGAATTACGGAAACCCATAGCTGAATATTATATTAACCAAGATCATGATAAATATTCAAGATATTTATTAAGAATAATCAATATTCTTAAAAAAATTTTATGATATACTATAATAGTCCGCAGTACAGAACCCTTTTTAAAAAATGATTACCACATACTTAGAACTTTGTAAGCGGCTTCATTTTGTCAAGTCTACCAAACATTTCATCTACGAAAACTCTCGAAACCGCTGCGTTTTTCAATAATTAATTATTAAACATGTCGATTCGACGATGTATTGTTATACAATGACCACATACTTTTTTTTACATGGAACTAAAAGATATTTTTATAACAAAAATCAAATAATGTATGGCCGACAAAAATAATTCTGCGTTAGATGAGTCTACCATTTGAATTATGTCGATAGGACGGGGTTATGTTATGCGATGGCCACATAGCCAATTTTTATGGGATTGCTTGATAATTAATTATGAAACCATAAGATCATAATGTCCGACAAATTTTCTGCAGATTTTTTTCAGTCCGACAATCGGAACATGTCATTGTTACGAGGTATGGTTTTGTGATTACCATATGTCGGACAAGGGTATGACGTGTCACATAATATTATTTTATGTATTAAAAGGGCAATGACCGACAAAAATATTGTATCTTTACGTCAGACCGACAAAAAAAGATTTATAATTAACCGGTCACCTATGTATGTGTCATATAACACGTAGTTCAAAATTATCTAATAAAATTTAAATTTATATTTTGCACAAATGAAACTAGTTACTATGATCAAGTATAGACATAGAAAAATACATTCACATTTTTTAATTTTTGAAATTAATTTTTTTTTTCAATTTTTACTGATATTTTTATAAGTACGAAAATGAAAAAAAATTAAATTCTTAGAATAATCTAATTTTGCAGCTATGGTTATTATTTTCATAACGTCAAAAATTATACGTCATTTTTGTGTCATCTTAATAAAAGATTTTCATAGAAGAATCAAAATACCATTAATGAAACATGCCTCTTATTTTTTAATATAATTATCTGATTAAGGGGACCAGGTACTATTAAAACTCGAAAAATTCAAATATAAATAATTAAAAATTTATTGCTTTTGTGGGAACTAGCCCACAATATATATGTATATGATGTTGAAGGCAGGAGAGAGGACTGTAAAAAGACAAGTCACAAAATATAATTAATTGGACCTTTATTAAATGAGCCAGTACGACTAAGCGCAATGACTCGTGGAACAAGACTAAAGTACAGAGAAGCAGTCGCTGAGCTGCTTCTTCCTCGACTAATTTGAGCCTGCGCAGAGGCGTTCTCATGTACACACTTACATGTGTGTTGGTGCGCTTGCAGCGCCGCACGCATACATAGATAAGTGGATGTCCCCACATCACTCCCCCCCCCCCCAACAATTAATTATTGCTATGGGTAAACTTTATTAGTATTTTTTAGTGCGGGAAATGCACTATATCACAGAGTAAGAATAATACAATTGTACATAATAACCATTAAATTAAAGATGGCGCTGAAAATTTCGCATTAACAATTTTTATTAAATAATCGCAGTAATATTGTAAATATCGCAGTTATATCACAGTTTGAAATTTAAAATTACAAATATTGCAAATATATTACAGTTTGAAATTTAAAATTACAAGTATCGCAGTTATATCACAGCTTGGAGTACATTTAATGCAATTTATTTAAAAAAATATTGAACGTTGCATATAGTTCTTGTGAAGAAATACATTTTTGTCCCAATAGGGATTCGCAGAGGCAAAATTACTTTATCACAGTGAGAACTGTTAAGGTTATTTAGCTAGATTTATGCATGGAAATGCTTTATCACAGTAGACACTATCAAGTCAATCAGCTATTATCACTATTATTATATTCGCAGTGTAAATAGATTTTTTATGCACTTAGAGTGCAATTAACATTATAGATGATTTATTTGCTTTGAAAACAGAGCGTAGTGAAAATGTAATTTTCTATTAAATCGCGCTACACACACAATATTACGTACGGAACGTATTTTACTTAATTGCATTTATTTTAAGGTGTGAGCGCTGTTACGTACAGACTTTCCATTCGCTGTGAAATATTACAAAGAAGGTTACAAGATTGCGAGGTTTTTGTGCATTAGTTACTACAGTCAAATGCACCATGGATGCAATACGATAAGTACAACTCGTTATAGTTTTTTGTTAGAATAATTTGATGCATCAAGGTTTTTGATTGTCAAAATTGTTACTTGCTATGTTGTTTGATTTGCATCAGTAATAAAAAGGAAGAAAATGTTGAGTGTACAAAAAAGAAATGTGGAATGCCTATGAAGTATATGCTTATCAATTCAAAAGTTTGCGCAGTGCACCTGACTGTTTAAAAAAATTGCATGCATAAGTTTACGTGTTACAAAAATTGACTCTAAATAAAGGTAAAAAATTTATCCAAAAGGATATATATATATAAAAATGAAGTGAAGTTTACAAAAAAAGGAATGAACCATGCGCAATTACAAAAGGTGTTAGTAAGGTATACGCGGGCTTGGACCACGATGGATCTAGTTATAGATCCAGACTTCGAAGCACTCATAATATGAGGACCCAGATGTTACGGGGTTTTTCTGCGTGACATAAGCGCCAAGCGTGATGAGCTGTCGCCGCATCGTGTCACGCATGCGGATCTTGCACCCGAACGCAACGAAGTTGAATGAGGGCACTCCGGAGATGACGTCCATAATGAAGCGTGGGCTAAACGCTCGATTTCGTTTGTTGTTCTTCCCCAAGGTGTTGGTAATGGTGACGTCACGAACTTGGAGAGTACATAATGACTCCAGGGTGTCCTCAATGCCCTGATGGTAAGGCAGTTTTAATGTGGTCAGATGTTGGAGACCCGAGAAGTTTAATCTCCGTTGGGGAATGTCCAAGCCCGTGTAATCAACCACATGAAGCTCTGGGGCATGGTTTAAGAAATCCTGCAAGCTCTGCTCTGTGAATCTACTGCCTTTGAGGCTCAACTCCATCAAAAAAGGATGAATGTGGAGGTCTGGTCGATGAATAAATTCCAGAGGTTCGGTGGTTGTGGTGTTATATTCCATGTAGAAGGCCCTCAAGGAGTTAGGCTCCTTGAAGACCCCCTCAGGGAGAGACCACATCTGCAACGTTGCGTCGATGTTGGTGCAATCCACCAGGCTGAGCTCTGAAATTTTAAAATTTTCTTTTAGAAATTCGATTAAGAACTCTATCCGTAATTGAGGACACGATACTAGCCGTAAAGAAGAGAGCGTGCTAGCAACCTGGTGGTTGAGCCGGGGTTATCCTCCTCACGCCTCCCCATCCAAGCGAGACGAACCGTTGGGTTGTCATGGACGGCAAGATGCACGAAGCCTTCTAGGCTGACTCGATTCTCGAAAAACCCGGTGGTTTTTCCTATAACTAACCTTTCTATGGAGAATCGAGACAGCCCTTCCAGTATCGTAGGCGTCACCACGACGCCGCGCAAGTCAACGCCCGTAAGGTGCGTCCGCTCCACCCGACCCGACGGGTTAAATAAACTAAGATCTAATAACTTTTGGAGAAAGGACGCATCCACGGGCCACCATTCACGGATGGTGATGCCTGAAAAGTAAAATTGTTGCGCATCTTCCAGCATCTTTTGCCGCCCATTTGCCGTCCGGTATCGCCCGTTACCCGAATCAAGATGCAGGTGGCCTATTTTATACTTGATCACGCGCCATACTTCAAATGCAGTGATAAATGCTAGCTTGGAATCATTGTTCAAGTGTTTTAAAATGCATGCTACTACAGGATCGAGTCGAAAGGCCGCGAGGCACGCAGGAGTTGGTTCTAAAGAGCTCTTTGCCACCGGTTCTACGCCGGTGGTCACATTATAATCCGTAAATGGAGATACGTTGACATATCTCCTGCGCGCCTCGCCCCCCCGCTCGCTTTCAAAATACAACTTATTTAGAATAGCGTCGCACTGCATTTTAGTTGATGACGTGAGGTTATCGCAAGTCACCCGCGCACTGCACCGCGAACCTTTGACGTAGACCGCATCGATGTAAAATCCGCTCTGTCCGCGTGCAAGCAGCATGTCGCCTAAAACCCTCTTTGAAACCCTGTGCATATTATAAACTAGTAAGGTGCGCACATGCTGGTTGCCGACGAACAGCGTAGGAAGACGACGGTCGTAGGTAGGTGGAGTACGCGGGTAAGTGCGTTGGGAAGCATGAACGGCCGCGTTCATGGTCTCGGTGATGCGTCGCATGTAATCTTCCTTAAACTCCGAGAGAGTGATCTCCACCATGCGAAGATGGTGTCTCGTAGGAGAGCCCTCTGGAGTTGCTACAATGGCGTCCAGAAGACTCTCATGCAGGCGGAGGATCTCTGCGGAGATGTCCTGCGTTTTGACCCAACTGCTGGAGGAGGCCATGCCTACAAGCAAGCTGAAGCGACAGGAGCTAGAGAACAAACGAGAGAGAATTTTGATTAGTTGTGTTTATATATTTTGTAAGGAGGGTTTTAATTTCCTCCAGTTCTCTAGCAGTATCTAGCTTACGTTTTTTGTACAATTTAGGAATTGAGTGCGAGGCCCTACTTACATATTTGATTGAGACTTTGTCACAGAACCTAACTTTTTTACCTGCTTCCCCATTCTCCGTTGCGAGAGAGTTGATGTTTTTTCTCTTTAGGATATTAGGAATGAATTTTTTCTTTTTGGGTACGGTGGGAGTAGGATGTGAAGGAATGTCAGAGGAAGACGTGTTGTCTTGATTAGAGGTGGGGATCTCTGGAGTTTCTTCGCATTCCGGTGCGCCGGGAAATGCGTTCTCGCTGGTTAATCTATTGCTTATCGCTTGAGTGTTATCGCCCATGGTGCGACCATCCCCCCCCCCCGGCGACAACTCGTCCTTGTCATTATTTCTATGTATAAGAACCTCGTGTGTAATAGCATGGGTCTCGGCAACGGAATTTGTTTCACCGATCCGCGAAGGCTCTTGGCCATTTTGCTCGATTGCACTAGGTGCGGTGTCATTGTTCTGCGAGAAAAGGGGTCGCAAGGCTGTATCCTCCGTGTGGGCATCGCGGTCTTCATTGACAGATCGCTGTGTCAAGATGTTATTTGATTCGCAGTTATCATTCTGCACGTTATTTTTTTGTCACATCAGAGGGTGAGGATTGCGACGCCCTGTTCCCTGTGTCGGCAACAAGTTTGCGCACTATGGCGCTTGTTGGTTTATTAAAATTCGGAAAAAGAAAGTTTTGCAGAGATCTTCCATATGCATTATCGTTGACGTTTGAGTTCACGTCTAAATCATTGAATTCCTCGGCTAAGAAGTAGGCTGGTTTTAAGCGTTCTACGTTTACTGCGACGTGTTTGCCGTGTTTGTCAAGTGTAAATGTGCGCCCGTCTTGGTGTCGCGATATGACCTTATAGGGCCCGGTGTATGGTTGTGTCAGTGGCTTTACGGCTCTTACTCTCTCGAACACGTGTGTGCAAGTTTTTAGATCTTTGAAGATGAAGGGCTTGGCGGAATTTTTATGAGTTACCGGGACAGGTTTCATTTGTGCGATGTAATCTTGAAATTCCGATAAAAAGCTGTTGTCTTGGGAGCTGCATGTATCGCGAAACTGAAGGATATCACCCGGTATTGTTAATTTTGTGCCGTACACAAACTCAGCCGGACTCGCATTCGTATCTAGGCGTAGCCTAGTACGTAAGCCTAATAATACACTTGAAAAAACTTTGGTCCACTCGTGAGTCTGCGCAAGACACATTAATGCGGCTTTGAGTTGCCTATGCCATCTCTCGATCATCCCGTTTGCTTGCGGATGGTAAGCAGTCGTACGTGTTCGATTGCAGCCTATCAACTCTAAAAGCGAGGTAAATAACTGGGATTCAAATTGCCGCCCTTGATCCGTAGTGATTGTTACAGGTGCACCGAATCGCGATACCCACGTGTCAAAAAATGCGCGTGCAACCGTTGGTGCTGTTATGTTGTAAAGAGGTACCGCCTCTGGCCAGCGCGAGAATCTATCAATCATCGTAAGCAGATACTTGTAGCCTTCGCTCGAGGGCAAGGGACCTACAATATCAATATGCACGTGTGCGAATCTCGCGTCCGGTTCGACGAAGTGCGATGGCAAAAACTTATTTTGGCGAGAGACTTTTGCTCGTTGGCAGACTATACAATTTTTGCATTGCTCTTCTACTTCCTTCGCCATATTAGGCCACACGTAGTGCTGTCTAATAAGTCTGTCGGTTACACGGCCTGAAGGGTGCGCGTTATTTATGTGATAGAGTTTAAAGATTTCGCGTCCAAGCGACCTGGGTATGAATGGCCTAAAGGTTTGCGCGGCGAAATTGCAATATATAGCCGTCTGTTTCGGTCCCCAGCGTAGTTTTGTTAATTTAAGAGGGTGATTTGGATCCGATGTTATGTTTTTTAGTTCGTTATCGCATTCCTGTTCTTGAGAAATCTCTTCGAGCGTGAAGAATGTTGGAAAGTTGAACGTTGTTATGCTTGCGAGGGTCTTTTTTACAAAGGGTTCGCCCGTTGATATCTCATTGTTCCAGTCAAAAGAGGCCGGCGCAATGGAGGAATCAACGCGCGAAAGCGAGTCCGCAACCACATTGTCTTCACCCCGCAAGTAACAAATTTCCGTGTTAAATTGCGATATGAACGATAGTTTGCGTGCGCGCAATGGTGTGCATGTGTCTATTTTTTGCGCGAGTGCATAAATTAATGGTTTGTGATCCGTAAAGATTTTAAAGTTACGTCCCTCCAAAAAATAATTAAAGTGTTTTAAGGCCTCAAAAATTGCCATCAATTCGCGATCATATGCACTGTATCTCGATTGCGCGGGGTTGAACTTTTTCGAGAAGAATGCCAACGGCTGCCAACTACCGTCTACAAATTGCTCCAAAGAAGCACCCATGGCAAAGTCCGAGGCATCCGTAGTTACGCGTATTTCTGCGTTGGGGCACGGATAAGCTAATGTAGTTATATTGATTATGTCTTTTTTTGTTTTTTCAAAAGCTTCTAACGCGTGCGGGGTCCAAATGACGGGTGTTTTATCTTTCTTCTTGTTGGTTTTTATGAGCGCGTGCAGATGGCGCTGCGTTTCTGCTGCGTGAGAAATCGCTCTTCTGTAAAAATTGATTAAGCCGAGAAACCTGCGCAGTTCGTCTACTATTCGCGGTTGAGGATAATTTTTTATCGCATCGACTAATTTTGGGTCAGGCTTAAGGCCTTCTTTGTCTATTGTATGACCGAGGAAAACTAAACTCTCTGCGCCAAATGTACATTTTTTAAGGTTTAAATGCAAGTGGAAGTTCTGTAATCTTTCGAGCACTATGTTTAAGTGCTTTTCATGTTCCTCGGGTGAGGCGGACGCCACTAGGATGTCGTCGATGTAGGCAAAAATGAAGTCTAAGTCCCCCAGTGCTAAATTGACGTATCTTTGAAACGTCTGCGGTGCGTTTCTAAAACCGAAGGTCATGACGAGAAATTCGTATAGACCGAATAGCGTAATTACTGCCGTTTTGGGGATATCATCTGGAAAGATAGGAATCTGTAAGAATGCGCTCTCCAGATCTAAGGCGGAAAAAATTGTTTTACCGTGTAGGTTGCTCGCGAAGTCATGCAAATTCGGTATGGGGTATCTATCCGGTACCGTTACCTCATTTAACTTCCGATAGTCTCCGCAAACTCTCCATTCCCCATTTTTTTTCGGTACGATATGTATGGGCGTGGCCCAAGGACTTTTCGAGGGTCTGCACACGCCTGACTTACACCACTCTTCGAATGCCGAGTTGGCTATTTTTAATTTTTCAGGGTGCAAGCGTCGCGGTCTCTGTGCACAAGGAGGGCCTGTGGTTTTAATGTAATGAAAAATGCCTATCTTTTGAAGAGATTTTGGCCTATCGATGCCTATCACCGCGGGAAACTTGTTTAAAATGTGTGAGTACTTGACTCTGGGGTCGATCAGAGAAATTTGTAGATCAGGAACGGTCTTGTTAAAACCATTTATTATTTCATTTGTATTGGCATTAATTAATATTTTTTTGTTTAAATCAGGTAAAAGGTGAAAATGATTTAAAGCGTCTCCCCCAGTATAGGGTAAGGGACGTCAGCAATTATGAAAGGCCATATTAGCTCCTGAGTGAACCCAAAATCAAGTTTTTTATTTAACGTGCCATATGTGTCTATTTTAGTGTCGTTGGCTGCGTATAAATGTATGTGCGTTTTTTTACCGATATATTTCTTTGGTCTAGGGATTACGGAAATTTCCGCGCCCGAGTCAATCAAGAACACCTCGTTGGTAGTTCTGTCTTTTACGTGGAGACGCACAGATTTAATCCCGGCCACGCTGGTCTCCATGACGCGCCGAGTTTCTAGTTTACCGACTCTCCGAAGTTTCTCTTATTGCCTTCCGAGCTATTTTTATCTTTATGTTTTACGTTCGGTTGGTCTGCTTTTTTAGAGTAATTCACCCAATCACATGGCTTCGAGCATTTATAAGCATTTTTGCCGTATTTACTATGATAAAAACAATACTTTTTACCGTCTCTACTTTGACTACGCGCACGTCCTCTAGATTTGTTGCGCTCAAACGATGTTCTTTCACGCGGGCGTCTTTCATCTGCACTGCGTTGATTGACCAATGCGTCGACTTTAGTCATCATTTCCGTTAATATATGTGATTCACTTTGTTTGATTTCGTTGATTTTATTATGATTTTCGTATAGATCGGCGTGAATTTGATCCGCGAGCTCGACCAAAGCCATTTCATTTTCCGTCGTTATTTCTTCTCTTAAGAATGGACGAATAATGCATGGTAAGTTGGCTTTCCATGCTTTGAGGATGGAAGCGCGCGACATTTGCTCTCCCCCTCAATTAATTAATTTATTTAAGTATTCCGACGGTTTTCTCGTACCTATTTGACAGCCCCGAAACAGTTTTTGTAATTTAGTGTCTTGCGATTGAGTATATTTCTTTACTAAAATATCTTTAATCCCAACATAGCGATAGTTCGGCCTTAATAATTTAATGCTGTTAGATATTTCATTTACTATATTACTATTAAGATTAGGCATTACATTTACAAATTTAATATTATCATCCGTAATATTCTGTAAGGCGAGTTGATATTCGAACATTTCAAACCACGTTATGGGATCATGTTGCCAGAAGGGCAATTTAATCGGTTTAAGGTTAACGTTTAACGGTATTGACGGTTGAATGTTGTGGTTAGCTGTGTTTGTGTAGTGTATGTTTGTTCTATTGTGTGTGTTTGTTGTTGTTTGCGGATTAGAGGTGTTAGGTATTGAGTTTTGCTGTGTAACGGAAAAATTTGAAGGATATATAAAGTTTGGAAGTATTTTATTGTTTGTTGTTGTTGGTTGAGTTGCTTGAGTGTTTTGAATGCTTGAGGTTGGTCTAAAGGTTAAGCTTTGTTCTGTAGAGTGAGAGTGTAATGTTTGTTTATGTGTTGCAGTAGAGGCCGAAGGAAGGTTAAAATCGTCTTGATTATTATCGAAAAATCTAGAATTTAAATTTTGTGACTCTAACGGATTTTCTTTTCCGGTTTGATTTAAAACAAGAGATTTCAATGAGTCTATTTGCTTTGTTAATTCCGAGATTTGCTCTTTGTGTGAATTATGTAATTGCTTAATTTTATTATTTAGGGTTTTTTCCATCCTTTCGTAGGTCTCTCTCGGAACCGTTTTTTCATTTTGTGTATTTAAAGGGAGGAGTCTATTTTGGTCAAATTTATGCGCGATTCTTTGCTTATAAGCCAAAAAGGGTCTTTCACCGTATTTTTGAATTTTATTTATGCTCGACGTAGCTAAATTTATGTCCAGCCCGGTGGGTGGGCTGCCGGAAATGGTTGGCTCCATCGCGTTCTCCGAAGCTCCTAGGACGCCCTCATCACCCGAGTACATGCTCTCTGAAGGAAAGCTATTTTGTTGCGCGCGTAACGTATCTTGCGTATTTTGCAAGTTTTGTGTGTTGCCGAGTTTTACGCTTTTTGGAGGTGAGTGGATCACATTTGCAGGCATTTTGCAGACGAGAGGTCGCAGAAGAGGGAAAACCGCCCTTTCTAATTTTATATCGGAAGCCGTCCGAGAAAACTCTCTCTGCGAAAGTAGCTTTGCTACAATTATGCTTGAAGAAATAAAAAATATAAAGTATAATATAAGTCTCCCGCGTTTGCTTGAATAAAAAAAAAAGGGAAAAATTCTTGGCACCCGCAGTGCTATTGAAAGTCTTCGAGAAAGATCCCAATGAAATCGGCGAAAGAGCTTTCTCAGGCAGTGCCGGCGCCTCGAATATGAGTGAGATTTTCTCACAGCAATGTAAAATAAAATGTAATGCAGCACCACTGTGCTGTGTATTTAGAGCGAGAGGCCCACAAGTGCTCACAATTAAAATTTATGTATATATATATATAAAAAGTATAAAATGTGGTATAAGGACGAAGGCACAAACAAAGAAAAAATAATAAATATCTGTATGATAAAATAAATAATAAATAGTTACGATACAAACATGAATGACTAGCTAATGTATATTGCACTAAGTTTATTCGCAAAACGATAAGTTAAAAGAAAAACTCCAGAGACTTCGCGAAATTTAATTTTCTAATTGTCTGAAGTCGATGCCTCAACTGTATGACAAAAAATTTCGATTTTATATATAAACGTTACAGAAATAAGGCAAATTTAATTTTATGAAGGCTCGACTCCTCGCACTCCGCACTTAAAATTATAAATCTTGATTTGTTGTTGACCGTGAGATAGCTGATTTTAAAGAGTTTAATTATTTCGCGACGATAAAAGACTCTTTGTCTTTTGCACGCATTTGCCTCACTCGAAACTAGCCGCAACTTGTGGGGTAGGCAAAATTGCGTGACTTCCGGTCGCGTGTTTAGCACACCAGACAAAATGCAAACCTAATTATGTTGCGTGTCTTAAGGCATGAAATTTTGCGTTCTCGATTTATAGGTTAAGATTATTCGCGAAGAGTTTATCAACGCCAGACAAAATTGTGCATAGCCTGCACGTATGTCAGCGGCGTACTTTTTACTTTTTTGGAAATTATTAAACTCACTCGCGAACTTAACTTTTTAAACGGCCACAACATGCACTGCCGTGAGAAACTTTACTTTTTGCTAAAGTGCGCGTTGAATAAAATGTGGCGCCACGTGGCCTGAATCAATGTAAAACAAAAAAAAATTTTTTTTACGAGAACTTCGCACTTGGTGCGTGTATAAAAGAAAGAAAATGAGAGTGTTTGTTATAACACTCTCGCTACCTTATTATAAGACTGCGTTGCTCTTTAAAGGGACGCTGAGGCAAGCCGCAAAGAAAACGTCCCTTATGGAAGCTGCAGAGGTCTGAAGTACGGGCGCGTTGCTCCACAAACAGAAAGGTCCAAAAAAAGTCTCTCCTGGTGCGTGTTGCAGCGAGACAGCGGCAAGATGAGTGCTTGGCCAGCACAGAAAGTCACAAAATGGCGGCTTCGAGGCGTCTCCCTAGTCCGCTTTGCGTTGATGGTATAATGGCCACTTGGTCGTCGCTATGCCTTGCCAGTCGAGGTCACCAGTGTGTGGGAATCAGCCCACAATATATATGTATATGATGTTGAAGGCAGGAGAGAGGACTGTAAAAAGACAAGTCACAAAATATAATTAATTGGACCTTTATTAAATGAGCCAGTACGACTAAGCGCAATGACTCGTGGAACAAGACTGAAGTACAGAGGAGCAGTCGCTGAGCTGCTTCTTCCTCGACTAATTTGAGCCTGCGCAGAGGCGTTCTCATGTACACACTTACATGTGTGTTGGTGCGCTTGCAGCGCCGCACGCATGCATAGATAAGTGGATGTCCCCACACTTTTATCCAAAGGAATAAATTTTTTGAAAAAATACTTATGTTTCAGAAGACTTTTTATTTCTGAAACTTTTATCTATTTTAAAAATTCAACTTACGGTCCCCGTTAACATTCTGGTACTAAAAACAGATTGGTCGCAAGGTTTTTTTAAGAGTTTTCATCTGATCTTGATGAAATTTGGTGGAGATTTCCAAAATCATCTTAGAATCCACATGAGCGAGAGACATTCCTAAAAAATTCAAATAATAAAAAAATTTTCTATTTCTTTATTTATTTTTATAAATAATAAGTTAATACACCAATTAGCATATATGTATTTATAATTTGCTATGCTCATTAATTCTAATATAATTTTAAAAATCTCCACCAAATTTCATAAAGATCCGATGAAAATTCATGAAAAAATTTTGCGACCAATCTGTTTTTAGTACCAGAATGTGAACGGAGACCATCAGTTGAATTTTTAAGATAGATAAAAGTTTCAGAAATAAAAAGTCTTTTGAAAAATAAATATTTATTCAAAAAATTTTTTCCTTTTGGATAAAAGCAATAAATTTTTAATTATTCATATTCAAATTTTTCAAGTTTTAATAGTACCTGGTCCCCTTAATGGGGCATTTAGAGAGTAGGTATGTGTTGTACGCGGTACATGCGTAGACAATGACATGAAATTAATTATTTGTTATTAATTATTTATTATTTGTTATAGATAATAAAATTCTTAACAAAATAAATCGTTAATCCCTTATGTGTCGTATACGACACATTATAGAAAATGGGCTTATGGATGCTTTAGGTTTCTTAAACTACCGAAGCGCACCTAGAGGAACTCAAAATAAGTCAAACATATGAAAAAATATTTACTTTTTAAATGGGAAAGGGGTCTCGGACTCAATAGGTTAAAATAAAAAATGAAATTTCTAAAAATTTCATTCTTTGTAAAAAAGTAAATTTGCAGTGTTAAAAATAATTCATGTTAATTTGAAATCATTTTTTTTTAATTGTCTATTAAATCGATATTTTGCCATTTTTTATAATTTAACATTTTATCGCTAAAATATACAGCATGAATTCTTTCTTTATAAAGATTTAATTATGAATATTTTTCTAAGATCACATTTTAATCCTCGAAAATAAGCTTAAAATGTTATTATTTTATCAGCATTACATAGGTAGAAAAACATTTTATATTGGTTAAAGAAATAGCCATAAAAATTCCTATTTTCAACTCTTCATTTCAAAGCAATAGGCATAAAATGGTAAAAAGATCGTTTTAATTTCTACTAGGTTATTAGACTGATAAATAATTCTATACATACCACTAAAATATTTCTTTATATGAAACTTAGATTTTAGTGTTTACTTATCAATTAAAGAATCGTTATTATTATTAGAAATATTAATTCATTGTTCATATTTAAGTATTTAATAATTAAACTTTTAAATACATAATTTTTTAAAGGAATTTATAAAAAAATTAAGTTTTTTTTTTGACACATTGTTAATATAATGTGGGAATGCTTGAAAATCTCAAATTATAATATTGTAAAAGACATACTGCAATTTAGTAAACGAATTTTAGCAAACGAATACAGTAAAAGAAATAACAAATGATAATAATTTAAAAGTAATAATATTATATAAAATTTATTAGTGTTAATGATATTAAATAAAACATTAATTAACAACATGCTTTAAGAAAAAAATTCATTTTTGATTTATTCATAAAATTAAAAGTTTTGCTCATTTTTCTCATATATAAGTTATTTATTTTTATTCCTATTTATAAATTTTTGTTAAATAAGTTTTTCAAATTTAATATATTTATGTCTTATTCAGAATAATTCAGATATAAAATAATTGTCCTTAGACAGTTGAGTTTTACAGGGTACTACTACTTATTTTCAATTAATTTTCTTGTGATTTCCATTAGATTTCGGTAGCAATTTTGTCGGCCGCATATTCTAGTGTACTCTACATTTTATTTAAAACAGAAAAAATCCCAGATTGGACATGTGGTAATCACAAAACCATACCACGCAACAATGACATGTTCCGATTGTCGGACTGAAAAAAATCTGCAGAAAATTTGTCGAACATTATGATCTTATGGTTTCATAATTAATTATCAAGTAATCCTATAAAAATTGGCTATAACATAACCCTGTCCTATCGACATAATTCAAATGGTAGACTCATCTAACGCAGAATTATTTTTGTCGGCCATACATTATTTGATTTTTGTTATAAAAATATCTTTTAGTTCCATGTAAAAAAAAGTATGTGGTCATTGCATAACAATACATCGTCAAATCGACATGTTTAATAACACAGCCACACAAAAAAAAAATGTCAAAACCCACGGACCAGATCATATATACCTTATGTTTTTGAGGTCGCTGATTCCGAATCCGTGGTCCATTTGACCCCATCACCTCAGGGTCAAGGTCAGGTCAAGGTCAAATTTCCAAAATTAACGGCAACCAAGGTTTAACAGTATATATATATGTTTTTGAGGTCGCTGATTCCGAATCCGTGGTCCATTTGACCCCATCACCTCAGGGTCAAGGTCAGGTCAAGGTCAAATTTACAAAATTAACGGCAACCAAGGTTTAACAGTATACGTATATGTTTTTGGGGTCGCCGAATCCGAATCCGTGGTCCATTTGACCCCATCACCTCAGGGTCAAGGTCAGGTCAAGGTCAAATTTCCAAAATTAACGGCAACCAAGGTTTAACAGTATACATATATGTTTTTGAGGTCGCCGAATCCGAATCCGTGGTCCGTTTGACTCCATCACCTCATAGTGAAGGTTATTTGAAGGTAAAATCGACAAAATTCTTGTAAAACAAACCAAACTTCATGCCATTTATTTTTTCTTACTATACCTTACACGTTTCTCATCAAATGATCGGTGCAAAGGTTTCCTTTTACGTTTTTTCTCAGTAGTTTTACAATCTCTTTTCAACATCCAGCAGTAGTCGGCCAGCATACTAGCATCCCATCTACCTTGATAACGCTTCTCCATTACTTTAATGTCTTGGTGAAAACGCTCTCCCTGTTCTTCGCTATAATCGCCACAGTTTCAGGAAAACTATCCAAGTGATTGTGCAGAAAATGTAGTTTGTAATTCATTAGGCAACCCATATTCCCATAGTTCTCAACCATTTTAGATACAATTACTTTGTAATTTGGGCTTCTGCGATTACCCAAAAAGTTTTCAGTAACTTCCTTAAAGCTAAGCCATGCAGCTTTCTCAATGTTCTTGACTACTACTTCTGTAATACCGAAATTATTGGAATTAATAGTAAAATTAAAGCAACAGTGAATTATGCTGATGTTATTTCTGTAAAAAGACCTATCGAAAAATCGCCATAATGGTACCTCCATATTTCACAAAATTAAAATGCATTAGAAAAATTAAAAATTATATTCAAAAATTGAATAAATTTATAAAATTAAATTAAATAAATAAATGCAATTCATCATAATATTAACTAAAGTTTGAAATATAAGGTGGTGTGGAAAGTCGTTACTCAAGACTATGTCTTGTCTTTTGTATGGATAAAAAATTAAATGTAAAATTACATTTAAAAAAATAAAATAAAGTATATTATAAAGTAGATTAAATAAGTATTAGATATTAAAAATATATAACAATATATTTTTAGTTAATGTATAACTTATAAGCAATATATAACATATATATGCAAAACATTTATAATAAAATAATTTAAAAAGTCAGAAAATGAATTTTTAATTTTTTTTTATATATAGAAAAAAAAGGATTTAAAATAATATAATGTGACCTATGATTAATAAGATATACATGAAATATGACAACAGGAGGTCCATCATAAATCACCTCATCTTTACGGGGGTTGGCGAGCGGAGCGAGCAGGGGAGTACCCCTCCTAGTATATATACACATATATATAGTTATAGGATCTGTCGTAAATTCATGACAAAAGTTTTCATAAGCAAAAATTATAAAAATGAAATAAATTTAATACAAAATATTAACTTTTTATTTTTATTTAGATTATAATTAGGAAAAAATTTTCGAATTTAACACATCTAATTGCACAAGACAGTCTTATTTTGCTGTCTAGTGCTTTATATACCTGTGAAAGCGCAAATTTGTCATAAACTTGATGAAAGCTTAAATGCATCCAGAATGCCTCTTCTAAGGGCACTAGAGCTGCTACAAGTCTGACGCAAATATGTTGTAATTAATCTAATAAAAATACCACGCTAAATGCTGCTGCTATTCTGACGCCCGAGCTTGTGATCAAATCATTCACATTAAGCAGGCTTAATTGCACAAGACAATTGCATACTGCTGCTCGGTGTCTGACTCACGTACACGAATGCAATTTCGTCGCTATCCTGCTGAAAGTCCCCGTACAGTTGGAAATCCTCTTGTAAGTGCACTAGAACTCTTCTAAGTCTAAAGCAATTATGATGCTTTGAGCCTGATGCAATCATCTTAGGGACATGCCACATAAGTGCCGTGCCGTGCCGTGTCGTGCCGTGCCGTGCCGTGCCGTGCTGTGCCGTGCGTTCGAATTTTAATAGATGAGAAAGTAATCTATATTAGGTATCTAGTTTATGCTTATGTTCGTATTTTAATGATTAGGAAACTATCTACAGTTTGCAGTTACTTTATGATTGATTCTCTAATTTTCCTTACGAGGTAAACAAAAAGTTGCAGACGATATAATAAGTTGTAGTTTTATTATTAATTATTTCAAAAAAATTAATAAAGTAAATTTGCTAACTACCGCGGTTTAGAGAAAGTGTCATTATAGATATTGATATTTATACATATGCTTCAGTATTGATTAAAGATCCAGTGACATTTTACAATCAGTTTTAATTATCAAATAGATTTTTAATATAAATGCCATTACGCTTAGGAGATAAAAATAAAGCAATATCACTGTTGAAACTTGCACAATCAGTGTTAAGTCTTTTAGTTATTATAAGAATATTAAAGAAAAAGAAGAAAAGACTTAGAAGGTGGTGGGTAAAGCCACATTTGTATCCCAATGTAAGAAATATATTAGGTGCTTATTCAGTTGTTTGTTTAACTTTCCAACTTGAAGATCATGAAGAATTTAGAAAGTTTCTAAGAATGGACGTTGATGATTTTGAGTATTTATATAATCTAGTAAAAGATCGATTACAAAAACAATTTAATCGAAGACAACCAATCAACTCAGGAGTACGTCTAGCTGCAACTTTACAGTAATGATATATTTTTAAAATAAATAGCAAAGTAAATCATAATTTAAATTCTTGATTATTTATATAACAGCTTTATAATTTCCAGTTACTTAGGGCATAGAGGAAGCATTTCAAGCAATGCATTATTATTTAGAGTTGGAAGATCTACTCTGCAAAATATTATTTATGAAACATGTAAGGTTTTGATATCGATTTTGACACCCATCTATGCAATATTTCCAAATGCAGAAGAGTGGTTACGAATAGCTGATGATTTTAAGGATATGTGGCAATTTCCTAATTGTTTAGGAGCTTTAGATGGGACACATATTCGTATTCAGCGTCCAGCAGGTGGAGGAAGTATGTTTTTTAACTACAAACGGTTTCATAGCTTAGTACTTATGACATTAAGTGATGCACATTCTAGATTTATTTGGTTTTCTATTGGAGATTGTGGTATGTACTAGCGTAAACTAATATCCAAACGTTTATAATATTTTGTTACATATTTTTTATTTACAGGTTCATATAGTGATTCTAGTGTCTTCGCTGCATGTGACCTTTCATATAAATTGCAAAACAACCTACTTAATATTCCAAATGCAAAACCGTTACCAAATACAGAAATAGTGATGCCATTTGTAATAGTAGCTGATGAAATCTTTCCACTTTGGTATAACTTAATGAAACCTTATAGCAGAAGGTTAATACGTGATAATCAAGAAAGAGTATACAATTATAGGTTGAGCCGAGCAAGATTTACCATTGAATGTGCATTTGGTATTCTAAGATCAAAATGGCAAATTTTAAAAAGTGCATTAAATTTTGATTTGGAATGCATTAATGCTGTAGTGGGAGCATGCATTTGCTTGCATAATATGCTTATCACGAGGAATAAACGTAATTTAAACAATAATGCACATCTAGAAGATAGAATCCAAGGAGCAGTTAGAGATGAAATTCGTAGGGAAGCACCAGTAATTATTCGTGACCGTTTTGCTCAATATTTTAATTCAAATGAAGGATCTGTTCCATGGCAACATTTGTGTATATAGATTTATAATAAAAAATTGTTTAGTAATAAAAAGTTCAGTTTTTATTTAGAACATTAATATTTGAACATTATTTAATTTTAACATAATACATTCTATAATTTTAACACTGAAATCAATGATGAGATTTTCAAATTATTTTTAAAATAAAGAAACAGTCTTACACTATTTTATATAATATACATACTTGATAATTTATAAAAATAACTTCAGTATATTTTATAATTAATTTTGATTTTAAACTAGTATCTACTAGTATTCACGGTGGATAGCTTTTTCTGATAGGTTTTTCATACCTATTCATCTAAAAAAAGAATAATACTTTAAATACCATATATAGTAATAACATTGATAATTATTATAAAATTAATTATCATCTGGTTCATGATAACTATTAATGATATTTAAAATACCATTTACACAATCCAAAAGATTTTCTAATGAAATATGCATTAAAGCCTGTTTAATAGCTAGTAAATAAGCATCATATTGAATATTATCAGTTGATTCGTTACATTTGTAAAGAATAGTATCCACAAGTTGCAATGCTTTTCCTTCTAAAGTATCAATATCTTTTTTCTTTTTTTCATAAGAAGTAGAAGCTTTTGGGACGATATTTTTATTTGATTTGTTAAAATCAGATATAGATGATTTTATTTGTTCATCTTGAACATATAAATCATCATGAGAATCCAACGTTGCATCTGTTATCGAGGGAATGTTTTTTCGAGTACTTTTCTCAGTTTCTAATTCATTACGTTTATTTTTCTTAATTTTCATGAAAGGATTTAAAAACTGTAAGTCATCTTTTAAATAATATTGTGATTGATCAGTGTTATTGTTTAATGATCTTGCATATGATCTTCTTAAACTTTGCCATCGTTTTTTTATATCTTCACCTAAAACACAGTTGAAATAAATTAATATTACTTATATTGAATTATATATTATATTTTTTATTGTACATCAATCATGCATTAGCTGTAATATTTAAATAAAGTAAATTTATTTCATTTTCTTACAACTAATTTCTACATGATATTTGCTATTTATATCATTTACAATTCTTTGATAAGATTTATTTTTTCTTCTATGTTATGATAATTAATATCATTTGCATCATACAATAATGAATGTTTTTTAATTTCTTCTATAATTAATCCAACAAGTTTGTTTTCACTATCTGCCATTTTTACTATGTATAATTTAATATTTGTATAAACAAATGATTATATATTGATATATATATATATATATATATATATATATATATTATATACATAAAAACAAAGTACTATCTATTAAGTTAATGCTGCTAATTTTATGAAAGTGTTGTGAATTTGTTTTATTTGCTTTTTGCTAAATAAAATATTAATTTTAAAAAATGGGATCCACAGAATATAAAATAGAAGAGTTAATAATCGAAATGATTCGAGCTCAGCCACTATTCTATGATAAGACTGACGAATCTTATTATAAAGATTATAGAGATGAAAGGCAACGTCAATTACAATACATCTCAATGGCAATTTTTCAACTTTTTGATATCAACATGACAGGTACAATAAACAAACAAATTTAATTTTATAATAATAAAATTCGAAACATATTAAGCTAATTAAATATTGTGTTACATGATTTTTTTTACAGAAGATGAAATTTCTAAAAAATGGGAATCTTTAGTGGTCAAATTTAAAAAAGAACATAAAAAAAAAAAGGAGTATCAACCATCAGGCTCGAGTAAATTGATAGAAAAAGAATGGGAACATTATAAGAATATGGAGTGGCTACTACCTTTTATTGAACACTTACCGCAATTGTCAAATGATGGGAATGTTGATAATTACGATACTAAAACCAACAAAGTTATGAATTTCAAAAAATTTAAAAAAAATCATACAAGTAATAATGACATACCTTTAGAAAATCTACTGGATCAATGTGGAAACATTGCATCCGCATTAGAAAATGTGTCGACAGAAAAAATTGAGCATAAAGAACAAGTAGTTTTAAATTATATGCCATTAATTAAAATAGGTTTTGATCAAATTGATGAAAAAAGTAAATTTAGTTGCGCAACAAAGATTTTTGATTATATAAATAATTTCAAGTAGATAAAATAGTAATTAATTTATGTATCAAGTTAAATTTATGTACCAAGTTGAATAAATCAAATAATTTTTCGTGTACTTGTATGTTTTCAATAAAAAGCTTTGCATTAACATTTACAAAAAAATACCTGAAATTTGCTAAGTTAAATTTTTAACATCTGTTTTTATAAATCAAGTCATAAATTGACTTTTCCACATTTAAAGACAATTTATTTACTTTTTATTCATAATGCTGACTTCACTTGAAAACTTAAAAAAAAAAACACATGAAATAAGTAAAAACATTTGAAATAAATTCATGTACAAAGTGAAACAAGACACACTTGTAAATTTCAAATGTTTATTTCATGTGATTATTGATTTTCAACAGGTTGCTTAGTTAATGTTTTCTTCTGTCTTGTTCTCACGTTTGATATATATATATATATATATCCCTACTGAAAAAAACCAAATGATTAATCACTTGATTAATCACATGATTTTTCACTTGATTAATTACATGATTTTTCACCTGATAAATCACCTGATTTTATGACATGATTTTATAGGTGATTAATCACGTGAAAAATCATGTGATTAATCATATGAAAAATCATGTGTGAAAAATCATGTGATTAATCAAGTGAAAAATCATGTGATTAATCATATGAAAAATCATGTGATTAATCAAGTAAAATATCAAGTGATTAGTCAGATGAAAAATCAGGAGATGAATGAAATAGAAAATCAAGTGTCTAATTAGGTGATTAATCACTTAATTAATCATGTGATTACACAATTAATAAACTAATTAGTCATGTCATTAATCGGGTAACCAATGTACGTTACATGTGCTTTGTTCACGAAAACACTAACGACCTTCATCGTTAATTATCATGGCAATGATATCATAAATACAGCGACATCAAATAAAGTTGAAAAATAAAATTATTACATTACAAATATTTTCAGCAACACAAAAAAAAATGTAGGTAGGTTACCCGATTAATGACATGAAGGTCGTTAGTGTTTTCGTGAACAAAGCACATGTAACGATGGATTCGTAATCTCGTCCTGGACGTTTATTAGTAGCACCAATGTACGTTACATGTGCTTTGTTCACGAAAACACTAACAACCTTCATCGTTAATTATCATCGCAATGATATCATAAATACAGCGACATCAAATAAAGTTGAAAAATAAAATTATTACATTACAAATATTTTCAGCAACACAAAAAAAATATAGGTAGGTTATCCGATTAATGACATGAAGGTCGTTAGTGTTTTCGTGAACAAAGCACATGTAACGATGGATTCGTAATCTCGTCCTGGACGTTTATTAGTAGCACCAATGTATGTTACATGTGCTTTGTTCACGAAAACACTAACGACCTTCATCGTTAATTATCATCGCAATGATATCATAAATACAGCGACATCAAATAAAGTTGAAAAATAAAATTATTACATTACAAATATTTTCAGCAACACAAAAAAAATGTAGGTAGGTTACCCGATTAATGACATGACTAATTAGTTTATTAATTGTGTAATCACATGATTAATTAAGTGATTAATCACCTAATTAGACACTTGATTTTCTATTTCATTCATCTCCTGATTTTTCATCTAACTAATCACTTGATATTTTACTTGATTTTTCACTTGATTTTTCACTTGATTAATCACATGATTTTTCACTTGATTAATCACATGATTTTTCACACATGATTTTTCATATGATTAATCACATGATTTTTCACGTGATTAATCACCTATAAAATCATGTCATAAAATCAGGTGATTTATCAGGTGAAAAATCATGTGATTAATCAAGTGAAAAATCATGTGATTAATCAAGTGATTAATCACTTGGTTTTTTCAGTAGGGATATATATATATATATATATATATATATATATATAAATATTTAAAACGATTAAAAACTATTAAACATTAATTTATTAATTATATTAAACAATTGTAATAAAATGCTTATTAATGAATTGAAAAAAATAATTTCAAAAAAGATGTTTCGTGAAAAACGTTTATTTGAGAAACAAGAATTTTTTTTCAAATATATTTTGAAAACTGAAAGT
Source organism: Anastatus disparis (assembly GCA_017163975.1). Taxonomy (NCBI): domain Eukaryota; kingdom Metazoa; phylum Arthropoda; class Insecta; order Hymenoptera; family Eupelmidae; genus Anastatus; species Anastatus disparis. Next base: position 5,624,091 of record JAFFSR010000328.1, on the reverse strand, counting down.
AAAAGATTTTTAAAAGTGTGTATCAGAGAAGCTGTTATTCCCATGGGAGAAGAATATTTCTATAGATATTGTTTTTTTATATTAAATGTAAATCAAGGGATCATAAGGTTATACAATGATGAACCGGACTATATTTATACCATTAAATCATTATTAGCTACACTTAACAAAAATTCTCAATTCATACTTGGAACGATTGAAGACGACAATAGTATGATGAGGGATACATCTGTTACAAATTGGTACAAAAACCAATCATCTTTATACCGAACGATTTGGAAGGTAGATAAATCCTATAAATGATCCATTTCAATTAATGCTGCAAAATTTGGAACAGAAAATCAAAATTAAACCATTCATGATATCAGATCAAGAGGTAAGAGCTACATGGGAGATTGCTATTTCCAAAGCAAATGTAAAATGGGAAAAAATTAGTAATCAGTTATGTGAAATATATAAATAATAAGTATCGCTGTATTCACAGTAGCATGGAAATTCGGCAATTCAAAATTCCACCTGTGATAAATTAATAACGGTAAAATTTGCTCCAGTATGCTGAATCGTGGTTCATGATTATTCTTGAATCAACCATACGATACAAAATAACAATTTGATATTTTTTTATTTGTTAAGTATTTTATATACAATAGGAGTAAATACGTATAACAAGCCATATAGAGATACCGAGTAAACATTTCATTATTACACAGTAGCTTTTTTTGTGACCGTTTCATTAATTATAAAAATACTTGATATCAACCGAAGATCGTTCTAGCAAATGTAATATGCATGCGAAAAGAGCTTGCATAAATTATTCACACTCGTGAAAAATCCCGTGGTTTTAAATCCGATTGCTACAAGTGAGCGTTTAAAAGATGTATCCTCGATATACTTATATTTTATACAAGTTCTCAAAAATAGCCCTAGCGTCAATCGCATTAGACGTGCATGTATGATACGATATAACCTATCTATTTACACGTGTTTTCTTGACTCAGTATGATATTATATACATAGTATGATACGACATAACCAAGCTATTTACATGTGCATTCATCATTCGGTATACGATTATATATAACCTGGTATACGCGTATCAATAGCTAGGTATAAGCTTACAGTAGTATCCTCGGTATGCATATACGTATAAATAACCAAGCTATTAACACGCGCACACACACCTTGGCATAGTAATCTCAGTACGCATACACGCACAAATAACCAAGCTATTTACATGCGCATACTCACCGCGGTATGAACAGCTCGGTACACTAGCATATTAACCACGCTAAATACACACCGCGGTATAAACAGCTTGGTATACTAGCATATCAACCACGCTAAATACACACCGCTGTATAAACAGCTCGGTATACTAGTATATTAACCGTGCTAAATATACACCGCCGTATAAACAGCTCGTTATACTAGTATATTAACCGCGTTAAATATACACCACGTTATAAACAGCCCGGTATACTAGCATATTAACCATGCTAAATATATACCATGGTATAAACAGCTCGGTATACTAGCTTATTAACCACGCTAAATATACACCACGGTAGAAACAGCTCGGTACACTAGTATGCCGCGCTATTTACCCGCGTATACATGCCTCGCTATACGAGCATACGTGTATAAAAATAGCTCGGCATACTAGCATATTAACCGCGCTAAATATACACCACAGTATAAACAGCTCGGTACAATAGTATGCCGTGCTATTTACCCGCGTATACATGCCTCGCTGTACGAGCATACGTGTATAAAAATAGCTTGGTACACTAGCATATTAACCGCGCTAAATATACACCACGGTATAAACAGCTCGGTACAATATTATTCCGCGCTATTTATCCGCGTATACATGCCTCGCTATACGAGCATAGACAACGAGGCATATGTGTATAAAAATAGCTCGGTATACTAGCATATTAACCGCGCTAAATATACACCACGGTATAAACAGCTCGGTACAATAGTATGCCGCGCTATTTACCCACGTATACAGGCCTCGCTATACGAGCATACGTGTATAAAAAATAGCTCGGTATACTAGCATATTAACCGCGCTAAATATACACCACGGTATAAACAGCTCGGTACAATAGTATGCCGCGCTACTTACCCGCGTATACATGCCTCGCTATACGAGCATAGACAACGAGGCATACGTGTATAAATGTAGCTCGGTATACTAGCATATTAACCGCGTTAAATATACACCACGGTATAAACAGCTCGGTACAATAATATGCCGAGCTATTTACCCGCGTATACATGCCTCGCTATACGAGCATAGACAAAGAGGTATACGTGTATAAAAACAGCTTGGTACAATAGTATGCCGCGCTATTTAGCCGCGTTTACATGCCTCGCTATACGAGCATAGACAACGAGGTATACGTGTATAAAAATAGCTCGGTATACACGTATATACACCTAGGTTAACACATATGAACGCACGTATATTGCGTGTGTCACGTTGATAATTTTATACTCGTCTCAAAGTTCGTCTGCATGTGTTCCTTGATGCATCATGTATGTTCTCATATGAATACGAGCAATCAAACTTTAATATTTATTCAAATTAAGAAAAGGAGTTAAGAAATGTTTTATTTTTTTTTTCCTCTGTGATCATTTATTTAGTTCTTCTGTGATAGTTTATGGTAAGAAATTGATGAGTTTTCATTTGTTTTTTAGAGGTTATGATATTGATATACACAAGTTAAATTATTCTGTAAATATACTGTATGAAGCATTATATTTCTGATTTTTTTTAAATAATTGATAAAATATTGAACTTATTTAATTTCAATATAGCATTAAAATGATGAAATAATTAATTAGAAAAACAAATAGATATTTTAATTGATAATTTTTTTTGTTAAAACAGTGAATTAATTTTATTGAATCAATCTTCGCGACATTAAGTAAGTCAAATATTTATTTAAAAATACAAAATATTATTTGATTCAGTTACTATATGCATATTGATGTAATGAAATAAGCAATTAGAAAAACAAATATGCATTTGAATGAATAAAAAATTTTTTTAAAACAATAAATTAATTTTATTCAACCAATATTTGTGATGTTAAGTAGAATCAAATATTTATTTTAAAAAATGAAATATTTATTTGACTCAATTAAAATATTTGTATTAATGTAACAAAATATTTTATGTGCCGCCCGCACCTAAGGGATTTCATTGATTCAATTAAGCCTTACTTGATCCAAATAAATTTCTCTCAGTGTAATATCATCTAATATTACTATTTTGTCAATTATTTGAAAAAAAATCATAAATATAATGCTTTATACAGTATATATACAAAATGATTTAACTTGTGTATATCAATATCATAACCTCTAAGAAACAAATGAAAACTCATCAATTTCTTACCATAAACTATCACAGAGGAACTAAATAAATTATCACAGAGGAAAAAAAAATAAAACGTTTCTTAACTCCTTTTCTTAATTTAAATAAATATTAAAGTTTGATTGCACGCATTCATATGAGAACATACATGATGCATCTAGGAACACATGCAGACGAACTTTGAGACGAGTATAAAATTATCAACGTGACACACGCAATATACGTGCGTTCATATGTGTTAACCTAGGTGTATATACGTGTATACCGAGCTATTTTTATACACGTATACCTCGTTGTCTATGCTCGTATAGCAAGGCATGTAAACGCGGCTAAATAGCGCGGCATACTATTGTACCGAGCTGTTTTTATACACGTATACCTCGTTGTCTATGCTCGTATAGCGAGGCATGTATACGCGGGTAAATAGCGCGGCATATTATTGTACCGAGCTGTTTATACCGTGGTGTATATTTAACGCGGTTAATATGCTAGTATACCGAGCTACATTTATACACGTATGCCTCGTTGTCTATGCTCGTATAGCGAGGCATGTATAGGCGGGTAAATAGCGCGGCATACTATTGTACCGAGCTGTTTATACCGTGGTGTATATTTAGCGCGGTTAATATGTTAGTATGCCGAGCTATTTTTATACACGTATGCTCGTATAGCGAGGCATGTATACGCGGGTAAATAGCGCGGCATACTAGTGTACCGAGCTGTTTATACCGTGGTGTATATTTAGCGCGGTTAATATGCTAGTATACCAAGCTATTTTTATACACATACGCCTCGTTGTCTATGCTCGTATAGCGAGGCATGTATACGCGGGTAAATAGCGCGGAATAATATTGTACCGAGCTGTTTATACCGTGGTGTATATTTAGCGCGGTTAATATGCTAGTGTACCGAGCTATTTTTATACACGTATGCTTCTACAGCGAGGCATGTATACGCGGGTAAATAGCGCGGCATACTATTGTACCGAGCTGTTTATACCGTGGTGTATATTTAGCGTGGTTAATATGCTAGTATATCGAGCTATTTTTATACACGTATGCTCGTATAGCGAGGCATGTATACACGGGTAAATAGCGCGGCATACTAGTGTACCGAGCTGTTTCTACCGTGGTGTATATTAAGCGTGGTTAATAAGCTAGTATACCGAGCTATTTATACCGTGGTATATATTTAGCATGGTTAATATGCTAGTATACCGAGCTGTTTATAACGCGGTGTATATTTAGCGCGGTTAATATACTAGTATAACGAGCTGTTTATACGGCAGTGTATATTTAGCGCGGTTAATATACTAGTATACCGAGCTGTTTATACCGCGGTGTGTATTTAGCGTGGTTGATATGCTAGTATACCAAGCTGTTTATACCGCGGTGTGTATTTAGCTTGGTTAATATGCTAGTGTACCGAGCTGTTCATACCGCGGTGAGTATGCGCATGTGAATAGCTTGGTTATTTGCGCGTGTATGCGTATTGAGATTACTATGCCGAGGTGTGTGCGCGCGTGTTAATAGCTTGGTTATTTATACGTATATGCATACCGAGGATACTACTGTAAGCTTATACCTAGCTATTGATACGCGTATACCAGGTTATATATAATCGTATACCGAATGATGAATGCACGTGTAAATAGCTTGGTTATGTCGTATCATACTATGTATATAATATCATACTGAGTCAAGAAAACACGTGTAAATAGATAGGTTATATCGTATCATACATGCACGTCTAATGCGATTGACGCTAGGGCTATTTTTGAGAACTTGTATAAAATATAAGTATATCGAGGATACATCTTTTAAACGCTCACTTGTAGCAATCGGATTTAAAACCACGGGATTTTTTACGAGTGTGAATAATTTATGCAAGCTCTTTTCGCATGCATATTACATTTGCTAGAACGATCTTCGGTTGATATCAAGTATTTTTATAATTAATGAAACGGTCACAAAAAAAGCTACTGTGTAATAATGAAATGTTTACTCGGTATCTCTATATGGCTTGTTATACGTATTTACTCCTATTGTATATAAAATACTTAACAAATAAAAAAATATCAAACTGTTATTTTGTATCGTATGGTTGATTCAAGAATAATCATGAACCACGATTCAGCATACTGGAGCAAATTTTACCGTTATTAATTTATCACAGGTGGAATTTTGAATTGCCAAACTTCCATGCTACTGTGAATACAGCCTATATTACAATAATTTAAAATGATCTATTAAAACATATTATATTTTCTATCTAGTATTATCTTGCCAACTAAGCACTTTTGTATTTTGAATGTCTATACCTTAATATTTATTTGACTTTGTAAAATAAATTAGCATTAAAATTGATGTACAATAATAAATGTAATATTAAACTTAAATAAATTTAATTTCTTCCATTGTTTATACCTATTAAAACTCTAGTTGTAAGACCACGTTGTTTGTATAAGCACTGCTAACAATATTGGAAGCCCATCTCAAATGATGCATACCAGTAAAATAATCGGCTAAACCTTGATGTACTTATAACTACGTGATTTCAATTTCAAAGCTTGACGATAATGATTTAATGCATCTTGGTATTTTTTGTTTAGTAAGAATGTTACCTCTGAGAATTATTGCTTCAACATTATAAGATGAAATATGTGTACCTTGATTAGCTATGGTGCTGCTTGATTTGATTTGTGCAAAGCAAAGAAAACTTATACCATTGCTGTATAAGTTTCTGTTGATTATTCATTTATTGATGATATAAATGATATTAACTTTTCTAATTCTTTAAAGACGAGTCTGTTGTAGCACAACAGCATATATACCTAAACCATAAAGTAAAGAGTAAATAAAAGTTAATTCATAAAAAAATTTATTTTAAAAACAATATGCGAAAAAATAGATGTTTTAAATATTTTAATAATTTTACAGTATATTAACAAAATTTCAATAATTATAAACTTTTGAACATTAGTTTTATTCACCTTCTAGTAGAATCAGGATCTATCATTCTTGCATGGTTTTCTACGAATTAGAGTATTCTTATAATCTCCTGTATAATAATAACATTCTCCCATTGTAACAAGTAAATCATAATTTTCTCATAATTAGTTAACATTATCCAAGGAATGTAGAGTCGTCATTATATGATAATATTCTACATTATTTATATGAGCATGTGCTTTTATCAAAATACTAAGCCAATCAAAGTTTAGTAAGTTCAAATTACAGCTGATAATTATCAAGTGTCCAAAATTCCTTTTACCCCTAAAGCTAATAAACCTGCTATTTCAAAAGCTAAAGGCCTTTTTCATAACCTCTTTAAAATGTTGAAATAGCAACACGTTCCATACCTTGATCTTTAAACATTTTTGCTACAACAAATAGATCATGAAAACTACATGCAAAAAACTACATGTTTTATATAGTATTTTAAAAATAATTTTACAGTTAATTGAAAACGAAATTTCAGTAGTTTAAAACTTATGAACATTAGTTTTATTCACCTTCTAGTAGAATTAGGTTCAATTATTCTTGCATGTTTTAAACAAATTAGAGTACTTTCATAACCTTCTGCATAATAATAACATTCTCCCTTTATAACGAGTAATTTATACATATTCCATAACTAGTTAACATTATCAAAGGAATGTAAAGTTGTCATCACCTGATTATATTTTATGATATTTATATGAACATGTGCTTTAAAAGCTAATAATCCTTCTGCTACTTCAAAAGCTAAAGGCCTTTTTTTATAACTTCTTGAAAAAAGGTTGAAATAACAACATGCTCCATACCTTGTTCTACAAACATTTTTGCTAAGGCCATATTAAACTAAGAAATAAATTTTTAAATTAAATATTTTATTAAATTATTTATATGATTAGACGCAATATTTTATTTATTACTTTTGGAGATAGTTGTTTCACAGGAATACTTTGCAATATTTGTAATGCTTCTTGTGGATTTTGAAATTAAAACAAAATAAACGAGACATGCATAAATTTGATATTTCACATTCACATCCAACACCAAATCTTATAGTCTTTCTTCATTGATTTTTTTAGCACTTTTTGATTTAAGTAAATACGACTTCTATACTTTTCAAGGCAGAAATGCAAATCTGTACTATAAACACACATAACAAACTTTACCTATCTAGGTAGGAACTCATTGATGCGATTGCATTTATATTTATATGCACACATTTTATGTTTGTATATTGCTATTAATGTAAAAGCATATATAATCTATTTTTGTAAATGTGTATTCAATAAATAATCACACTTAAACTTTCACTTAATTCAGGAGGCAAAAAATTTTTTTATTTTACTTTTATTATTATGTATCAATTATTTAGTATAATATATTTACTCAAAAGCTATTACTTTAATATTTAATAATAAAACTATAACATCATCTGCGACTCTTTGTTTACTCCGCGAGGGAAATTGGAGAATTAATCATAAAGTGACTGCATATGATAGATAGTTTCGCAATCATTAAAATACGAACATGAGCATAGACTAAACACCTGAAAAAGATTACTTTCTCATATATTAAAATCCAAACGCACGGCACAGCATGGCACAGCACAGCACGGCACGGCACGGCACGGCACGGCACTTATGTGGCATGTCCCTTAGCGCAGAAATATAGTTGAAATGGGAAGCATGTTAGTTAAGATCTGCTGTAGTTTTGCTAACTGACAGAGAAATTGCAGCAAAATTGCACAAGAATTGCAAAAGTTGTGCTACCAGGGAATATTATTGCAATAAAATAATTGATTAGAAAAACAAACGTGTCTTCAGATTAATGAAATTTTTTGTGAAGACAATGAATTAATTTTATTAAATTAATTTTTGCGATATTTAATAAATTAAACTTTTATTTGAAAATATAAAATATTCAACTAATTTAATTTTAATATAACATTAACATGATGAAATAATTGATTGGAAAAACAAATATGCATTTGGATTACTGAAATTTTTTGTAAAAGCAATGAATGTATTTTATTAAATCAATTTTCGCAACATTAGATAATAGTACATTACGATAAATGTGACTTAAGTGGCCCATTATTGCACGACGTGAAGTTATCAGATAATCAGATTATCGCTTTGTGCAATGGGCCACTTAAGTCTCAAATATCGTAAACTATTTTATAGCACAAGTGTCATAAATCCGCCGCATTACATGAGTACTCTTAAAAATCAATAATTAACAAAAACTATGCACTCCACGAATGATAATTTGTAAAATAAAAACGAAAATTGTAAAAGAGCAAATACTAGGCATTCCGTGAATGATGAATCGAGAAAGGAAAGAAAAACTATAAATAAAAAAAATCGAACATTTCATAAATGATAAATCAAAACAAAAATTTTAAAACAGTAATTTCAAATATTTACTTAAATCGTATAATAATGATAATACAATAATACTACCTCTTCATTTCATATATTACACTGGTATTAACTTTAGTTTTACTCGTTTTTCACGTTCTTATTATTGTTATTTAATTTTAAAAATGTACCAGCACATTGGTGGGGTTACGGAACTGCACCTCAGCTGATCGGCGAAGTTAAGCAGCATTGGGCGCGGTTATTACTTGGATGGGTGACCGCTGTCTATGTAACTTCGTCGATCGATTAGGTGTTTTTTCTTTGTCAACAATGTGTGTATAGGTAAGAGATAAATGTTTTCGGTGTTCAAACCAACAGAATGCGATATAAACACCGAAAACAATTTTCGATTACTGAGTGATGTTAGAGCAGATTTTGGCCTGAGGTAGAGATCTGGTTATAAAGGTCCGCTCGAAAGACTCGCAATTGTCAATAGCCACAGATTTCTCATGAAAATTAATAGTAGCTCATTATTGTATAGCATGAAGTTTGCCGAACATAGTGTGCAATAATAGGCTACTTAAGTCACAGGCAGCTGTGTGTCTAAATGCGGATTTAGGACACAGTGTGCTATAAAATAAATTTTTATTTAAATATATGAAATTTTTATTTGGTGCAATTAAAATATTTATATTAATTTAACAAAATATTTTATCCTTTGCCCGTACCTAAAGGATTTCATTAATTTAATCAAGCCTTACTTAATCCAACTTTTTTTTTTCTCAGTGTATATTAGGCTTTATACTGGGAATTATGAATAGCCGCACAAAGAGAAAAGAATGATTAATCGCACAGCGCTAATAATATAATATTGTTTGCTACAATATAAATATACAAAATAATTTATAGCAAATTTTAGAATCATGTATTGTCATCCAAAATACACATACTGTATAAATTTTAGCTTCTTATGTCTATTGGAAGTACCTTGATTTTAAAGTACAAGATTTGAGGGGATATTCAGACACAGCTAAGTTAAATAAAAGTGTTTAATAAAAATAAAGCGGAAAATTGAGCTAAAAGTACAACTATAAATTCTTGAAAATACAGCTAATAATACACATAAATACAGTTGAATATTCGTACACTGAGAACAAATTTTTGTTGAATCAGTGATAATTTCATTGACTCAAAGAAACATATATTATAAATAAACGATTGTTGAAGTCAATAACATTGACCATTTAATTAAAAATATATGTATTTGTAAGAAGTAAATATTTCTTCGTTTTAAACAAATGAAATTCCTTTATAATTCTAATAAAGTATCCCTGGTAGAAAGTTTACCATAAAATATGGCGTGTCTACCAAAACATGGCAATATTTGTACAGCGTAATTACATTGTCACATTTCACCATAAGTTGGCTATAATATGGACTTATTCTAATGTGTAATTTGTGCGTACTACTACAATAAACTTGTATTTATAGTATAACAAGTTTAACTTTCATTGTAAACTTTCTCTATTCTTTATTATTATTTTTTTATTCACTATTCTTCAGATTAAAACTGAAAATGAATTTTTTTTATTATAACCTAATTTTCTGATATGACTTTACATTCGACGTCTTATCCTAACCATAAACTTTGAAAATAGACACGTTAATGAGGTTCTTAAGTTTTGTTAGTTGGTTAAAAAGCTTGATGTCCAGTTTCATTTTTAGTCTATGTTAAATAAAATGTTTCATGCGATACGTGTTAGATTATTTTTTTTTTAAACTTATAGTACTCAAAGCTATGATATTTTGTATATTGCTTTAAAATATCTTCCTCGAACATGGTATCAATACTTATGAATGTAATTTAGATCGTACTGTTATTTTGTGTAAAAAAGTTAGTTGGCAGTTTTATATTTGATTTGGTCTATGATGAATTTTTTTATATCATCCCTGTTGAAAATAAGTACGTACTTCAAGTATGTATTTCAAGTATATACTCTACTTAAGTACGTACTATTTTGGAACATTTTAGTATATACTTTTATTGAAAGTATGTACTTTTTAAGTATATTTTGATAAATAATATTTTTTTAAATATGTATTTTATTAGACAATATGTACTGTTTTGAAAGTATATACTTTTTAAAAACATTTCTATGTGTACTTTTATTTTGAAAGTGAGTACTTTCTTGAAAATTATGTACCCTATTTTAATAAAAGTACTTAAGTATATACTTTTTAGAACATTTTCATACATACTTTTTATACGAAGTATGTACCTTCATATAAAAGTATATACTGTAGATACAGTGAGTAATTTTTTTTAACTTCAACTGCTTGATTTAGAGGTAAATAAGGCAGCAGTTAAAAACTACTAGTCGTACAGTTTTTAATATTTTGTGCTGAAAATTTTTTTATAGATTCTTTAGATGGTTTTGAACAACATCACGTATGGATTATGTTGTAAGTGCTATGAGCCAAAAATTAAAAATGAAAAAAGTCATTTTTTAATTGAAGAATAAGATTTCACTTGTACCCCCCTTAAGATGTTCCAAAAAAGTACCTACTAAAATCTTCCAAAAAAGTATGTACTTAATCTAAAGTGTATATACTCGAAGTACATACTCGAATGTACTTACAGTAATTGAAGTATGTACTGATTTTCAACTGTAAACAAATACGGAATATTATATCCTTATATATCTGCATCTCTGAAATTTGGATAAGAGATCGCAAAGTTAAGAAAAACAGTTGAAAACGTGAGCGCTGAAAAAATTATTCGAATCGACTTTTAATTCTGTCTTTGACTATTAAGTGGCGTTTTTCTTAATTCTGCGATCCTCTACGCGATTTTAAGTGACTCGAGTACATAACCCACACAGCATGCAAGCTTCCCGGAAGATGTGGAAGAAAGGTTGGAAGCTTTCAGGAAGTTTCCAGTGGAAACTTTCCGGAAGATGGATACGTCCTCGATCAGGAGTCTTCCGTAAGTCTTTCATGGAGGCTTCCAGTGAAAGCTTACTGGAAGCTTTCGTAAATTATACATGGAACATTTCAATAGAAGCTTACCGACAGCTTCCGTAAATTATTCATGAAACATTTCAATGAAAACTTGCTGGAAGCCTACGTAAATTTTTCATGGAATATTTCAGTGGAAGCTCACTTGAAGCTTCCGTACATCATTCCTGAAATATTTCAGTAAAAGCTTCCAGGAAGCTTTGGTAAGTTTTTCGTTGAAAATTTCAGTGGAATATTACCGGAAGTTTCCTAGAAGAAAACGTGGAAGATTTAATTCACTGCAGAAAAAACATTGGAAGCTTCCAGAAAGTTTACCGGAAGCTTCCGTAAACTTTTCATGGAATATTTCAGTAAAGGTTACTGGAAGCATCCGTAAATTATTAATGAAATCTTTCAGTTAAATATTAAATAAGTGATGAACTAATATTTCTTTGAAATATTTCAGTTTATGAATATTAAATAATTCATTGAAATATTTCTGTAATATTGTTGGAACATTTCATGTTTTATTTCAAAAAAATGTTTTAATCCGACACTGAAATATTCAAGTAAGTTGTTACATTATTTCTTGAAATGTTTCAAATTAATATTTCTCAAATCTTTCAAGAAACATGTCATGAAATATTCCTGTTATATTTGAAAAATATTTCATGAAGTATTTGAAAAAATGTTTGAACATAACACTGAAATAATGAAGAAATATTACTGCACCATTTCTTAAAATATTTTAAATCAATAATGCGCAAATTTTTCAAGAAATATTTCATGAAATATTTCTGTAATATTCCAGAAATATTTCATGAAGTATTCCCAAAAATTTATGAATATAACAGTGAAATATTAGAACAATATTGTCTAAATATTTGTAGTTATCTTGCGTGTGTAGCAATTCTTTCATCTTGCCAGCAGGTGGCTACTTGATTATATTTTCATGTGATCATAATGCGGTTGACAAACTCTCGCAAGTGGTGGGACGTTCTCTCGTTTAGTATACAAGACCGAAAATTCTTGATACAAATAAATAAGCGCTTAAGAGGAGGCCGTATCATTCTGTCTTTGTCTAATCTAAATTTTCGTTATTATAAATAAATAAACTATTTTCATAGAAAAGTAAGACAACCGCCCAATAGAGCAAAAGACAAGCAAAAGATTCTTTTCTATGAAAAAATATGAAATTTTTATTATTTTTCAAGTGAAGTCTGAAACGGAAAAACAATCGAACTTGATTAAGTTGATTGAACTGTTTTTTCGTTTCAGATTTCATTCGAAAAATAATCAAAATTTCATATTTTTTCATAGAAAAGAATTGTTTGCTTGTCTTTTGCTTTATTGGGCGGTTGTCTTACTTTTCTATGAAAATATTTTATTTATTTATAATAACGAAAATTTAGATTAGACAAGGACAGAATGATACGGCCGCCTCTTAAATTCTGAATAACAAATAAATATATAGGTATCTAATATGGTTTGAGATGCAACTCTTACAAAATCAAAAACAATATCTGATAGAATCTTTCACCAACATTATTTTGGATATATTTTAAACATGATTTTAGAAATATTTCAGAAACATTTCTTGAAAGATTCATATTTTTCCATGAATCTTTCGATCAAATGTTGCTGCAATCTTTCAACAATATTACAAATTAATATTTCACAAAATCATGAAAGAATGTTACAGAAATATTACATGAAATATTTCAAACCAATCTTCTAGGCGGACATATCAATATTTCAGAAACATTTCATATCAATTTTTCTGTTTTATTCTGAATCTTTCAATGAAATATTTCAGAAATATTTCAGAAATATTTCATGCTATGTGGGAAGCTATATAAAAAAGGACTTCATTGTTATTAAAAAATGACGTCATTTTTCGTTGACATTTAACATACTTAACGACGTCATTTTTTGTCCTAATCCCTAACATACAAAATGACGTTATTTAAAACGCCTTTTGGTGTGTCAAGTAATGTATTGGGAAAATATCGTCATTAGATAAAATAAAAAATTTGAATGGAAAAGGACTTCTTTTTTGCTATTGCAATAAAGTCATTTTCGTTAAAAAAATTACCTCATTTTTATAACAATTATCTCATTTTTATAAAAATGTCTTTTTGGTGTAGCTATAGCGTCATTAAAATTTTTTGTATTAACTTACAAACGAGGATAAGCCATATTGATGAGTGCTGGTGTCTGTTTTACATTCATTTAAAATAATAATTCCTGATTCATTAGTCTACTGATGGGATCTTCCATGAAATGTTTACGAAAGCTTCCTGAAGCCTTCGGCCCAAATGTTTCAGTCAAAAATTGCCAACATTTAGCTGCAAGGTAAATGCAGTCTTCCTTAGAGCTTCCTTGGGTCTTTTCCTGCAATAATTCATCAATCTTCTAACAGAATATTCCTTGCAAGGTTTACGGAAGCTTTCAGGATACTCAAACCGGAATATTTCAGTGAAAATCTTTAATATTTCGCAGAAAGGTAAACGAAGTCTTCCATTCAAGCTTCCATGAAATTTTCCGGTGCAATGATTCATCAATCATCCAATGGAATCTTCCTTAGAAGGTTTACGAAAGCTTTCAGGAGCCTTCCACTGAAATGTTTCAATGACAATTTCCAATATTTCGCTGAAAGGTAAACGGAGTCTTCCATTCAAGCTTCCATGAAATCTTTCGGTGCAATGATTAATCAATTTTCCAACGGAATCTTCCTTGGAAGGTTTACAGAAACTTTAAGGAGACTTTAGTCAGAATATTCCAGTGAAAATTCCAAACATTTCCCCGAAAGGAAAATGGAGTCTTCTATAAAGCTTCCATGAAATCTTTCGGTGCAATGATTGATCAATCTTCCAACGGAATCTTCCTTGCAAGGTTTACGGAAGCTTCCAGGATATTCGAACCGGAATATTTCAGTGAAAATCTTCAATATTTCGCTGAAAGGTAAACGGAGTCTTCCATTCAAGCTTCCATGAAATCTTTCGGTGCAATGATTCATCAACCTTTCAACGGAATCTTCCTTGGAAGGTTTACGGAAGCTTTTAGAAGCCTCCCACTGGAATGTTTCAATGACAATTTCCAATATTTCGCTGAAAGGCAAACGGAGTCTTCCATTCAAGTTTCCATGAAATCTTTCGGTGCAATGATTCATCAATCTTCCAACGGAATCTTCCAGGAGACTTAAGTCGGAATATTCCAGTGAAAATTCTCAACATTTCCCCGAAAGGAAAACGAAGTCTTCTATAAAGCTTCCATAAAATCTTTTGGTGCAATGATTCATCAATCTTCCAACGGAATCTTCCTTGGAAGGTTTACGAAGGCTTCCAGGGGTTCTTCGTAGAAAGTTTCCTTTGCAATATTTCAGGAATATTTCTGTTTTCTTCCATAAAGCTTCCATACATATTTCAATGAAATATTCCATTGGAATATTTCGGAATATTCCAATGATATCTTTCATGCTGTGTGGGAAGGTTATAACATTTCGAGTTAGTTCGCTTAAGCTTTTTGATCTACGGAGAGTCGATGCTTACCTTATTTTTATATCTTCCTTTAGGAAGAAAATGGTTACCAAGTTATTAACTTGAGGAATTATCGAAAATAAAATCAATCTCAAACTTTCACTGACTTTTTTGTGAAATTTTATTTCTTATCTTTAAAAGTATTCACTCTATTTCAATAAAAGTACGTACTTATATAGAACATTTTAGTACGTACTTTTTGAAAAGTATATACTTTTAAAAAAGTATCTACTAAAATGTTTTTAATAAGTACATACTTTAAAAAATACGTATTTTCTAATAAAGCTTATACTTTAAGAAATATTATTTATCAAAATGTACTTAAGGGGATGTAAAAAGGACATTACACCTGTACTCACGAATTTGACCTATCTTTTCATTATATTGCAAAATTTGAGAAAAAAAATGCTTCAGCTTGTAGTATTTATCATAAAGATTATTCAGTTGAATTTTCAAATAAATTCGTTTATTAGTTTTTCAGAATTTTAGGTTCCAATATTATATATTAAAATTTTTAGAGTTTGTACAAGAAATCTAAAATTCTAAGAAACTAATGAATGAATTTATTTCAAAATTTAACTGAATAATCTTCATGGTACTCACTACAAGCTAAAGCATTTATGTTCTTAAAATTTTGCAATAAAATAAAAAGATAGTAAATATTTACGAGCACAGGTGTAGTATCTATTTTACATCTCCTTAAGGAGATGTAAAACAGATACTACACCTGTACTCATAAATCTTGACTATCTTTTTATTTTATTGTAAAATTTTGAGAAAAGAAATACATTAACTTGCAGTATGTACCATGAAGACTATTTAGTTAAATTTTTAAATGAATTCGTTTATTAGTTTTTCAGAATTTTAGAATTCTTTTATTAAATTAAAAAATTTCAATATATAATATTGGAACCTAAGATTCTGAAAAACTAATGAATGAATTTATTTGAAAATGTGACTGAATAATTTTCATGGTAAATACTACAAGCTAAAGCATTTCTTTTCCTCAAGTTTTGTAACAAAATGAAGAGATAGGCCAAATTCATTGAGTACAGGTATAGTGTCCGTTTTACATCCCCTTAAAAAGTACGTATTCTCAATAAAAATATATACTTTTAAAAGCGTACCTAATAAAATGTTCCAAAATAGTACGCACTTAAAGTATATACTAGAAGTACATACTTGAAGTACATACTTAAAGTACATACTTGAAGAACGTACTTATTTTCAACAGGGATACATACCAGACTACTTCTTTTTAAACTATAGAACTCAATATTATGTTATATAATACAACTTATTGATTTGCATTGACACTATATTACAGCAGGATACTTTAAAATGATTTGTAAAATTTTAGAACTTTGAGTGTCAGATTTTGAAAACGAATAGTCCATATTTCGTTTGTAGCTAAACCAAAAATGAAACTTGTCACCAATTTTTTCAAAGTAAAATTACAATACAATTCACAATACATAGATTTATATTGATATTATGCTAGGCAGAACATTCTAAGGTTATTTACAAAGTTTTATGATTGTTGATGCTATAATTTTGAAAAGGAATAAGTAAAAATGAAATTATAATATCACTTTAAAATGTTTGCCAGTTTCATTTTTAGTCTATGTCAAATAAAATGTTTCATGTGGTAACTGTTAGATTTTTTTTAAATTATAGTACTCAAAGCTACGATACTCTGTATATTGCTTTAAAATATCTTCCTCCAACATGGTATTAATGAATATGAATGTAATTCAGATTGTACCGTTATTTTGCTTAAAAAAATTGGTAAGCTGTTTCGTATTTGATTTAATGTATAATGAGTCCTTTTATATGATACGTACCAGACTATTTCTTTTCAAATTATAGAATTCAATGTTATGTTTTCTTATATAGCCTAGATTACATTGATTTACATTGACATTCTGTTACAGTAGGACATTTTAAAATTATTTGCAAAATTTTAGAACTTTTAGTGCCATAATTATAAAACGAATAGTCCAACATGTATATTAATAAATATTTTATTTGTCGCTAGACCAAAACTGAAACTTGCCACCAACTTTTTTAAAGTAAAATTATAACACAATCCATATTACGTGGATCTGTATTAATATTATAATAGACAGAATATTCCAAACTTGTTTACAAAATCTATGAATAATTTCAAAATATCTTATCCAATGCTTAAAATCCTTTTGATTAGTCAAAAATGTGATTTTTTTCGATTTGGTGGTTGTCGTAAGCTTTCTCAGTCAATTTTCAACAAACTGACTTTAAAATTTGCAGAGATCTTCTACTTACACATCTTTATTTATTTGTGTCAAACATTAACAGTAATAAAATTTTTATAAGATAACTTTTAGTGAATGTTGAACTAAATTAAATACATAAAATTCACAAAAACATCTATTTTTTCCAATATTTTCAAACTTTAAGACCAAACTTTTAAATTCTTTTTTTTTTTAATGAAAGTATTATCTTGTGAATATATTTATAAACTTAAGATCTTTGGAAATTTTGAAGTCGATTCTTAGAAAATTGGCTGTGAAAACTTGCAGTGACCACCAAAATCAAGTGTTCGAATAAAGGAAAGAATTTCAATCATTTTATGAGATTACTTAAAATTATTCATGGGCCAAAGTCTTGTATTTTATATATCTGAAGTAAAAAAATATACTTAAAATGTCTTAAGTTCTTGACTAATTGATATTAATTATATAGAGGATATTGTCCTCCATGTAATTAACTTTTTTCATATGATGATATCAGATGGATTCTAGCCCGGTTTCCGTCTAACACATTACATCACGCTAGCCCATCTGAGACACCATACCGAAATCTTTGACTACCGATCGATGGTCAGTTATTTTTATGACCAACAATCAACCGATATCCAATAAGGTTGATTTTTTTAAGAGCTGCGCGATATTATTATCACATACACTAATTTTTCTTTTGTAAAAAAAGTCAGAGGTACCTGGCCAGGATACGAACCCATGCTGTTGTTGAAGGCAAGAGCTCTATCCGTT
Organism: Anastatus disparis; assembly: GCA_017163975.1. Taxonomy (NCBI): domain Eukaryota; kingdom Metazoa; phylum Arthropoda; class Insecta; order Hymenoptera; family Eupelmidae; genus Anastatus; species Anastatus disparis. Next base: position 5,605,779 of record JAFFSR010000328.1, on the reverse strand, counting down.
ATGCCACTGCGCTCTCCTTGTCTATTTGAGTGATGTACTAACAAGCAATCTCTCTATATTATTAAAAATATATATCGCCGCCGTCACCGTCTGAAATATGTCCCTCATTTTTGGTTCCTCATTTTTAAGCCTTCATTTAAATAAAATTTAGCTAAAATTTAGCTGAAATTAGCTAAAATTCAGCTAAAATTTAAATGAATTTAGCTATAATTTAGCTAAAAGCTAGCTATATCTCTCTATATTATAAAAATATTTCGCCGCTGCCGCTGTGTATAAGAATTCGATTTGTCTTTAGTTAGCTAGAATTTAGCTAGAACCTAACTGTAATTTAGCTAAAAATTAGCTGAAAATTAGCTAAAAATCAGCTAAAATTAGCTAAAAATTAGCTTAAATTATCTAAAAATCAGCTAAGAGTTAGCTTAAAGTTAGCTGAAGTCAGATAAAATTACATAAAAGTTAGCTACATCAAATCAAAAGTTAGCTAAGTTTAATATTAAAATTAGCTGAATTCATGCAAAATTTAGATGGAAATTAGCTAAAATTTATATTAATTTTAAGCAATTTTAGGTAAATATTGATTCGATTTCAGCAGAATTTTAGCTGCATTTTAGATCTATTATATTCTCTTGTACCATTAAAAGTATATCGCCGCTATCATCGCTGTTATCGTCAGAAATATGCCACTCGTTTTTGAACCTAAATTACAGCATTAAATTGAGCTGGATTTAAGCTTGTAATTAGCAAGAAAATAACTAAATTAAGCTCAATTTAAGCTTTGAAATAGCTGAAAATGAGCTTTAAGATTGTAGTGAATTTAGTAATAGCTAATTTTAAGTTTTGTATATAACGATGTATGATAACATATAAGTTTAAGAAAATATCATTTTGAAAAAGCTAAATTGAAGTTTAATAACCAAATGATTAAATTTAAATTTTGTTTAATCAAAATCAAAATTAAACACTTAAATAAAGTCTTTATCAATTTAATTTAATTTTCATTTGATTTTGTAAAAAAACACCGACATCACAGTTTTCCAAATTTTTTATTCTTAATCCAAAAATGTTTCAAATATCTCTTTATTACTACCTTCCATTTTTACTAATAGAAAGCCTAATATAAAGGAATTTTGGGAAATTTTTCAATAAAGATTAAAAATTTGGAAAACTGCAATGTCGGTAGCTATGTATAAATCATATATCTGATTAAATCCCCTTAAATAATGTTTTCGATGTGTGAAAATTTAATGACACAATTTACATGTATTATTAATTTTGTTATAGAAACAATCAATATTAATATGAATATCTAGAGAAAAAAATATAATCCTGTTTACAATGAAACGTCAATGAAAAAAAAATTTCAAATAAAAAACATTAAAACATCGATAAAAAAAACGAGAAAAAACAACGTTTGATTGATAGATCTATAGACTAATAGAACTATTTTTAAATTCATTATGTTACAGTTAACGTAAGTATTCTTTTAATTTAATAATCTACGTATAAAAATAATAGTTATTTTTTCTGCAAACACATTTTTAGAAATTTGTGTGGATGTGTTACGTCACAATGTATCTTTTATTTAAAAATTTGTTATTCTCAAATATGCAGTTATTAATCAATTAGATAATGTGACTTACTAGTTAGTAAGCATATTGTAAAATTAAGTCATTTTTTAAGAAACAAAATAAAGTGCAACGCGATTTACAAATTCAATAAAACAAGAACAACGCGAAGGCTATATGAATCTTACCACGTTAACCATATCATTCAATAAGAGTCAAAATGCATAATAAGCATTGCTCCATCGATTGACATCAATTCAAAATTCAAATTATAAAACACTTATTCTCAAACAAAAGCAGGAATCATCAATATAGAAAGACAGATCAAATCAAGATTAAGAAGCACTTTTTCAAAGAACTTCTACGAGCACTTTTACCCGCACTTTTCAATAAGTACTTTTAAAGATACAATTATTACAACTATACTTCTCGCACTTTGAAATTATTCAATTATTCGCGCAATATATTAAATTGCACTATATTCAGTTAATTATAAAAGTATCAAAAAAAAACTCTATAATTAAATTATTAAATCAAGTGTACTTATTTACTGTCTGCCTGTATAGGCCAGTCAATCTACCGAAAAAAAAGTCTTATTCTGCCAAAATTAGTAACCAGCAACGACCTATGCGATCATTTAAAAGATAGTCTGTAGATGTTTACTTATATGTTTCGGACTAGCAACTATGATTTATTAATTAGTTATTAACAAATTAGTGCAAAAAAATGCATTTTTTTAAATTTCTGTTAATAAAACGAAAACTATTTGACGAATCATTATGGTGTCAATGGGAAAGTTGTAGAGAATTGAATTATCAACAAAACGATAGGTCAAACGACCTGACCGGTTTATTAGAACCGAAAAAAAAATCGAAAAACCGGGAAATTTTTCATTATTTTTAAAAATTCATAACTCTGTTGTTTATGAATATTAAGAGCTGAAATTTGGCACAGAAGTAGATAATTATATTTACTTTTAACATGCCAAAGGCAGATACTATCGGATAATTAGTTTCTGCGCAATTGCAATTTTTTTTTTCGGTATTCTTCCCTTCTTTATATTACTGATAGAGAACGTCGTACATACATTTTTAAAACGGTTTTGAAAACTAGAAACAATATACTATTAAACTTATATTCTAAGTTTTCAATAAAATTATGTAAAAAGGGTGAAATATGCACTCGAACATCGACGTAAACGGTCGAGCGCGCGGTACACAGCAAAAAGTGGGGATGGAGGAGAAACGCATATATAGATATACTGGCGCGCGGCGTCAAACATTCAATTTTTTAACTAGCTTGTTTTTGGCGATTAATGCACTTATATTAAAGTGTTTTTTTTTAAATTAGGGTATTTTTTATCGAGGAATCTGATTTCCTATTCAGATTTCACGAATAATGAAATCTAAAGGTATTTTCAGATTTCGGAGTTTTTTAAAACTCATAACAAACGGAGCATATACATGTAACTACAGCAGGTATAAATTTTGAACAGCTGTATAATCGTCTTTTGTAGCGTCTCTCTTAAAAAAAACACTTCAATATAAGTGCATTAATCGCCAAAAACAAGCTAGTTAAAAAATTGAACGTTTGACGCCGCGCGCCGGTATATCCATATATACGTTTCTCCTCCATCCCCACTTTTTGCTGTGTACCGCGCGCTCGACCGTTTACGTCGATGTTCGAGTGCATATTTCACCCTTTTTACATAATTTTATTGAAAACTTAGAATATAAGTTTAATAGTATATTGTTTCTAGTTTTCAAAACCGTTTTAAAAATGTATGTACGACGTTCTCAATCGGTAATATAAAGAAGGGAAGAATACCGAAAAAAAAAATTGCAATTGCGCAGAAACTAATTATCCGATAGTATCTGCCTTTGGCATGTTAAAAGTAAATATAATTATCGACTTCTGTGTCAAATTTCAGCTCTTAATATTCATAAACAACAGAGTTATAAATTTTAAAAAAAAATGAAAAATTTTCAAGTTTTTCCGAATTTTCTTCGGTTCTAATAAACCGATCAGGTCGTTTGACTTCTTGTTTTATTGATAATTTGATTCTCTACAACTTTTCCATTGACACCATAATGATTCGTCAAATAGTTTTCGTTTTAATAACAAAAAATAAAAAAAACGCGTTTTTTTGCACTAATTTGTTAATAACTAATTAATAAATCATAGTTGCTAGTCCAAAACATATAAGTAAACATCTGCGGATTATCTTTTAAATGATCGCATAGGTCGTTGCTGATTACTAATTTTGGCAGAAGAATACCCTATTTTGACTGGCCTAGTATCTACTTAGCTGAATCATAGTAAGATTATTACAATTATATTTCTATATATTTCTTTCAAAATTCAAGTATATTCAATCGTGACAGCGATTCAAATCAATTAAAATTGGTAGAGTCTTTCTACCACTAGACTAACATTTGATAAAACGTGTATAAATCAATTACTAACTTTATTCTTTTTTTTTAACCTTCTGACAGCCGGGATGACGCCATATGGCGTCATCCCATGATCGGCCCACATATACTATTACTTAAGAAACATTTATATGGAAAATTTCGAGAAATTTACACTTTTTTAGTGGAAAAAGTGCCGGCTTTCAGAAAGTTAATATCATAATAAAAAATACACGTAGCCCTTATAATCCACAACATTTGATTATTAATTCTGTTTTGATGTAATGCCAAGATTTCACAGATGATTAGATTCATTAAAAGATCATTGAAGATTTGCCTGAAGAAAACTTTTGAATGATTAAAATTATTTAGTATTTTAATTAAATGTCATTAAAAAAATTGCAAATTCTTGGATATTCTTTTAAAGTTATAAAAGCAAAATGGGAGTCGGCTCCCATTTTGAGCCTGAAGAAAACTTTTGAATGATTAAAATTATTTAGTATTTTAATTAAATGTCATTAAAAAAATTGCAAATTCTTGGATATTCTTTTAAAGTTATAAAAGCAAAATGGGAGTCGGCTCGCTTGCGTGCAGGAGGTTTGCCTCGTAGTTGTTATTAATTGTAAATAATGTCAGAAGATTAACTATAACTTTATGAATGAAACTTAAATATGTTATTGTTATTTATAAAAATTATTAGTTTATAACAAATAGTTAATGAAAATTGGGTTATTAAATGAATAATTTATAAAAATAAATAATATATGATGATAATTAAATAAAACGAATCATTTCCTAATTATCCTAAATTATAATTTTCTTAATTATTAAGCCAAAATTTTAATTATTTTTTCAAAATTATAAATTTATATTTCTTGTAATGTCAGGCCCGGATCTAGAGAATAAGGGGTCTGGAGCTGTGCAGATATTGAGGCCCGTTTGCAGAGTGACAATGTGACAAAATTAACAGTGGGTTTATACATATACATTGTTTTGTATATATATTTAAAAAAATTATTATCCAAACAATTTCGAGAATAAGAAAATTAAACTTTATTTAGATCAAGTTAAATTATTAAAAATTTTTAAATATAATAAAATGTAATTAATAATGTCAACATAAACATGACTCGTAAGCGTGATTAAATAATTAATTTTTTTCTTTATTTTTTTTCCGCAAATACTTGAATGATATCGCTAAAATCTAATGAGCGAAGATCATTTCCGATTGATAAAATTGATAATGACGACAATCTATTATCTAGCATGCTTGCCCTGCTATACAAAGTCTTTATTCTTTTTAGTACAGAAAAAGATTTTTCCGCTTCACAGTTTATAATCGGGATGGTTACAAATATTCGGTAAACTATAAAAATATTTGGGAAAACGTCTTCCAACCCACGACTGATAGTCCAATTTATTACTTTAAATGGGTTTGAAATAGTATCTTGATTGCACTAAGTCTTATCCGAACGACTAGAAAAAAAATCACTTGGTTGGGACTTAATTATGGGCATGAATCGAATTCAAATTACAAATTTGTTTCTAAATCATTATTATAAATATTTAGAAGTAAATTTGCTTTAATTTTTATTTCTTTCACATACATCATTAAAACTTTAGAAAGAAAGCTAAATAATTAAATTACATAACTATAAGCTTCAATTCGCTTATGTAATTCTGATGTAAGCTTATCAATGATAAAATTAAATGTTTCAATATGAAATTTATCAGAACTGTGGAAATTTTCGTTTTGTCGTCCACCATCTCTATAGTCTAGGCGCCCAGAGGGTTTCGTATGAACTTAGAGGTCCCACCAAGCAAGTAGGTGATTTAAATGTATTTTGAGCCGGTGAATCCGAATTTGCAACTTGCTTTTTGCGCAAGAGGTCAAGTAATTTGTTATAAACAAATTAATTGTTTAAATGGCTATAGTTTATAAACTAAACACATAGTTTTATTACATGATTTTATCATATGGTTTTATTATGTGGTTTTATCATATGGTTTTATTACATGTTTTTTGGTTTCAATTTATCATATGATGAAAGTATATAATACAATCATATAATATAACCCTATGATAAAATCGTATAGTGAAACTATATGGTGAAGACAAAATAAAACCATATTCACGGACAGAAAAAACAGTTAACAGCTACTCAAAAAATTTGGAATCATTACTAACTTTGTTCGGCAATAATTAAAGGTAAAGGAATAAATACAAATCTATAATTTAGCGCCACGCGATAAAAGTAAGGTTATGATTTTACAAATGATCTGAGAAAACTAAGGATTGATTACTAAAGAGTTAGATAACTAGTCATAAAAAGTTAAATGAAGAGTCAAACTGAGAATTATTGTCTGCAGTCTGCCTATAGGCAAACTACAGACAATAATTCTCAGTTTGACTCTTCATTTAACTTTTTATGACTAGCTACCTAACTCTTTAGTAATCAGAGGGGCTATTCAAGTAGTGATACACATGGATGTATTACGCGAATTCTATGCACGCGCAGACTTTTTATTCTCTTGTCGACAACTATCGTCGCGATACATACTTGAATATCCCCTCAGTCCTTAGTTTTCTCATATCATTTGTAAAATCGTAACCTTGCTTTTGTCGCGTGGCGCAAAAATATAGATTAGTATTTATTCCCATTCCTTTAATTATTGTCGAACAAAGTTAGTAATGATTCCAAATTTTTTGAGTAGCTCTTAACTGCTTTTTCTCTCCGTGTGTATGGTTTTATTTTGTCTTCACTATATAGTTTCACTATACGATTTCATCATAGGGTTATATTATATGATTTTATCATATACTTTCATCATATGATAAATTGAAACCAAAAAACATGTAATAAAACCATATGATAAAACCACATAATAAAACCATATGATAAAATCATGTAATAAAAATATGTGTTTTTTTTTCAACCGGGTACAATGGATGCAGTAATTTTCTCTGCGAAAACTTGTTCTTTAATAAAAAAACAAAACAAAAAATGGATTTTGTTGCATGTCGATTCAATAATTAAAACCAGAGATATGGCAAATATATTGCAAAAAAACATAGAGACGTAGCGCAAGCGAGGAAAGCCCTGATAAAAACCTTATAACTCGACTACTAATTGATATTTTTTAAAGTTCAACATGTGTTTAAAAAATCTCAGAGTCTCAGCTTTAATGATAAATTGTTATATATTACTTTTAAGAGGAGGTCGAGTATATCTGTCCTTTTCTAATCAAAGAATTGATTTTTTCACAAAAATTAATAATTGTAGCAAAAAATAAGAAGAAAGCCCCATCTCGTATAATAAAAAGGAAGATTTTCTTTTATGAGGAAAAATTATTTTTATCGCTTCGTTTTTAAGAAAACCTTGAAAAACTGAATCGTTCATCCTAACCTTTATTTTTTAAGTTTTTCAAGGTTTTCTTCAAAACGAATCAATAAAAATAATTTTTTCTCATCAAAGAAAATCTTCCTTTTTATTATACGAGATGGGGCTATCTCCTTATTTTTTGCTACAATTATTAGTTTTTGCAAAAGAATAAATTCTTTGATTAGAAAAGGATAGAGATATACGACCTGCTCTTAAGTGTTGATAAATAAGCTAGAATGATTTGAAGCAGAAAACATTTTCAATTATTCAGAATTTTGTTTGTTTATAATGAAATAATATAGGTTAGCGAACAAAATATTTCTATATTTTTGATATAGAATGATAGGAAATTTCATCTAGTTTAAGAATATGTTCGGTTTTTTTAAATTTAAATAAGTAGAACCTGAGATATCGCAAATTTAACCCTTTCAGTCACAGGAGCCACTATAGTGGCACTCTTTCTCATTTTCTTTTTTTTATTGTTTAATTTGAACTTTAAGTTCAATCTTTATTCTTTTTGCATTTTCATATATATGAGTGTTCATTTTATAAGTATCATATGATATATTTTGAATATATGATTGTTAATAAATCTAAAAAATTAATGTATGATAGAAAATACGTGTTTTTGCGAAAATAATTCGTGACTGAAAGGGTTAAGCTGTAGCGCCAACTTCTTGCAATACGACATGTGTGTGCAATATAGCGATCGCTTTCCTTATTAAAAATTCTTTTATTATAAGGTAGGTAATCGTATTCTTTTCTAATAAAATTACTTTTGACTCTATTTTATATACTTTGTCATAATATTAATGATGTATAATACATGGAGATGAAGTAGATTTAGGGTTTTAAATAATCATTGATTTTTCTACTACAATAGTAAACAATTTACTCAACTTATGGAGTATTTTTACATTTTTTTTTTGTAATTGCAAAAATAACAACAATCTATTTTATTTAAAAAATTTGTTTAAATTTCCGATTTATTAGAGTCATCTATTTTTAGCTGAATCCTTTTTTATAAAATTTTTATTTAATTTCCTAATACAAAGTTGAAATTAATTTTATTGGAACAGAATGAAATTACTTATCTTATAATGAAAGAATTTTTTATAAGGAAAGCGATCGCCATATTGCACACATATGTCGTATTGCAAGGAGTTGGCGCTACAGCTTAAATTTGCGATATCTCAGGTTCTACTTACTTAAATTTAAAAAACCGGACAAATTCTTAAACTGGATGAAATTTCGTATCATTCTATATGAAAAATATAGAAACATTTTGTTCGCTAACCTATATTATTTCGTTATAAACAAACAAAATTCTAAAAAATTGAAAATATTTTCTGCTTCAAATCATTCTAGCTTATTTATCAACATTTGAAAGTAATATATAACAATTTATCATTAAAGCTGAGACTCTGACATTTTTCAAACACGTGTTAAACTTCAAAAAATATTAATTAGTTGTCGAGTTATAAGGTATTTTACCAGAGCGTTCCGCGCTTGCGCTACGTCTCTATGTTTTTTAGCAATATATTTGCCATATCTCTGGTTCTAACTATCGAATCGACATGCAACAGAAACGATTTTTTTTTGTTTTTTCATTAAAGAACATGTTTCCGCAGAGAAAATTACTGCATCTATTGTAGTTCATAAACTATAGCCATTTAAACAATTAATTTGTTTATAACAAATTACTCGACCACTTGCGCGAAAAGCAAGTTGCGAATTCGGATCCAGCGGCTCAAAATACATATAAATCACCTACTTGCTAGGTGGGACCTCTAAGTTCATACGAAACCCTCTGGGCGCCTAGACTACTAAGTTTATTAATAATTTTTCTTTTGTTTGAATCTGAATAATTTTGTTCAATTAAATGACTAACAAGGAGAGTGCATTGCATTTGGGTCTCGGATTTTCTTCTAACTTTGGGAGATTTTTTCTTACATAAAATCATGAGAAAAGCCGCGTCCATTCGGTCCAACGCTCGTTTTTTTCCAAGTTATGAGCAGTTTTGTCTGTTTTGTTAAAAAATTTGCATTTTCTTTATAGTTTTACAGTTCTTGAACTACTTATTCTATAAGGTTTTTACTGATTGTATATTAAAGTTGAGATTAAGACCTATCGATTAAAAAAAAAACGTGTCCAAAAATCTCAAGCTGTTTACAAATTATAAGGGAATAAAAATAGGGCAAATATTTAGTTGAAAATATGCATGGAAAATTAATGCTGTATTTTCGTCTGAATTTCATTTTAATTTTCATCCCTTCATAACATTTGGACAACTTGAGATTTTTGGACACGATTTCTTTTAATTGATAGGTTTTAATCTCAACTTTAAAATGCAATTAGTAAAAACCTTACAAAATACGTATATTGAAAACTGTAAACTATAGAGCAGATGCAATTTTTTTCACAAAACAGACAAAATTGCTCATAACTCGGAAAAAATCGAGCGTTGGACCGAATGGATGCGGCTTTTTTCATGATTTTATGTAAGAAAAAATCTCTCAAAGTTAGAAGAAAATCCGAGACCCAAATGCAATGCACTCTCCTTGTAAGTGATTTGGCTTCATTTTTTATTTTTGAAAAATCATTGCGTAAATTTTCAACGAAATTAGTTGATGAAAAAAGCACCTAAATAGGAGCATTTAAATCTATTTCAACTTTTTATGAAAATATATTTGTAGAATCTCTTCAAAACCTTGCTCCAGTATGTAATTTCATCATTCATTATCTTGTTAAGATCGTGATCAATACGCATGTTTATATTCATGTGATCATTCCACGTAGGCATACATCTACAATGTTCTACGCTATTTTCATGGCTGCGGTTATAATTTCTTCGCCATTTTTCCAATTAGAAAATCCATCTTGCACAAAAATATTTCTACGGTTTGTTGAAAATAGCTTACAAACGTAACAAAATGTATTGCCACTGGATTCTGAGTAAAGCAACGATTTCCTTTCACATTTTTCTCCATTACTTAGTTTTCTACAAAAATAATTAATTGAAAAGTATCTACTTTAATTTTTATATACTCATTTGGATTTTGTATAGTCTGATTTTTTATTTTGAAAAAATTCGTATCCTTTATTAAAATACTTAATTCGTTCACTTTCATTTATATGCGAATTCATTGGCCATATTGTTGGGTCTTGATTAATATCTGAAAATAAGTATAATTCTGTTAATCAGAAGTATTTCTAATAATCTAGATATGAATCAAAATTAAAATAAATAAACACTATAATTGTACTACAAATTTTGAAAAATAATATGTTTATTACGCTAACTGGATTAGCGTATCTTTATAGAAATTAATCTACAAAGATGATATTACGAATATTATAAAGTTCTGTATTGAAATTAATGTAAAACTAGGTTTATTTTGAAGGTATTTTATTTCTTATACTAGAGAAGGTAGTCGAAGTAATGTGAACTCGACCAAGTACAAACTGTTACTGCCTTTTCGGTTTAGGTAAAAACAAAAATAAACGCAAGTGTACACAGGTAAAAAATACAATATGAAAATATCAAACGCATCCCTTTTTACTAATTATGGGGATTTCCAAACGAACAAAATATAGTATGTGTCCCAGATGTTTTATTATTTGATCGCTTATAAGGCGACCCAAACGTATGTACGAATTTGTACAATCTCGGTGCCGGTCAATGCGTTTTATGGTATTAGAGGACTATATTTTGACCATACAATAGTAACGGGGTTTAATACTATATCGCTTTGAAATAATATGTATAAAATACAGGAATTTTAGCATCGAGAGAATTATTTGTTACCGAAAAACAAATTATCATACAATGACAAATATTAACTTTAACACGACATTACATAAAAATATATAAATAAAACAAGAGAAAATTAGATGTAAGTACGCAACAATATACATATTAAAAATACAGTTAATATTAAAATCATACCTTCGCAAATGAAAGAAGAATTTGGTTCTATAAAATGTTCAGTTTCATAATTTTCGGATTCAGTCAATTGTTTTGTCTCACGAACACTTTTGCTTGTATCTATATTAATATTCCTCGTTTAAAAAGTCCAATTGGAATTTCAATTAAATTTTATAAAAATCCATGATGTGATTCCAATTGGAATTCCAATGAGATTTATACTTGTAAATAATTTTGCTTTTTCCCACTAATTCAGAGGAAGAGAAATTGTTTACGCCAGCCAACATTAATTACGCTGAAAATAAAAGAAAGAAGCGTACTTTTTTCTTGCGAATCAAGAGGGCGAAAAGTTCTTCTCGACCACCAACACTAATTACTCTAAGGATAATCGGGAGAAAAGTACTTTTCTCCCGCAAATGCTATTTTTCTTAAATTAAGCAGGAGAACCGTACTTTTTCTTGCGAATTCAGAGGGCAAGAAGTTCTCTACGTCCGTCAACATGAATTACTCTTAAAATAAGCAGGAAAAAAGTACTTTTTCCCGCAAATTCGATTTCTCTTAAATTAAGCGGGGAAAGCGTACTTTTTTCTTGCGAATTCAGAGAGCGAAAAGTTCTTTATGTCAGCCAATCTTAATTTCTCTAAAAATAAGTGGAAGAAAAGTACTTTTCTCCCGCAATTTCAATTTCTCTAAAAATAAGCAGGAAAAAAGTACTTTTTTCCGAAAATTCAATTTTTCTTATATTAAGCGGGAGGGATGTACTTTTCACTTGCGGATTCCGGCGGTAAAAAGTTCTTTACGCCCGCCAACATTAATGACTCTAAAAATAAGCGGCAGAAAAGTACTTTTCTTCCGCAAATTCAATTTTTCTTGAATTAGGTAGAAAAAGCGTACTTTTTTCTTGCGAATTAAGAGGGTGAAAAGTAATTTACACCGGCAAACATTAATTACTCTAAAATAAGCGAAAGAAAAGTACTTTTCTCCCGCAAATTCAATTTCTCTTTAATTGAGCGGGAGAAGTGTACTCTTTTCTTGCAAATTCGGAGGGCAGAAAATTCGTTACGCCCGCCAACTTTAATTTTTCTAAAAATAACCAGGAAAAAAGTACTTCTCTCCCGCAAGATTTCATTTCTCTTAAATTAAGCAGGAGAAGCGTAATTTTTACATGTGAATGAAGAGGGCGAAAAGTTCTTTAAGCCCGTCAACATTAATAACTCTAAGAATAAGCGAGAGAAAAATACTTTTCTTCTGCAAATGCAATTCCTCTTAAATTAACGGGACGAGGGTACTTTTTTTTGCAAATCTAGACGAGGAAAAGTTCTTTACACCCGTCAACATTAATTTCCCTAAAAATGAGCCAGAGGAAAATTCTTTGCTGTCTTGACATTTAATTTATAACAAATGAAGCGAAAGAAGCAAACTTTTCTTATATTTAGTAAATGAAGCGAAAGAAGCGTACTTTTTTCTTACTAATTAAGAGGTCGAAAAGTTCTTTACACCTGCAAACTGTAATTACTCTGGAAATAAGCGGGATGCAAGTTGGATTTTCCTGCTAATTCAATTTTTCTTGAATTCAACAGAAGGAGCGTACTTTTTACTTGCAAATTCAGAAAACGGAAAGTTCTTTACGCCCACCAATATTAATTTTACTAAAAGTGAGCTCTAGAAAAGTACTTTTCTCCCGCCAATTTAATTTCTTTTTAATTAAGCTGGACAAGCTTACTTTTTTCTTGCGAATCCAGAAAGCAAAAAGTTCTTTACGCCCATCATTATTAATTTTCAGAGTAATAAATGTTGACAGGCGTAACGAATTTTTCACCCTCTGAATAAGCAAGAAAAAAGTACGCTTCTCTCGCCTAATTAAAGAGAAATTGAATTTGTAAGAGAAAAGTACTTCTCTTATTTTTAGAGCAATTAATGTTGTCGGGCGTGAAGATTTTTTCACCCTCTAAATTTACAAGAAAAAATTACGTTTCTCTAATGTTAACGGGCATAAGAATTTTTCGTCCTCTGAATACGCAAGAAAAAAGTACGCTTCTTCCGCTTAATTTAAGAGAAAATGAATTTACGGGAGATAAGTACTTTTCTCCCGCTTATTCTGAAAGTGATTAATATTGACAAGCGTAAAGAACTTTTTGCCTACTAAATTCGCAAAAAAAGTACGCTTCTTCCGTTTACTTTAAGAGAAATTGATTTTGCGGGAGAAAAGTAGTTTTCTCTCGCTTATTTTTAGAGTATAATGAATGTGGATGGACGTAAAGAAGTATTGACCCGCTGAATTCGCAAGAAAAAAGTACGCTTCTGCCGCCTAAATTAAGAGAAATTCAAATTTGCGGGAGAAAAGTACTTTACTTCCGTTTATTTTTAGTGTAATGAATGTTGACGGGCGTGAAGAATTTTTCGCTCTCTGAATACGTTAGAAAGAAGTACGCTTCTCTCGCTCAATTTAAGAGAAATTTAATTTGCAGGAGAAAAGTCCTTTTCTGCAGCTGATTTTTAGAGCAATTAATGTTGGCGAGCGTAAAGAACTTTCCACCCCCGAAATTCGCAAGAATAAAGTACGCTTCTCCCGCTTAAGGAAACGTAAAACGGATACTACGACTGCACTCATGAATATTGATTTGCTTTGCATTTTATTGTCGAATTTCTAGTAAAGAAATGCATTATCTTGTAGTATATCTATGATGAGTTTTTAGTTAAATTTTGAGAGAAATTCATTAATTATTTTTCAGATTTTTATTTCTGTTACAAAATCAAAAAATTTTAATTCACAATATTGAAACTGAAAATTCTCAATAACTATTGAATTGAATTTATTTGAAAATTAACTGAATAATCTTTATCGTTTATATTATAAGCTTAAGCATTTCTTTACTTAAAATTTTGTATCAAAATGGAAAAATAGCCAATATTAATGAGTACAGGTGTAGTGTCACTTTCACATCTCCTTAATTTAAGAGTAATTGAATTTGCGGAAGAAAAGTAATTTTCTCCCGCTTTTTTTTAAAGTAATTAATTTTGACGGGCGTAAAGAACTTTTTGTGCTTTCAATTTGCAAGAAAAAAGTACGCCTTTCACGCTTAATTTAAGAGGAATAAAATTTTGCGGGTGAAAAGTACTTGTCACCCGTTTATTTTCAGAGTGATTGATGTTGATAGGAGAAATTTTCGCCCACTGAATTAACAAGAAAAAAGTACGCTCCTCACGCTCAATTTAAGAAAAATTTAATTTTGCTGGTGACAAGTACTTTTCTTCCGCTTATTTTTAGAGTAATTAATGCGGGCGGGCGTAACGAACTATTGGCCCTCTGTATTTGCAAGAAAGAAGTACGTTTCTACCGCTTAATTTAAGGAAAATAAAATTTTGCGGGAAAAGAGTACTTTTTCCTCGCTTATTTTTAAAGTAAGTAATGTTGACGGGCGTAATGAACTTTTTGCCTTCTGAATTCGCAAGAAAAAATTACGCTTTTCCCGCTTTGAAGAGAAATTAATTTTGACGGGAGAAAAGTACTTTTCTCCCTCTTATTTTTAGAGTAAATATTGTTAGCAGGCATAAAGAACTCTTTGCCCTCTGAATTTGCAAGAAAGAAGTATGCTTCTCCCGCCCAATTTAAGAGAAATTGAATTTGGCGGGAGGAAAGTACTTTTCTTCTGCTTTATTTTAGTGTAATTAATGTTAACGGGCGTAAAGAATTTTTTGCCCTCTGAATACGCAAGAAAAAAGTACGCTTGTTTCCCTCAATTTAAGGGAATTTTAATTCGCGGGAGAAAAGTTCTTTTCTCCAGCTTATTTTTAGAGCAATTAATGTTGGCGAGCGTAAAGAACTTTCCGCCATCGGAATTTGCAAGAACAAAGTACGCTTCTTCCGTTTGAGGAGATGTAAAACGGATACTACACCTGCATTCACGAATATTGATTTTCTTTGCATTTTATTGTTGAATTTCTAGTAAATTAATGCATTATCTTGTAGTATATCAATGATGAGTTTTTAGTTCAATTTTGAAAGAAATTCATTAATTAGTTTTCAAGATGTTTGGATTTCAGTTACAAAATCGAAAAATTTTTATTAACAATATTAAAACTCAAAATTCTCAATAACTAATGAATGAATTTATTTGAAAATTAACTGAATAATCTTTATCGTTTATATTATAAGCTTAAGCATTTCTTTACTTAAAATTTTGCCTCAAAATGGAAAAATAGCCAATATCAATGAGTACAGGTGTAGTGTCAATTTTACATCTCCTTAATTTAAGAGAAATTGAATTTGCGGGAGAAAAGTACTTTTTTCCCACTTATTTTTAGAGTAATAAATTTTGACGAGCGTAAAGAACTTTTTGCCCTCTGAATTCGCAAGAAAAGAGTACGCTTCTCACTATTAAAACTTCCTTTTGATTAGTAAAGATATTTGTAAGTTATTATTAAAATAAAATAGAGTTCAGTGCCGTGAAGTTCTATAAAAAGGTTTTATTGTTAAATATTACAGAAACGGTTTGTGGAATTTACAAAGCAGAGTGAGAGCACGTCTAGCCAGTGCTTTCGTACAAATATCTGCTATTTTTTCATTAGTGTTTACGTACTTTACATCAATAACTTTATCTTTATATAAATTTCGTATATAATGATACTTAACATCAATGTGTTTACTTCTATCATGAAATTCAAGGTTCTTTATTAAACGTATCGCACTTTCATTATCTACAAACAATGTATTTTCATTAGATTTACAATAAGTAGTATAACAATCTTTGTTTACAAAAAGTGAATTATTCGTATCTTTACTTTCACATTCGCTTAGAAGTCGTTTTACCCATACAACATCTTTCGTGGCTGTCGCTGTGCTAATATACTCTGATTCCGTGGTTGATAAAGAAACACATGATTGCCGTTTGCTTTCCAAAAGTATCGCAGCACTAGCATGTAAACAAACTGTACCAGACGTAGATTTACGTGTTTCTTTATCACCAGCGAAATCGGCATCGCTATAGGCTTCAAAACTACCTATCTTTCTATAGTAAATTCCGCAATCAGCTGTTCCCTTTAAATATCTTATAATTCGTTTTACAAGCACCCAATGACCTATGCTTGGATTTTCTAAATAACGCGGAACAATACTTACGGAAAAAGATATATCAGGTCGAGTGACTGCTTGTAAAAATATAAGTTTACCTACAGCTTTGCGATAGGGAATGTTACAACTTTTCTTATCAAAATCAT
This sequence comes from Anastatus disparis, assembly GCA_017163975.1. Taxonomy (NCBI): domain Eukaryota; kingdom Metazoa; phylum Arthropoda; class Insecta; order Hymenoptera; family Eupelmidae; genus Anastatus; species Anastatus disparis. Next base: position 5,589,275 of record JAFFSR010000328.1, on the reverse strand, counting down.
TTGATTGCCAACTAGTTTCCATAGGAGTACTTACACTATTAGTTTCTGTTAATTTAAAATCATTTATAATACTTTCAATATATTTTTCCTGACTAATAAAAATTGTACCATCCTTAAATCTAGTTATTTCAACTCCAAGAAAAGTTTTTACATCTTTAGTATAAGTTATTTTAAACATTTCTCTTAATTTTATGAAAAAATTATCAATTAAATATTCATGCGAAGAAGCAAGGAGCCCATCGTCAACATATAATACTAAAAGTAATTTTCTATCTCTTTCAATGTATATATAAAAACAAGAATCAGCTGTACTCTTTATAAAACTGTACTCTGAGAGAAAAGTATTAAAGCGCTCTGACCAACAACGCGGTGCTTGCTTGAGACCGTATATGCTACTTTGAAGCTTACACACACGATGCGTACCATCATTAAAACCGTCCGGTTGTTTCATAAAAATAACTTCTTGCAACTCACCGTGCAAAAACGCTGTTTTTATATCGATTTGACCAAGATACATACCCTCGCGAGCACTTATACTGAACAATATTCGAATCGAATCGAAACGAGCCACGGGGCTAAAAGTCTCATTAAAATCTACACCGGGCGTTTGTGAAAATAACGAGTCTAGTTGAACTACGACATGTAATGACGATCCATCAAGTCAATATCGTCAACTTGTTTTCCTTTGTTTTTTCCACGAATTTGAAATAGCACGCAGTATGCGCAACACAATATAGACCGCCCAATAATTGGAAATCGTGCCTTTTACAAAAATATATTTTGCTTATGAATTTTTTTTTAATACCAGAAATTCAACAAGCACGCGTACCGCACGCATGGATTATTTTGTTATCATCAACCAAATATAAACTATATCAAATCATTTGGAAGTCAGTCGATATATACACTGAGAGAAATCCTATAATAAATATAACTATAGATTGTATTCAAAATTACTATATTATATAGTACGAGTGGGACATTTCTGCATTATAACAAATTTTACTATATTACATAGTAAAATTTATGAAAACAGAGATGTAGAAAAAAAATTTTTTTTTTTTTTTGTACCCGAAATTTGACATTGAAATTTTTAAATTCATTTAATTTTAGATTTATTTATTAATTTTAATTATATCAATTTTTTAAAAATATATTACCTAAGAAAAAAACGGACCTGAAGTGGAGTCGAACCCGGGACCTCGAGACTGGAAAGCGTGAACGTTACCGACTGCGCCATTACGACATGTTACATATAAAATTTCGAATCGTCTACATATGTTACCCAACTATACTTTCAATTTGGTAGAAAATTTTGAGGTTAGAAATAAATTTACAGATCATCGACTCGACATTACTATTTGAAATAGTAAAATTTATTATATTCATAATAAAATTTATTATATGCATAATGAAATTTATTATATGCATAATAAAATTTATTATTTTTATAACATTAATTCCAACATAAGATATGAAATATTTTTACTCTGTCATAACAAATTTTACTATAGCATAATTTTTACTATGTAATATAACAATTTTTCTAATAAGATATAGTTTCATTTCTTAAACGATTGTTGCCAACCTTATCAAATTTATAGTAATATTTGTTATAAATGTAATAAAAATCGTTATAATGCAGAAATGTCCCAGCTCTCCTATAAAATATAGTAATTTTTATTACTATCTATAACTAAAGTTATAATCGATTTTTCTCAGTGTACTGATACTCGATTCTATATAAGTAAAGTAAGAAATTAACAATAGTTAGACATTCGGAAAATTGACAAATGACAACCGGTCGATCGTTCCTTGTTTTTTTGGTATTTTCAGTTAATAATTAATAAAGAGGACGACTCATTAAAGTCCATTAATTAAAGTAAATTACTAAAAGAAGACATGGGTAAATTTTTAAACGATTGATTATTTGATTAATATCATATTGTAATGATTTTCAATTATGTTATTATATTTATGCCTTGACTGTATAGATTCTGTTTCTGAATGTAATCTTTAAAATCCAATTGAGGTAGACTATGAAAAAATCGGTAAGTTAGAACTGCTGTATTCACAAAAGTTATAATGAATAATCATCTCTTTAAGCTTATAACAACTAAAAAAATTGAATCTTTTCTCTCCGACCAATAAAAATATAAATGAATTTGAATGAATTATTGTTGATTTAAGGGGGGGTAAAGAGAGCGTGTTGGTGTAACGGATAGAGCTCTTGTCTTCAACGCGGAGGGCATGAGTTCGAATCCTGACCAAGTACCTCTGACTTTTTTTTCGAAAGAAAATTAGTGTATGTGCTATTTATATCACGACTACTCTTAAATCCGACCTCATTGGGTATCGGTTGATTGTTGGTCACAAAAGTGATTGACCATCGATCGGTAGTCAAAGATTTTGGTATGGTATGTCACATGGTCTAGCCTGATGTAATGTGTAAAACGGGAACCGGGCTAGAATCTATCTGATATCATCATATGAAAAAGGTCAATTATATAGAGGACAATATCCTCTGTATAATTAACTTTTTAAAAAAAAAAAAAAAAAAAGGGGGGGGGGGGTAGGGTTTTGAAGGCAGAAAAAAACAGGTTTTTACAGATTTTTTTTGGGCGTACGGTGAAAGTAAATTTATTTCTGATTATTGTACATTAAAGAGTAGTAATTGAACTATATTCTGTGAAATATTGGTTGAAAAATATTGAAAATTGACCGAATGGCAGCAATTCTTCGCAGGCGCCTCAGAAAAAATACATTTTGCGGTGCACGTTATACCTCAGCACTGGATCATCTGAAATGAAATAACCAAAGTTTTTCCTTTAATTTTTATGTCCCTCTAGGTATCTCTGTCGAGTTTTTCCATTTTTTTTAAATTTTTGAACTTTTTACAAGACTTGAAAGTAAAAATACCGATTTTTGGCCTAAATTCATGACTATTGTTGTTAATAATAAAAAAAATAAAATCAAAAACGAAAAAATCTCAACAGGGTTACCTCATAAATTATGTAAGGAAATACTGTAAAAAATTTGAGAACGATCGGTTGAATAGATTTTGAGATACAGAGTGCACCGACTCAAAAAACATCGATTTGAGAAAAACGCGTTTAAAGTTTTTCGTAGCGAAAAGACCCTGATAAAACTTAGTAAGCTATTTATTTTTTATTTATTATTATAAGCTATTTATTAACAGACAACATTCTTGAGTTACTATACTTTCATAATATGCAATAAAAAAAATCACTTTTTTTGAACCCTCAAAACCCTACCCCCCCCCCCCCCCCTTAAATTACAGACATGAATGCTGACAATGTTCATGCGAAAGTCTCAGAGGCAGATTATTATAATATAGATAACTTAGAGAATGTAGATGATCTTCTATTTTCAAAGCAATTTTTTAAGCGAATTATGTTATATAAAAAAACAGTGTAAGATATTAAAATGATATTGGAACGATTTTAATTTCCAGTGAATTAATTGGTATTATTGGGTAGACTGAGATTCGATCTAACGTTATGAAATTTACTCTTCATAATAAAACTGATGACGCAATTCAAGTATTAGTATGGAAATTGGTCGTTATGCAAAAATAGAAACCGATTATTATGCCTTGAAATGTTAGATAATTTTGTTGCATATTTTTATAATTAATTAGTAACAAGGAACGAATCCTTAAGCAGTGGTAACATTGAATACAACCTGAATATAATGTCAAATACTAAAATCCATATGCTAAAGTAATCAATAGCATATTTACCTAATGTTTCAAACTTACCAGATCCAGAAGCATCTATAGAAAATTGTTGCAAATTTTCAAACACTATTCGTAAGTTAAATATGTACACCCACTGTTAATGGATTCTTTCCGAATTTTTAAAGTCCTGAACTTTCCGTTGTTTGGACCATTCCGTTGTTTTCTTTGTTTCTATTGGAACATTTTAAAAAATTCGGAAAGAATCAATAAACGTTGGGTGTACTTAACATTATTCTTGTACTATTATAATGTATATAAATGAAATCATATTTTTAGAAGTTAAAGGGTACATAAAAAATGTAACTAGCGAAACATCTATACCAAATTCCAAAATCAATCAGGGCTGTTTATCTGATTGTCAACAATACAAATTGGAAATACACATGCCAGTCTTATATGATATGAAAGAATTCTCTGTCGGAACTCATGTAAAGGTTAGAGGCATCATCAAATATGCTCAGTATCCTTATATAACGGGATTAAAAAATCTGACGTTATATTGCAATCTAAAGAGAAAAAATCCATAAAAGATTTAGTAAAAGGAACGTGCGTAGTTGTAGCCAAGAAACCATTGAAAGATTCGTCTGATTTATCATCTGACGTAAATTAAAATATTTTAGAATCAAGTACTATATTTTTAAATATCATTTATATTATATCTTTTATATTTTAGAATAAAGTATTTAAATCAGAGTAAGAGATGTTATGATTTGAGCATATAATATGTACTTCATAAGTCATGTGCATACCCATACAGCATGAAAGGACTTTGAAAGGATTCTGAAAGGATTCATAAAAGGACTACAATCTTTCAGAAATATTTCACTGAAAGGATTCTGAAATAATTCTATGTCCGAGGTATTATTCTTTTAAAAATAATACATAAAAATATTTCATAAAGAATTCACAAGTCATTTCAAAATCCTTTCAATGGAAGAATTCTGTAAGGATCCATGAATTCTTTTGGTAATAATTCGTAAATCTTTTCATACATCTTCCATTGAAAGGATTCTGTAAGAATAATATGAAATATTTTTAAAATATTTCATTGTATTATTTCTAAAAGGAATATACCTCGGACATAGAATCATTACAGAATCCTTTCAATGAAAGAATTCTGTAAGGATCCATGAATTCTTTTGGTAATAATTCGTAAATCTTTTCATACATCTTCCATTGAAAGGATTCTGTAAGAATAATATGAAATATTTTTAAAATATTTCATTGTATTATTTCTAAAAGGAATATACCTCGGACATAGAATTATTACAGAATCCTTTCAATAAAAGAATTCTGTAAGGATCCATGAATTCTTTTGGTAATAATTCTTAAATCTTTTCATACATCTTTCATTGAAAGTATTTTGTAAGAATGATATAAAATATTTTAAAAATATTTCATTGTATTATTTCTGAAAGAAATATACCTCGGACATAGAATTATTACAGAATCCTTTCAATGAAAGAATTCTGTAAGGATCCATGAATTCTTTTAGTAATAATGCATTAATCTTTTCATCTATCTTTAGTTGAGAGACGTGTAAAGTTCTAGAAATTTTATTCTTTCCTGTATTATTTAAGAATCAATTTAGAATCAATACACACACACACACACACACACACACACACACACACACACACACACATATATATATATATATACAGTGCCGTCCATAAATTCGGGATCACTCAGAGGAAAAAATTGCTGGAGAAAAATCGCAATAACTCGGTAAATATAGGTCGTATAGAAATTCTAAAAAAAAACGATTTTAAAGTACTCCTCAAGAGCTTTAAAAACGCTGTATTATATTATTTTAAAAGTTTTTTTATGGTATTAAAAAAATTACTTAAAAATAAACATTTTTTGCCAATTTTTTAAATTTTAGATTCGCTCACACCGTTTTTCGAGTATAAGATAAAAAAATCTGAAAAAATATAATTTAAAGTACTCTAAAGAGGCTTTAATTTGCATTTTTTAAAATTTTTACAATGATTTTCCGTCAAGATATGAAGTTTTAAAGTTGGGCATTTTTGGTGTTTTTGCAGAAAAATGGCCAATTTTCTGAAAAAACATCAAAAATGCCTATCTTTAAAGCTTTATAACTTGACGAAAAATCATTGTAAAAAATTTAAAAAAAATGCAAATTAAAGCTCTTTTAGAGTACTTTAAATTATATTTTTTTCAGATTTTTTTATCTTATACTCGAAAAACGGTGTGAGCGAATCTAAAATTTAAAAAATTGGCAAAAAATGTTTATTTTTAAGTAATTTTTTTAATACCATAAAAAAAACTTTTAAAATAATATAATACAGCGTTTTTAAAGCTCTTGAGGAGTACTTTAAAATCGTTTTTTTTAGAATTTCTATACGACCTATATTTACCGAGCTATTGCGATTTTTCTCCAGCAATTTTTTCCTCTGAGTGATCCCGAATTTATGGACGGCACTGTATATAACGGATATATGATGATATAATTATTCATAGGATTACGAATAGTTTTACAGCGGTTAAAATCGAAGTTATCATAACACAGACATCGCACGCATAACAATTTATAGTTTCCATTTAAGATTCTTATTTTCCTTATATATGAAACGGGAAGCACTCTTACCGCTTGCGAGAGTAAGAGATACCGCCATCAAGCGGATAAATTATAAACTAATCCCGAAAATATTTCTAAATGATTCTGTTATCTTTCACGTTTTCTTTCATAAAGTCCTTTCAAAGTCCTTTCAGTAAGGATTCATGTAATAACTTTTATTCTTATCATAAGTTATTTCATGAAATATTTCAAAAAGATTTCAAAATTATTTCATGTAAGATTTCTTGAGACTTTATCAAAATATTGCATGAATTATTTCATGAAGCTTTTTGAATGAATCTTGAAATGATTCGGTGAAAGAATACCTTAGATCATTCCGAAAATCTTTCTAAATTATTTTCTGATTTTAATCGTTAGAAGATTTCTGAGTTCTTTCTTGTTTCCTTTCAAGAAGTCTTTTCAAAGTCCTTTCAGTAAGGATTTATTTAATAACTTTTATTCTCATCATAAGTTATTTCATGAAATATTTCAAAAAGATTTCAAAATTATTTCATGTAAGATTTCTTGAGACTTTACCAAAACCTTGCTTGGAATTATTACATAAAAGCTTTTTGTAAGTATATTGAAATGATTCGTTGAAAGAATACCTTAGATTATTTTGATAATCTTTCTAAATTATTTTATGACTGGAATCTTTGGAAGATTTCTGAGTTATTTCGTGTTTCCTTTCAAGAAGTTCTCTCAAAGTCCTTTCAGTAAGGATTCATGTAATAACTTTTATCGTCATGATAAGTTCTTTCATGAATTATTTCAAAAAGGTTTTAAAATTATTTCATGTAAGATTACTTGAAATATTACCAAAACCTTGCTTGGAATTATTACATAAAAGCTTTTTGTAAGTATCTTGAAATGATTCGTTGAAAGAATACCTTAGATCATTTTGATAATCTTTCTAAATTATTTTATGACTGGAATCTTTGGGAGATTTTTGAGTTATTTCTTGTTTCCTTTTAAGAAGTTCTCTCAAAGTCCTTTCAGTAAGGATTCATGTAATAACTTTTATCGTCATGATAAGTTCTTTCATGAATTATTTCAAAAAGGTTTTAAAATTATTTCATGTAAGATTACTTGAAATATTACCAAAACCTTGCTTGGAATTATTACATAAAAACTTTTTGTAAGTATCTTGAAATGATTCGTTGAAAGAATACCTTAGATTATTTCGAAAATCTTTCTAAATTATTTCATGACTAGAATCTTTGGAAGATTTTTGAGTTATTTCTTGTTTTCTTTCAAGAAGTTCTCTCAAAGTCCTTTCAGTAAGGATTCATGTAATAACTTTTATCGTCATGATAAGTTCTTTCATGAATTATTTCAAAAAGGTTTTAAAATTATTTCATGTAAGATTACTTGAGATTTTACCAAAACCTTGCTTGGAATTATTTCATGAAAGCTTTTTGAATGAATCTTGAAATGATTCGTTGAAAGAATACCTTAGATTATTTCAAAAATCTTTCTAAATTATTTCATGACTACAATCTTTGGAAGATTTCTGAGTTATTTCTTGTTTCCTTTCAAGAAGTCATTTCAAAGTCCTTTTAGAAAGGATTCGTGTAATATTTAATATTTTAACTTTCATTTCCTTCTTGGTATTATTTTTGTAAAGACTTTGTAATCTTTCTGTGTATTATTTCATAAATTCTTTTCAAAAGAATATGGTTATCTTTTTAAGTCCTTTTTAAATTTTTTCAACGTATTATTACTTGTAATATTTCATGAAATTATTTCGAAATTCTTTCATGCTGTGTGAGATATAATCATGGATGAAGATAGTTAATTTAATTACCATTAATTTTAATCATCTTTAACAATGAGAATGATGATGATTTTTATTAAATAGATAAAATGTTTATTCTTATAAATATTATAAATTGTAAAATTCGTTTTTTTATATTTTTTTTAGATATGAACCAAAAAATATATACGATATGTACAGAGTGATAAAAATTCATTCTTTCAATTGACAAAAAATACAGATTTTATTTATAAAGTTTTAATTTAAAAAATAATATCTGAGTAATTATTGATTGTAAGTTATATATCTAAAGTGTTTTATGTTTAGTTATCTTCTTAGTATTGTTCATAATTATAATTATGGTAATTATTTATGTATTACTTATTAAAATAATAAAAATAATAAAAAGAAAAGTCTGTTGTTTTATTATCTAGTCATTATCACATACTTCAATAAATGCTTAAATCATTTGAGAATTGGCTAATAATAAATAATTTATTGTTAATATTAAAATCTATAATCATAAAATATAGCCTAATATTAAAAACATTTTGCAAATGATAAAAGAAATGTATGTAATAATATTGATTTTAAATATGAATTGATTGTATGTGAAATTACAAAAAAGGTTAAGAATCAGATAAAAAGTACTTTATTGAAGCTGATATAACAATATATTTAATATAGTAACTTAGTATGTAATAATATTGATTTTAAATATGAATTAATTATATGTGAAATTACAAAAAAGGTTAAGAATCAGATAAAAAGTACTTTATTAAAGCTGATATAACAATATATTTTACATATTAACTTGATTATATAATGTATTTATTAAATTATAAAGATTTTAACATTTTAAAAGTGTGATCTATAAGAAAAAAAATTTAATATTATTCAAATGAAAATATTCATCTTTATTACTGTTTCCTAAAATTATAAAAGTATTATTATAGTTATAAACAGAAACTAATTATAATTCGTATGATAAAACATTCTTATTCCTTGTTAAGAAACCATCAAGTATATCAATGAAAGACACTCTATTTTTGTTAGGAAGTGTAATTATTTTTTTAACTTTTAAAACAGTTGGTCCAGGAGGATATTGTTCCATCAAACCCGTAATTTGAACAGATTGTCCTTTTTTGAAATCAGAAATGTTATGATTTCCGTTTAATTTAATTTCTAATTTATAGAAGCAGTCAGTGATGGATCCAACGATGAAATCAAAATCTCTATTTTGATATGTGCAAGGCTCATATTTGATATAAGCTTAAATTACTAAAAAAAAATAATCATTTAAAGAAAGAAATGTAAATGCAGTTAAGAGGATATCGTAGTTATCCCCTCCTAATGATATTTTCATTCAAAGTTCATGAGTAAACGGGGCGTCAAATCATATTCTTTCACAACAGAAAGAAAATTTATAAGATTAATCCTGAGTGCGGACAACTCAAGAAATTTATTAAAATATTATACATAAAAAGTTATGAATAAACTGTCACGGTATTCTACCAAGTTCGAATCTTGCGCGCTTAGATAAAATTAAATGACACGCGCTCAGTCATATACCTCGTATAAGTTACGTCAAGAAGCACGTAACTCGATGAGCAGCGCGCGTGCGAGGAGCAAGAAAGCCACTAGGCGCGTTAGAACGTTCCCGATGGTTTACTAACGCACATCTCAGCTCATATATTCCAGTCTTGTGTGAGAGTTATCTTCTTCCAGTCTACGAGCACGCATCTTAAGTCGTTATAGATCGTTGGCGTGGACCTGGGAAATAGTTTTTATATTGAAAAAGGAGATAACGTACACCTTGGAGACGACCAACACACAAGATTATTTGATCATTTTGGCTGCTGTCGGCGAGCTCCAGCGACCAGGCTACTTCGATTTGCGTTGCGTTGGCCAACGCTCAAAAGTTTTCGCTGTACGTATTGTTATAGAAGCTTCTACGCGTAATCGTAAGTCTTTTATATATCTTGTTAACTAAAGTTTCTTTCCTTGAAAAAACTTTAGCACAAAGAGTGCGCGCATTCGTTTTATTATCATAAAATAATTCAGTTCGCGTCGCGTCCTCCCTCAGAATCATCAGTGTTAACATTTATTCTTATTTTTCCATTTAAATCTAAATTCGTTCTGTTGTATTTCATTTTCTATATTTAATAAATTCACATTAAGTTTAAAAACCTGTATCCACTTGCTTACCTCGACGCTTCCGCGGTCCTTATTTTTAATATCATATAATATATATATTTTTGTATAAAATATTGAGCGGGTTTAACAAGAAGAGTTAAACCCTACAAAATAAGGAAAGCTGTGCTACCGGCATCGCGTCTTTCGATCAGGTAAGAGAGAGAGAGAGAGAGACGCTCAGCGACAAATATCTAGAATGAAGTCTTGTCGCTAGACAATATAAGTTTGACTAACTAGCACCAATAGAGTTTGCCGTGTAATATAGACCGATTCCATCTTAAATCATGCAGACCGACTGCACCTATCTCTCCGAACTACTTAAAAATTTTTTATATTATTCTACTTTGAAAATAAGCGTATACGTATTTTTTTATTTTTCAATATCATCAAAAATGCAGTTTTTATGCACTTTTTAAAAATGACTTATAAATTTTCAATTCTCAAAAATCGAAAATTTTTTTTTTTTTTTTTAATCGTTTTTATCCCTGTAGTGATCTTTATAAATAAATTTAGGCTCGTTCAATGCTACAGAGGATGCTCTTTTAATTCCACCGTCTTTTATTTTTTTTAACAAAATAACGGAAGTGCAATTGCACTTTTTGTAAAAAATGAAAAATGCATTTTTCTCAAAAAAGCCATTTTTTTTTGTCTCAAATTTTTTTTATGGATAGGTAGCCTTAAGACCTATATTTTCATCGGTGTGGAATTTGGAATATTTTGGTTTAGTAAGAGATATAAAAAAAATTGAGAAAAAAATTTTCATATTTATGCAACTCATAGGTGTTGTGCTGTACATATATATATATATATATATATGTATATATATATAGTGCATAAATTTTGCGTTAAGTATAAGAAATTATGTAAAAAAAAAAGTTCTATTTTTTTTTCTTTTCTTATGAGTTTTGGACTTTTTCTTATTGCGCACATTCTTCTTTGACGTAATTTTTCTTTTCTTTTTTTTCTCTTTATTTAATAATTTTTTGAAAGGATGAGCAGCAGTTCGAGCCATATACAATTTTTTCTTTGTCCCTACTTTTACTTTCCATAAGTGGGTTTTTTGAATGCCGGCCAATTTAGGGGTCTTAAGCCACTCTTTTATTTTGCTTTGCCTAAAAACTTCAATATCTTCTTTTGGCAGTAAGATTAATTTAATAGCGTCAGTGTTAGGTTGAACTTTTTTTACAAAAGCATTTGCATCTTGTATTGATTCAACATGACTAATTGTATGCTTCCGATAATTTGCAGCTAGTTGCAGAGGAAAATGAAGAAATCAATTCTGATTTCTTTCTCGTGACGTATGTTTCTAAAGAAGAGTCATCAACAGCTCTCTTCCTTTTCAGCGGTGAAACATTACCGAAGGAACTTGAAATTAAAGTCTCGTTCAAATACTCAATCCGCTCTGGAGTGCTTGCACGAAAATCGTGGTCTTCAGTATGGACCAAGTAAGCATCATTATCTGAATCGATCGCATCAATTATTTTCGTTGATTCAATTTTCTTGATGCGTTTATAACAGTTGAAACATACATAATCAGAACTATGTACCGCCTTGTCAGGCAAATGTTGCTACAGATGTTCTGCTAAATTTTCCAACATTCTAAATTTGGTAGCGGTATTATAAACAATTTTTTTGTGTGATCCAAAAAAATTTGGACACTTCCGTCTCTTCTCGGAATAAGTTTCAGACATATTTCAAAATGAGTCTCAATATCTAGAAATTAAACGGTATAAAAGATGTAAGATAACTACCGTGAATAGCTGCTTTCTTAAGTAAACCTAAGGCACTTAAATTATCTATGCGATATTTAGCCACCTAGCGGTATATCTAGATATCTACGTATATATACATCTTTTATGTAAATATGAAAATTTTTTTCTCAATTTTTTTTATATCTCTTACTAAACCAAAATATTCCAAATTCCACACCGATGAAAATATAGGTCTTAAGGCTACCTATCCATAAAAAAAATTTGAGACAAAAAAAAATGGCTTTTTTGAGGAAAATGCATTTTTCATTTTTTACAAAAAGTGCAATTGCACTTCCGTTTTTTTGTAAAAAAAAATAAAAGACGGTGGAATTAAAAGAGCATCCTCTGTAGCATTGAAAGAGCCTAAATTTATTTATAAAGATCACTACAGGGATAAAAACGATTAAAAAAAAAAAAAAAAATTTCGATTTTTGAGAATTGAAAATTTATAAGTCATTTTTAAAAAGTGCATAAAAACTGCATTTTTGATGATATTGAAAAATAAAAAAATACGTATACGCTTATTTTCAAAGTAGAATAATATAAAAAATTTTTAAGCAGTTCGGAGAGATAGGTGCAGTCGGTCTGCATGATTTGAGATGGAATCGGTCTATATATGAATATTTTCTTGTGAGTTTTCGGCACCTCTACTTACAATTAAATTTCTTGACTTAGCAAAAAATAATATTAAATAAATAGCTAATTCTTTTTGTAACCCTAGTAAAATAACCGTTACAAAACTTTCAATGTATAGTATTTTGAGGTTAGGTTTATCGAGCTTGATATCTAATTTTCATTCAAAGTTCATGAAAAAATAACAAGTCTAAATGATTTTTTTTTAACAAGAATGATTAAATTAATGTAGCTTTAGCGCGGACAAGTCATTATATTTATCTAAATAGTCAATTTAAAGAGATATGAATCAGATAAAAAAAGCAAAAATCGATTCCAACAACTACGACATCCCGTTAAGATAATATACGCATAAACATGCAGCTAATATTAATTATAGATGTATTAGATACAAACGTATTTTTTTTTATTAATTTTGCCAAAAAACTTCCAAAATAGATACTTCTTCTATTGGAATGTTATTCTGTTCTTGATATGTGGCAAATACTTCAATCTCAGAATTGTCTTTGATAAGTAATTCATAAGCAACGTTTCCATTATTGTATTTACTATCCTTAATTAGTAAAGCTTTTGTTGGTGACACGTATACAATCTGAATTTAATAAAATTATCGTTATAATAGGGAACTTGCATAGTTTGGAATCAAGTTAATTAAATAATTAAATTGTTCCAATTCATATTTTATAATATATGTCATAAAAAAAAATTATGCAAAATTCGTATTTATAAATTTAAAATCAAAGTTATTATTTTTAATTATTAAAAAAAGTCATTGTTACCTTTCCCATTTCTTCAACTTTGATAAGTTTATTTGTGTTTTGATTCCATGCAACAACTTGAACTTCTTTTCCTTGAGCATTATTTGCAACAAATTTGTAAAATTTGGATTTACCAGACGATGAATGAAAATTATGACTAACTTTAGTAACATATCCCCCACATAGCACGAAAGATTCGGGAAGCTTCCATCGAAAGATTCGAGAAAAATTCCAATGTAAGCTTCTAGCAAGCTTCCCGGAAGCTTAATGAAAGTTTCGAGAAGCTTCCATTGGAATCTTTCATGTAAGCTTTACGGAAGGTTCAGGAAAGCTGACATGTAATATTCCATGAGGACTAAATGGAACATTACAAAAAAGCTTCCAGTAAGCTTCCGAAAAGATTACATGCAATATTACAGAAACGTTATTTGGAAGATTCCAATATATCTTGCAGGAAGTTTCCAGTAATATTTTGTGGAAGATTCCATTCAAACTTCCTGCAGCCTTCCACGGCATGTTACAAAAAAAATATTTCAATGTTTACGGAAGGTTACCAGTAACTTGTCAGGAAGATTCCCTGTAAGCTTCCCGAAAGCTAAATGAAAGTTTCGGGAAGCTTCCATTGGAATCTTTTATGTAAGCTTTACGAAAGGTTCAGAGAAGCTAACATGTAATATTCCATGAGGGCTAAATGAAACATTACAAAATAGCTTCCAGTAAGCTTTCGGAAAGATTACATTCAATATTACAGAAACGTTATTCGGAAGATTACATTATATCTCGCAGGAAGCTTCCAGTAGTATTTTGTGAAGGATTCCATTTAAACTTCCTGCAGCCTTCAGTGGAATGTTATAGGAAAAATATTTTATTGTTTACGGAAGGTTACTAACTTATCAGGAAGATTTCCTGTAAGCTTTCCGGAAGCTAAATAAATGTTTCGGGAAGATTCCATTGGAATCTTTTATGTAAGTCTTACGGAAGGTTCAGGGAAGCTTACATATAATATTCCATGAGAGCTAAATGGAATATTACAAAATAACTTCCAGTAAGCTTCCGAAAAGTTATATCCGAATGTTATTTGGAAGATTACTTTACATCTTGCAGGAAGCTTGCAGTAACATTTTGCAGAAGATTCTATTCAAACTTCCTGCAGCCTTTCACAGAATATTATAGAAATGATATATTAATGTTCACAGACAGTTATTGCAAAGTTTCAGAAAAAAAACATCAGTTTGAAGTAAATATCATGAAAATTATTTAATTAAATTTTTAAATAAATCTATTCCTTTGTTTATAAGAATTCTGTATTCCTGGTACAAAATCGAATAAATTTAATATATATCATTGGACTCTAACATTTTAAATAACTGATAAATGAATTTATTTAAAAATTTCATAGAATAATCTTCATGGTACATACTATAAGCTAATGCATTTTTTTTTCTAAAATTTTACAATAAAATGAAAATTTAGACAATATTTATGAGTACAGGTGTAGTGTCTGCCTTACATTGGTTTAATTTTATAGATTAAAAATATTGTTATTTTTTTCTATTAAATTAATGTCTTATACTCTTTTTAATTTACAAAATTTATGGCAGATTATTTAAATATAAAGTAAAACATATTACATTTTAAATGATTAAAAATTTTTTATAATTGTGTATAACTTTCGATAAAGAATTTTTTTTATTATTGATTTTAATTAATAAAAAAGAACACAAAATAATATGTTTTTTTTAAAGAAAAAGTCGTTTATATAAATTAATTACCAAGTCTAAATATCTTTACAATGTTTTGAATATATGAATTTTATCAAATAAAAGATTTTTCTTGAAAAAAGCATAATATTTTTTGTTCTTTTACTAACTAAAAATTAATAGTAATTAAAAATTTTTACCCAAAGTTACATAATTATATAAATTAATTCATTCAATTTGTAATCTGCTTTTTCCGTATTTATATAATAATCCCTCATTAATTCTATAAATTAAAAATATATTCTTTTTTGTTAAATTAATGTATTAAGATATTCTTTTTAATATTACAAATTAATATCGGATTATTATATGAATACGAATAAAACAGATTACAAATTAAATGATTAGAAGTTTCTATAATTGTATATCTTTAGATAAAAAATTTCTTTTAATATTAACTTAAGCTAGTAAATAAGCACACAAAACATTTTGTTGCTTTTTTTAAAGAAAAGTCTTTAATTGAATAAAGTTTTAAGAAAGAGTATTGTATTATTTATTTAAGTATTTTAAATAAATTTATTTTAAAATCTATATAAAATGAATTTTTCGACTTCACATAGCATGAGAATGTTTGTGTGTGAATAATACGTAGGTATACATTTATCTGTATACATAAAAAATATTAAAATTTAAAAAAATAGTGAAATATATGCATGTGCAACATAATTTATAAAAAAAAAAAAATTATGTGTAGTCGGGAATTGAACTACCGACAGATATCATACAAGTCCGTCACCTTCGATTTGCAGTTACACCTACAGGGGGATACGCGTTGAATGGGCGTTTTGTCCCTAAGTGGTGAGATGATACCACACTTACTATATAAGTTGAACGTTGGTGGTTTTGAGTATGTACCCACAGCGCCTGCCCTAAAAATGTAAGTGCGTCTATATAATTATACGTAAATCCTAATATATGTGAATATGTATTGACGTATAAATATGATTTAATAGTATGTTGTAAATAAATATGTGTTTTGCACAGCAAATATTTGTAAAATATAAAATAAAAAATAGAATGTTGAACAGAATCGTAACACAATACCTTCCGAACGGTGAAAAAGGATAAAATTAACCAAATGATAATTGAATTGTTGACTTCCCCAAAGCCTCCGGGAACCTTATACTGGAATCTTCTTGGAAGCTTTTTGCATTCTTTTATGGAAGCTTCCATGATGTATTTTTAGAACCTTGCGACAATATTCCTTGCAAGCTTTTTGTAAGATTCAAAAGGCTTTTATACTAGCCTCCATGGAAGCTTACTGATTTCTTCCATGGAAGCTTCCTGGAATCTTCCATTGAATCTTTCTGAAAGAAAAGTGCGCGGGACATTTTACGCTTCCAGGAAGCTTTAATTGAAGCTTTCACGGAAGCTTGCATGTAAGCTTCTTGCATTATTCCGTGGAAGCTTCCATGGAGTACTTTTGGAACCTTTTGGCAATCTTCCTTGGAAACTTCTTGTAAGATTCAAAAAGACCTTTATGCTAGCTTCCATGGAAGCTTACTGATTTCTTCCACGGAAGCTTCCTGGAAGCTTCTATTGAATCTTTCTGAATGAAAAGTGCGCGGGACATTTGACGCTTCCAGGAAGCTTACATGGAAGCTTCCGGAAATCTTCCGAACCTTTTATGGAAGCTTCCTGAAAGCTTCCTGGAAGCTTCGGTGCTATGTGGGCCAATAATATCTCTAAAATAAAATTATTAAAATTTGAAAAAATGATTTTAAAAATAAATAAAATTTGTATGACAAAATTTAGATACTAATGATAATCATGTATTATCATATTTGAAGCACTCATTTAGAATTGTACATATTTTTAACATGACATAAACTTTATCATTAACCTATACGTACACAGTCGTATCGCCGATTTAAATATTGTCAATAACTTCATTTGAAGTAAAATCTTCTTTATCCATTTTTAAAGATATAAAAAAGTATCAAATTAGAAATTACGACTGTTTTTATGTAGTCTTGCAAAATCGTTTTCTTATTTCTGGTTATTCTCTTAGTCTTTTAAAAACACATTTTATAGAGCTTTATGGAAATATCGATATAACAAAAAATATCTAAATAAAAATGCAAAATGAGTAAAACAAAAGAAAATCATTTCACATTTCTTGCATTTTTATTTTGATATTTTCACGTTGTATTAAAACTTTCATCAAGTCCCTACTTTAGAAAGTATAATTACAAAGTTGTGTTGATGATGTGGTAATATATTTGAATGTAAAATGATACTTGTAACATGAAAATTATAATTATAAAAGTAACAACATATTTATTTTTTTTAATTATTGGATCAGATTTGCATCTTTGAAATAAAATTAAAGATTTGCAAAATAATCTTTTGTAAAAGATTAAGATTGCTTTAATAAGAAAAAAAAATTCAATACGCGTTTGATTATTAATTATTTTATCTTAATAATACTTTGAATGCTATAATACTGTACTAATATTTTAGCATTTCAAAATAATAATATAAAAATTATTAAGGCATATATAAAATTAAAGAGGTAATTGTTATATGGATATATAAATATAAATCTGGCTATATAAACTATTATAAGTAGAGTTCTTCATATACGAAATTTTTTATACCTTTTTTTTTTCAAAATCATTTAAGTAAATTCTTCATGAATCCCAACTTCGTATTCTAGATAAAGTAACGCATAGTTGGCCATGATTCAAAACTTCTTTTCTTTAATCTATTCCAATTTTTTTAAAAGTCTGATTTCGAGCTTTGTTAATTATGATTGCAAAAGCTATTTTAAGGGGACGCTGTATCTCTCTATCCTTTTCTAATTGAAAAATGTAAATTTTTGGGAAAACTAGTTATTATTGATAGAAATTAAGGGTTGTCCGCAACTTCTATAGTGAAAAAAAATATTTTGTCTGATGAGAGCAAATTAATTTTGTTGCTTTTTTTTCAAGTAAAGTTTGACATACTTACAAAATCCTAAATTAAGCTAGAGAATACGTTATTTAAGTATGTCAAACTTTACTTAAAAAAAAAGCAATAAAATTAATTTGCTCTCATCAGACAAAATATTGTTTTTCACTATAGAAGTTGCGGACAACCCTTAATTTCTATCAATAATAACTAGTTTTCCCAAAAATTTACAGTTTTTAATCAGAAAAGGATAGAGAGATCCAGCGTCCTCTTAATTGAAAATTGTCTTCTTTTGAATATAAAAGGACAATCAGTTTCAGATGAGTACAAAGTAATGCAATTTATAAATACAATTTCTCCTTCTTTATCTCCAGTTAACCTTCTGACAGCCAGCATTTTTTCCACTAAAAAAGTGTAACTTTCTCGAAATTTTCTATATAAATGTTTCTTAAGTATGGGCTGATCATGGGATGATTTAACATTTACATTTGATTTAACAGTTAATTTCGTTAAGATCGGCATTTCTTGCAGGTAAAATAGCATAATTGATAGATTTTCAATATTTTTTGTTTGTAAAAATATTACCATACATATTATCTACTATGTATATTTCAGATGGGATAATACAGTTGAAAGGAAATTTCTTAAGGTAAGGCTCTTATGTTTTGCAATAAAGAAAATTTGAAAAAATTATTCCAATTCAAACTTTGGTTGATGCATAAATCAATTGTTTCACTTCTAGTTCCATGTACTTTGATGGGAAATAATTTTCTGAAATCATCACCCAAAATCATGATTTTGCCACCAAATGATCTATCATTGTTCATAATGTCGCGTAAAATTCTATCCATGATTTCAAGAGCATATCTTGGAGTCATTGGTGCCTCATCCGAAATAAAAACATCAATAGATTTTAAATAAACTGCTTCTTGTGATTCTAATTTAATATTTGAAGATGAGTCTGGAAGTAATGGTACAGGTAATTGAAATATTTTGTGAACGGTTTTACCTTTAGAGAGTAATGTAGCTGCGATTCCTGTAAGAGCCATCATACAGACATTTTTAGTATTTCCATTAAGAATGTACCAAAGAGTTTCATATAAAAATGTCTTACCAGAACCTCCTGGTCCATCAATAAAAAAACAGGAATTATCTGTTAAACTATCACCGTTAGTATACATTACTGCATTTAACTCTTTGTCAGTGATTATTTTTTGTCTTTCGTTCAATTTATTCATTTTTTGATTACAAATGGTCAAATAATCTTCAGGATAATTTTTATCTACGTGATTTTCTGGATCATTTTTATTTATTGTTTGCATTAAATATTGAAGTTGCGGAAAATCAGCCACAGATTTACTTCCACGTTAAAGTGTAGGTTGAATATTAAGAATTGTTCGGGAATATGCAGTTCCTCTAGAATAATTACGAATATAATCTTCAGAACATACAATCTTTAAAATCTTACCAAAGTTTATGTGGTTCTAATGGATTGCAATAAATTAAAATTCGAACAAATAAGCTTCTAAGCTGCTTCGGCATCATAAAAATTGCAGTCTCTCTCATAGCGTTTCCCCATTTTTCATCGTTTTCAATAAAACCATAAGCCAAGCAAGCAGCTGTTAAAGTTTCTTTAATTTCTCCATTTACTGTTCTTAAATTTTCAAAACTTGTTGCCCCTTTTATTCTCATTAATGAAATTCTTAAGTGAAATAATTTAACTTGCGTTGGACTTACTGTGTACATACGACCAATGCAATTTGTAAATTTTTTTTTATCCCTATTTACTTTCTTTCTTTTCATTTATTTTCTGGCCCTTGAATACATAATATATAGGGATATTGATACATAAATGATTACGAGCTTCTGGATCACGTATATCAAGGGTAAAATAATCCATTAACATTGTTATTTTTTCCAATGCATCACGTATTTCTTGATCATTAGGCCCAATATGAACCGTCAAATTATGAAAACCAGGAAGATTTACAGGTAAACGTATAATAACATGACTTTTATCGTGTAATGGTTTTGATGAAATTCTCCAAACTGCTTCTGACAGACCAACATATCGAGTTCCCAGAAATTGTTTTATTTCATCATGTTCAATATGCACATCAGAGGCATTTGTAATATTTACGCATGCAGCATCGTGCCCTTTGTATATATATTTATGCAAATATTTAATAGATTGTATACTAGAGCGAATTTCAACATTAACATGACAATTAAACATCAAAGATAATATTGGACAATAAGGAACTACATAACGGTTATCAACTTCATAATTATTAGGGCGAACATATTTTTTAGTCGTATCTCTTCGACGATAAATCGGAAAACTGTTAGCATCAATAATAGTTTCATCTTGAAATTGTTTTGAAAACTTTTTAGAACATCTATTATTAACCATGCACCAATCTCCATAAGGACCATGTATCATATTTTTCATAACAATATCATGCAGTTCAAGATCAGAATTAAGATTAGGTATTTCCGCAGATATAAAATAATCAATTTTTTGCAGTATCAAGTTTAGATTTATGGGATAAAGCTATTAATATATGACAATGTGGTAAACCACGTTTCTCAAATTCAGTAACATAAATATATGCTGCTACTTCCCCAAAAAATTTATCTTTTATGATATAATCAAATAAAGCGTTTTTTTTTATTGAATACTCGTGTACAAAGATCAGGTCGATCAGAAGGTTGTTGTTCTGGTAATAAATTATTTTCTATTTCTTTCCATCGTGTATCGCAAGTAATGGAAATGAATAAATCAGGTTTACCTTTTTTCTGTGTTTGAGCCATAGCATCATAGTAGCATTGTAACATATATCGCAGGGATCCGACAAAAGTAGAAGGTAAAATTTGAATTTTTCCTACTCTTGCGTTTTCATTACCATAAGCTCTTTTATCTAAATAGTCCCCTTTATAAGATACAACTCGTGATTCTGAGTGATGAGACTTGCAGTACTCTATACGATCTCTCAATTTTAACGTAAGAATCGACTAAATATTGTTGAAATAAACGCTGACCTCTGATTAAAGCATTAAACTCTTCTCTGATAGCAATTTTATATTTTACGTATGCTGCTCTGGATATTCTTTCGGTACTATCTTTCTGCTGCATATTTTTATGCCATCCTCGTGAACCATGAGGATAAAATAAAGGATTAATCCATGGTTCAATAGTTGGATCCATTGCACTCACTCTTTGTAATTCTTTTGTATTTTTATTACGTATAACCACATAAGCGTCTGGTATTCCTCCATCAGCAGTGGTAGAAAATATACCATCCACTTCATTGATTCTTTGAAAATTATAACGTCTTTTATCCACACCTGGTTTTAAAGAAAATAATAATTGCAACTCTTTGCCTGACTCACAGTTTTCTCGCTTATTTAATTTATCGCCCATCATTTCTTATGACTGAGCAAAAAGGTTATATGTATGCATAATATTTTCAAGCATTTGCACAATATCTAAATGAAAATCTGCATTAAAGCTTTAATTCGGTATTCTATTGCTTCGCTTGCAATCATTAAAAGAGCTACCCTTTTTCGATACTTTTACACTTTCAAAATGTTTAGCTCTACAGTAAATGCATTCAACATTCATTTCTCTTATAAAATGTTCAGAAATTTTTCGTTTAGTATTTTTATCGTTGTTATTTAATAAACTACTAACATTTCTATCTTGATTTCTATTCTGATTAAGATAAGAGTGGTCATGATGAATTCTAAAATCTACACTCTGTACTTGGATAGGTATATTATTTAGAACTCCATTCTGATTTTATTTAAAATAACAATGATCTTTAAAAATAACAGACCGTGCATAATCAAAGTCATTTACACAAATATTATCCCGATTAGAAGTACTTACAGAAGGATTATCACTCACTCCTGTATCTAATGAAATATCGACATTGCCTAAGTCCACATTAACAATTAAATCTGAATTTTGAGTTGATTTTCTATCTGAAATTCTTTTTCTATAATTCTGTTGATTTATTTTTGCTTATTCGATTCTGCGTTTTTTAGATTCACAGGTCTCTTCTACAGACCTTTCTTTTCTTTTACAAGATATTTTGATAGAAAATCATTATTTGAATCATTAATTAAGAAAATAAAAATAGTTAAATGTATAAATTTTCGATAAAGTATGGAAAATTAAGTTAAAAATATATGCAATAAACAAATTACAATTTTTAATCAATTATTATATTGATTTCAATTCAATCACAAATATACAACATTAGATTTGGAAAAATCATACAAGTATAGTCCTTTAAAATATTTGTGAAATTTTAATATCACCTTTAAACATAATAAATTAAAAATTTTACTTCATAAGTAATTTTTTAAATATTCCTTTAAAAGTTTTGCTTAAAATTTGTATTAAAAATTTTCCTTTAAATTCTTTTTAAAAGTTATCCTCTAAGTTTTCTTTGAAATTTCCCTTTAAATAATCTTTAGTCCTTTAATATATGTCCTGTATATGTGTGGGTTAGAATGAGAGTGGCATAAGTCACATACTTCTAATTTCGAGATTTTCGATATTAAAGTTTTAAATTAATATACATTTCTATTGAGTGCAATTTTTACAGTGCTTATAATATTAAAGAAAAATAAACAAAAAACCCACTCTATTTTGAAAAATAAGTTGTTTTAATGTTAAAGAAATGAAATATACCATTAACTAAATTTTTTTTTAAATGTGACTTATGCCACTCTCATTCTCACCCACACATATGTCTCGTTAATATTCTTGGACAGCTTTACGCCACTTCCAATGATAGAACTGCGATATCTGCAATAAAATATCTGTTTGATTTATAATATTCATACTGATTTCACTGACATAATAATAATGGAAATGAGTACAATTCTCTTATTCATAGCAGGACAACATTACTTTGTCTGCAGACAGCGCAATATTCAAAAACAACTTATATAACAAAACAATTACAATAACTTAATCATAATTAGAGTGAAAATAATTTAAATAATATATCTTGTAACGTTTTTATTTCCCGCGGGTGGGAAATATTACGTCTTTACCTCCTGTTGCCAGACGCTTCAGTGAGTGACCAGGGTTCGAGGCAGGAGGTCGGTTAGGACGGACGGTGGAAAGATGAAGGATAGTAAACGGGTTGACACGTTTGTTTATGCTAGGGAGTACCAGGGCTTTATTGTACTCTGAACTCATATTTTACAACGACGTGTAACAATAATAATGAAAAGTAATAAACTAACCTAAATTATATAAATCAATAACTAACCTAATATATGTACGCGAGATACAAAGAAATAAAGATTGAATTTAATATAAGCCTCTTGACGGCTTTATGCGCCTCTTGTTGGCGATAAAAATAAATGAAATCAAAAGTAATAGAAATAAACTTTATCTTTAATAATAAGTCAAATTAGACTAACGACGGTTAACGGCCTGGATAATTCTACTAAACAAACAAAGTTATAATGATTATAATATTAATAAACTATTCTATATAACGGTGGGTGGACTGCACCCTTAATGCGGTGACACGGAATATGGCTGAAGGCCTGTGATTCTCTAACACGCGACAACCACACGTGGTTAGAGAAATCTTAGCTTGCCTCTTTCCGGCAGCGGCAATAGGTGGGAAGCACCCTTAATACTAACTTAATACTACGGTTATAATAGGTGGAAAAACACCTTAAAGTTACTATGAACTAATCTTAGACAAAATGTCTTATATACGGATCGGCGCGGCGGCTCGGCGGTATATAACGGTTCGGTGTAAATCACCCTTAATATCAAATATTAATTAATAATGAATTAATAAAAATTACTATTTACAAAGATGGCCGGTACGGCAGTTCGGCGGTGTAGACTAATACAATCTTATGTTACGTTAAACTAATCTGATATATACAGCGCGGGCGGTACGGCGGTACAATAGTACGGCGGTACGGAAGTGCGTTGGCGGTTCTCTCGGTCGCATTCCATCTAAGCCAGCGAGCACACTCGGCAAAGATTAATTGCGTCTTGACTTGCTTCTAATAGTTTGATACATTAGAGCGAGCGAGAGAGAGTGGCTTTTCTTATAAGGCATAGGAGCCTCATATAAGAAAGCCAGTACTGTATACTGCTTTCTCTCTCTAGGCCAGCGAGCGCACTCGGCTAAGAGAGAGGGAGAGCACAGTACCCAATGCCTCTACTCTTCGTTGAGGCTTAGCTCTTATATCTACCCGAGCTCGCTGTTCCTCTTGCGGGAGCAGCAAAAACTGACGGCACCTGGCGGTTGAGCCTGTTACTATCGTGCCTCGCGGGAGATTTGAATAACCTGTCTGCACGATTATGAATAATCGTTGCAATCTTAAAAGCGTAAAAAAAATAAAATTTAATAACCTTAAAATCGCTCCTATTAAGAATAGTATTTTACTATATAATATGTACGATAAACATAATGAATTTCAATGTACGCTATGCATACAAAATATTAACAATTAAGTTCATCAAAATATTACTATAGCAAATTTATTTAACTATGATAAAATAAAATGCAATCATAATTATTAAAATCAAAATAATGATGTGTTACTAACAAAGATTTGGATTGCAGTAGAAATAACTAATTTTGGAAATCCTTCAGTCACTTTTAATGATGTTTATATTTTCATTATTCATGACTTCCATTATCAAAACTCTAACCTTCTATAATAAACAGTACAATCATCATTGCGCGCTTGAATGTCAATTTTTTTGCTTACAATAAAATCAAAGCGAAATTATCCGCCAATGAATTCTTTGATAACGCTCTGAATAAGCTCTAAAAGAATTTCAGTTCAATGCTATTACAATCTCCCTTTTATAGATAGAGATGCAATGTTAGTATAACGTAAATTTAAAATAAATTTTTGAAAATATCCGAAATAAAAACAAGAATATACTAACACAGAATGTACCCTCGACAAAAACTTATTTTTCGGGTATTCGTTTTCTGTGATTTTCAAGTCACGCGATCTTATTAGATGATTCCATTAGTTTGTTTATCACAGCTATTTTTCCAATTTTGGGAGAAAAATTCGTTCAAATCTACGCGCAGTTATTTTAATGTTTCTGGTATTAGAAAGAATGTATTTATGAATTCATATTTTTTTTTACTACGTTATTTTTTATTATTACTACGTTTTTATTAACTCGCTTTGGTGTCTGTCTGTCTGTCTGTCTGTCTGTCTGTTCGGTACGAATTTTGCAACCGATTGTAAACTAACTTCCTGATGAGCTAGAGACTTGAAATTTTAAATATAGCTCGGAACTGGATGACAATGCAATATTATAAAAAAAATATATATATCTACCGAACAATATATTAATATATTCAATCATATACGGAGATGTTGGCAAAATTGAAGATTTGAAGATTTTATATATAGATACACTTTTAATATTAGTGTCTAAACATCTTCGAAAATTTTAAAAATCTTCTTTTGATATATTAATATATTAATATATTAATATATTAATATATCAAATATAGTAATATATTAATATAGTAATATATTAATATATTAATATATCAAATATATTAATATATTAATATATTAATATATCAAATATATTAATATATTAATATATTCAATATTATATTTTTGCATGCATTGTTGGATAATATAATTAAATATATATTCCCACCGAAAAATATATTAATACAATTATATACGGAGATATTGGAAAAATTGAAATTTTGAAGATTTTATATATAGATATACTTTTAACATTAGTGTCTAACCATCTTCGAAAATTTTTAAAATTCTTTAACTTCTCATATTGCAATTAGACATAAATTACAGCATTTTGTATTGTACATATAAAATTTGAGACTGTATTTTATTCATTTTATGGTCTATCAATGCATAAAACAATAAATTTTGGTTGAATTTCTAATAGCGTCATTATCGTCAAAATGGCGGGAAACTCAGCATGCGATTACGTGTTCTCTAAAAAATTAAAAATAAAAAAAAAACTTTTTAATGTACTACGTTTTTATAATGAACCAAAAAGTATAAAATAATGTGTAATGAAATGAAAAGTGAATAATGATTTGAAATAAAAAAACGTGGGGCGCATACAATACATAATAATAAACATGCGCCCCACGTTTTTTTATTTCAAATCATTATTCACTTTTCATTTCATTACACATTATTTTATACTTTTTGGTTCATTATAAAAACGTAGTACATTAAAAAGTTTTTTTTTTATTTTTAATTTTTTGTAAGCTGCTGCTATCGCAAGCTTAATTATATTTTGTCAATTCTACGTGTAAATACAGCATATATCAATAACAATCTACTTAGAGCAAACTTCGGGTATAAATAAGCAGTTATAATTACAATAATATAATTATTGGTAGTAAACTACCTCATAAACTTGTGATAAATTTAGTGATATTTGGTTTTTATTGAGGAAAAACCAAATGGTCACTTATTATGATTGCTGTATAAGTAACGACGCTGTTTCTCTTAGAATTTCGAGAACGAAACGTTGTGCCTCTCTCGATTCAATAAATTTAATTCTATTTCGCGAAAATTCAATAAAGTTGACTTTACCGCTACACTTACAACGCGAAATTGACAAACTATATTTTAATATCTGTGGTAATATTGATCCGTGCGGTGAAGCCGTCACGTCATCAATAATTATTTCTTTAAATTACAAATGTTTACTGCACGGCCACAACCACATGCCTATTTATTATGTTCGTGTAGTTTTAATTATTAATTTGTTGTGTTCATTTAGTATAGGAAAAGAGCTAACCCGTAGACGATAAAGGACGCCTTGCCTAACCGCTTCGGGGTCATATGCTCAAGGAAAGGAAAAAAGGAAGTAAGAAAGTGATGGGTTTCAATTCTTAGCCTCAAGTGCCTGTTCGATATTAATAGTTAAACTAAGAATGTAATTTTATCAATTTTAAAACACTTACAAACACGGATTAAAACTCGCGTTTGTAAGGCATTCACTGTATTAATAACTAACTTTTACTTTAAAAACACGAGACACGGCACTAAAATTATCAATATTACAAGTAGACAAACGGGTACATAGGCCAAACATATGTCAACCTACTTTGCCGTCTTACTGCCTACTTGTAACAATAAGACTCCATTCTGACTCAAGATTTTATTTTAAAGTTATTTATTTAACTGAAGCAGACACGAGAGTGATTCTCTTTACATTTTGGTTCAAGCACATAGGCTCGCTTTCAAGCCGCCAACGCTCATATCGCCTCTCTTAGATAGAGAAGGTATATTACATGTAAAACACGTAGGTAACTGTACGAAGCATGGGCGTAGCTGCGAGCTGTGAACGCGCGTTCGGTTCTCGACCGAGTACCGATTAAAGCAATGCGTCACATTTTATTATCCACGCATTCCAATTGAAGTAATATCTACATTCAAATAAATATTTCAAATATTCATACACGAACTTCTTCAGGAAATTCTCTATTGTTGCACATTTATAAAAACAAATTTCTTAAAAAATCTGAAATATTCCATAACCAAATTAAATATGTCAGCGTGACGTTTATTCTTTTGATATGAACAAGCCTCAATTTCATTGAAATGGTCAGATTTTTCGACCACTTAAACACAAAAATATTTACCAATGTGATGTAGAATAAATGTAAGATTGGAAATATAACTTTTGCGTTCTTTAGTTTAATCGTTGCACCACTACCGTTTCAGTGAACCCACATAAAAAAATCATGATAAGTTTCATAGCATGTATTTGCTCCAAAAATATCATATGAATACTATTTACAAACGAATTTTTATAAGGAGTTATACACAATAAAAAAATATAAAACTTTTATGAGCTTTTATGAAGTTTTAAGAGAATAAGTTAAATATGCACGCATAAATTCCAATAAAAATTTAATTTTTATGTATTTTACGAGTATTTTCTTCTTAGGTACTTTAATATCTATTAAAATTAGATTTTTTAAGATTTTCCCAAGATGCTTTTTAAAATTTTTATAGATATTTTTGTGCTAAGTTTAATATTGAATTTCACCTGATTTTTTAGTTTTAACATTTTTAATAATTGTATAATTTATTAGAAACTTTTAAATGAATCAAGTTCCATATTTATAGTAGGATTTAGTGATCTTGAATAATATATGACTAGCAAAAAATACCTCGCTCCTAACGTCGCTCGGTTGAATTTTCATATATTATATTATTATGTATAAATTAGCCAATTTTAAAATAAAAAAGAATTGCCGCAACTTATGAATTTTGATATTGTAGTTTTGTACTAAATTAAATTTTTATATTTTTATAAAAAAGATTAATCAAAGTTACGATGTGCATAAAAATTGTTTAAATACAGATTATATCATGATGAATTAAGAATTTATTCGACTAAATTGCATTAGAATCAATGAAAAAATATAATAGGAATTCTTTCTTTTTAATCACGTGTTTCAATCACGAACCATGAAATAATCAAAAACAGTATTTGACGTTTACTAGACCTAACAACTGCACGGAGAAAGGAAAGTATTGTTAAGATAGGTTCTAAATCAAATTTATCTAATTTATGTACTAAGGTACTTAAAAAAATGGCGATATAATTTCAATTAGTACTATAGCTTGAATTTTAGGGACCAATGTTGGTACTATTATATTATGAATTAAAAACATAAATTTGCGATGCTTAGGGTCTTTTTTTGGTACTAACAAGGAGAGTGCATTGCATTTGGGTCTTGGATTTTCTGCTAGCTTTGAGATCTTTTTTCTCACATAAAATCATGAAAAAAGCCGCGTACATTCGGTCCAACGCTCGATTTTTTCCGAGTTATGAGCAGTTTTGTCTGTTTTGTTGAAAAAATTGCATCTGCTTTATAATTTTACAGTTTTCGAACTACTTATTCTAAAAGGTTTTTACTGATTGTATATTAAAGTTGAGATTAAAACCTTTTGATTAAAAAAAAACGTGTCCAAAAAGCTCAAATTGTTAAAAACTTATGAAGGGATGAAAATTGAAATGAATTTCTGACTGAAATGTTTCATTTATTTTCTATGCATTTTTTTAGCTAAATATTTGCGCTATTTTTATTCGTCCATAACTTCTTAACAACTTGAGCTTTTCGGACACGTTTTTTTTTGATCGAAAGGTTTTAATCTCAACTTTAATATGCAATCAGGAAAAACCTTATAGAATAAGTAGTTCGAAAACTGTAGAATTATAAAGCAGATGCAATTTTTTCAACAAAACAGACAAAACTGCTCATAACTCGGAAAAAATCGAGCGTTGGACCGAATGGACGCGGCTTTTTTCATGATTTTATGTAATAAAAAAGATCTCAAAGCTAGCAGAAAATCCAAGACCCAAATGCAATGCACTCTCCTTGTAAGACTGATATTTAACCTCCTCGATTCAAGGGCAATATTTCGCAGAAAATTTAATTATTTATCTCTTTTCGGGGGGCTTTTCCTGTTACTAAAATTAAAAATTATTGAATAAAAAATTATTTACATGATATATAACACTTTAAAATCACTAATAATGAATATTTTAATTCGTGATATTTAAGGAATAAAACGATCTATGTTTATCTTCCACATTCCGTTTTGAAATAGTTACTTTTGAGTTTTAAATTAATTATTAGTAATTTAAAATTGATATATATATATATATATATATATATATATATATATATATATATATATATTGTATGATTTACATTATATTTATCAACTGTTGAAAATTGTTACATAATTTAGTGGGTTTTACGTGAATAGGTATTAATTATATTGAATTGCTTTCTCATAGAGAAAGCATTGTATCGATAAAAAAAATTTTTTTCTAGTTTTTCATTAATTTGTACATATTTGAACTCGGTGAGTCGAAAAAAGTGGTTTCCAGAAAATGTCTGTATGTATGTGTGTGTATATATATATATATGTATGTATAGTGGATGCACGCGCGAGGTCTGAACAGATTTATGACGGTATAGACAGAAATAAATGAAAACCGGTTAAAAACTAATATTTGCAAAAATGCCGCTTAGATTTGGTTAAATTTCGCTATAATTAAAAATAAATGTAAAAACGGACGCGTTTTTATGTTGAAATACTAAGTATGATTGCTTGAAGGAAGAAAGGCATTGGCCTGACTTCTGCAAACTGAAAGAGAATAATGCACACAAACATGGCGGTGTGTGTGTGTGTGTGTGTGTGTGTGTGTGTGTGCGCGCGTGTGTGTGTGTGTGTGTGTGTGTGTGTGTGTGTGTGTGTGTGTGTGTGTGTGTGTGTGTGTGTGTGTGTGTGTGTGTGTGTGTGTGTGTGTGTGTGGATGTATGAATTCAGTTAGTAAACTGTATCTCGAGAACTACTCGATGGATTTGTTTCTAATTTTGCATAGAATTTAGTTTTTTGACTAACTTGCTGGGAAGCTATTGAAAATTGGTTCTTCTAGCGTAGTTTTCATTTTAAAGTTTTTTTATAGAAAAAAAAAAATTTCGATTTTTTGTTTTTTGTTTTTTTTTTGTTTACTACTCGATGAATTTGCTTCAAAATTTGCATAGAATTTATTTGTGATTGCCCGGATAAAATAAATTTTTAAAAACTGATTTTCTTAGCTTAGTTTTAATTTTAGAGCATTTTGAAATTTAAAAAAAAAATGTTTCTATTTATTAAGCCAATAAAATCTTAAAAACTACTCGATGGATTTACTTCAAATTTTCCATACAATTCAATTTTTCAATGAACTGGTGCGGAAGCTATTGAGAATTGGCTTTCTTAGCGTAGTTTTTTTTCTAGAATCATTTTAAAAATTTTAA
The DNA here is from genome assembly GCA_017163975.1 of Anastatus disparis. Taxonomy (NCBI): domain Eukaryota; kingdom Metazoa; phylum Arthropoda; class Insecta; order Hymenoptera; family Eupelmidae; genus Anastatus; species Anastatus disparis. The sequence goes on along the minus strand of JAFFSR010000328.1, from coordinate 5,558,343 downwards.
AAAATTATGGATTTTTCATTTTTTTTGTATTTTACGTAAACTACTCGAAGAATTTGTTCGAAAATTTGTATGGAACTTAATTTCGACTGCCAAAAGTATAAAAAATTTTGTAAACTAATTTTCTTAGCGCACTATTAATTTTAGAGCATTTTTAAAATTTTCTTAAAAATTTAAAATTCTTAATTTTTTTTATTTTACGAAAACCATTTGATAGATTTGCTCCAAAATTTGTATGCAATTAATTCGCTACTGTCTGAAGAAAACCAGCTTTGGAAAATTAATTTTCTCAGCGCAGTTTTAATTTTAGAGCATTTTGAAAATTTTCAAAAAAATTTTTATTTTTCATTTATTTTCTTTTTTGCGTTAACTATACTATAAATTTTCTCCAAAATTTTTATAAAATTAATTCGCTATTGTCTGAAAAAAATAAGCTTTCGAAAACTAATTTTCTTAGCGTGGTTACAATTTTAGAGAATTTTAAAAATTAAAAAAAAAATTTTGATTCTTCTTTTCTTATTTTTTTTTATTCTACGTAAAGTACTCGATAGATTTGTTCTAAAAATTGCAGGGAAATTATTTGCAACTGCCAAAAGAAGGGAAATTTTCAAAAATTGATTTTCATAGTGTAGTTTTAATTTTAGAGCATTTTTAAAATTTTGAAAAGAAAATGTTATTTATTTAACCAGTTAGATCTCGAAAATTACTCAATGGATTTGCTTCAAATTTTGTATACCATCTATGTTTTTGTATAACTAGGCGGGAAGCTAATGAAATTTTTTTTTTTTTTTTTTTTTTTTTTTATTAAGGCCTTAGAAGTTTCATGATGGAAACTTATTAGCCATACATTATATATACATAAATTTGAATATAAACACTATAAATAACATTACACTTATAGTCATTACAATATATTTAAATGAAGAGTTCACATTTCTTAAAAAAATCACATATATATTTGCATGCTTGTATATTTGGTTCGAAGATCAAACACTCGACTTGTAAAGGAAGCTGGAGATTGATTTTTTTAAGGTTTTTTAGAAAGTAGAGTCTGTTATCATCATGTTGAGGGCACTGCCAGAGTACGTGATTTAAGTCCTGTGAGCTGCAGCCGCATTGACACTTTGCATCATCAATAATACTTATTCTTTGTAGAGAAGCAGCAAGGTTGTAGTGATTAGCCCGGCATCTGTTGATTGTGACAATGCTACGGCGATCAAGAGTCTTGTTGGCATACCATGCTTTGTTGGATGGCTTGTAGTAGCTTTGGAAGTAATTGGAACCTTTCACAATTGCTTGTGTAATTAAGAAATTTTCTGTTTCTACGGAGCAATCTTTTCTGTATTTACTGAAATAGTCCATGTATGGGAGTACAGCAAGCCTGGCTGTATCTTTTTGCGCCGCTGTCTTGGCAATTTTGTCAGCAAGTTCGTTACCTTTTATGCCGATGTGCGATGGTATCCAGAAAAATTTGATGTAGAAACCATCAGTATTGTGATTAAAAGTGTTGTATTTCGCCTTGATGTCTAGTATATGAGGATTGGTAGTAACTTTAAAGCTTGGAGTTTGCAGACTTTGTAGTACACTAAGAGAGTCCGAAAATATTACGTAGTTTTGAGTGATATGTTCTATTACGTAGCTTAAGGCATTCGAAATAGCTATGCATTCGGCAGAGAAAATGGAAGCTGAGCGGCAGATTGTCTCGCTCTGTTCAATATTCATATCAGGGCATACGAAGGCAGTGCCAACATTGTCAGAGTAAGTCATTTTACTGGCATCAGTATATATGGCAATAGCATTATGTTCCTGAATAATTCCACTGATGTAAGCATTGGGATTATCTAAATTTGAAACTGTTTGCCCAACTTCAGTATTAATAGATATTGAAGTAATAAGGGTTTCATATGTATATGTAAATATGTTATATGCACAGTCTGTATGACTGTTGTGGTTGAGTGCTAGGTCGATACATACGTCGATAATTCTTTGTTTGGTGACATTGACTTGCTTTTTAATTATTATATTATTGTAACGAGTGATATTTTGTTTTGTGAGGCTTGTGTTGAGAATTGTGGCTTTCCTTACGAAGCATTTGCCCAGGAATATAGCACGCTCTTTGATAGTTGAAACCTTGGATTCACCAAGTATAATATTGGTAGGTGTAGTTCTCCTATATCCCAATGCACTTCTGAGAGCAGCATATTGTAATTTTTCTAATTTCTCTTCGTATAACTTGGTGCTAGGAAAATATATAAAGCTGGCATAGTCAATAATAGATCTTATATAACTTTTGTACAGCCTGACTAAGGTGTCAGGATGAGAGCCCCACCAAGTGCCACATAGGTACCTTATAATATTATTTGCTTTGGTGCATTTTGCAATTACGCTTTTTATATGAGGAGTAAATGTGAATTTGTAATCAAAAATTACACCTAGAAAGCGCGTTGTTTCAGTTGATTCTATAGTATTACCATCCACAGTTATGCATGTAGTTCCGGGATCCATTCCTTTGTGATTAAAATGTACCAGGATAGTTTTTTGAGGTTCAAGTTCAAGTCCAAGAGACATGAGATTTTTTCTAATAACGCTAACTGCTCTTTCAATTGATGAGACACACTTTTTAAATGGTGAGAATTTAGAGTAGACAGCAAGGTCATCTGCAAATTCCGAAGTTTTGACACTTTTTGGTATGCCTTTTGTAACATTTCTAACATAAATTATGTAAAGAAGCGGGCTAAGTACGCCGCCTTGTGGAACTCCTTTGTCGGCAATAAGATAATCTTCTCCTAGGTAATCTGTGTATATGCGGCGATCTCTGGTGATAAAACCGATAAATTTAACAGTGCTTAATGGACACCCTATCGCAGCAAGTTCATTCAGTAAGATATCGCAGTTGACGTTGTCAAAGGCTCCTCGTACATCCAAAAAAGCAGACAATAATTCCTTATTTTTCAGGATGGCTTCTTCCACCTCCAAAGAGAAGTTCATCAAGTTGTTGATGCACGATTTGCCCTTTCTAAAACCAGATTGGGCTTTAGCTAATATATCATTGTGCTCGCACCACCATGAAAGCCTGTTCTTGATCATGGATTCATAGATTTTGCATAAACAGGATGTAAGTGCGATTGGTCGAACGCCTTTTCCATGTGTTTTATCTATAAAATGCACAAAAGATTCTTTCCAGCTCTCCGGGTATTCATTGGAATTGTTCATCTCGTTGTAAATATCGAGAAGTAGCAGATGATATTTGAGCGGCAATTTTTGTATGATTGTGTAATCAATGCCATCAATTCCTGGTGAAGATTTAAAATTGGCTGTTCTTAGAACAGTATTGAACTCAGCATAGCTGTAGGGATCGTCAAAAAACGAATTATTTGGACATTTAGGAAGTGTGTTCGGGTCTGTGGGGACCCAAGGTGGGCAGATCTTTTGGATGGCCTCACTAATCTCATTCTGTTTTTGCAAGTTTTGTGTGTTATCTGTTTTTGTTGTTTTTGTCCATTTGTTTTTTAGCACTTTGCATTTTTCCCATACATACTTATAGTTATGTTGAAAGTTTATAGTTTCAGCGAATTTTTTAAAATATTCTTTTTTGTGTTTGTTGAAGGTTTTAGTGGCTATGGCAGTATTTCTTTTGTACGTTATTAAGTCTTCGAGTTTACCACTGTGTTCCCATTTTTTGTATGAAGCTTTTCTGAGCCTTTTTACCTTATCACATTCGGCGTTCCACCATGCGACAGGATTTTTAACAAATTGCTGACTTTTATAATTTTTTCTAGGAGTGTTGCTTTTGGTAATATCTCTAATTTTATCCACTAATAGCTGGTATTTTTTATTGGCAGGTAGGGCAACATAGTTATTTGTCAAAAATTGCTCGTAAGAATAATCCATATCCTTGGTAAATTGAATCCAGTTGGTACGTATTGATGATATCTTGTGTGTTTTCTTTTTGTAGTAATTGCGTTCAATATCCAAGGAGCAAAACATGGGAAAATGGTCAGAGCCGTAAGTTTCATCACATGCTTGTATTTCCATACTGTCGACTAAATTCATAGTGGATATGATAAGATCGATGTTCGATTTCTTAGCATTGTGAGCGTTTATGTGTGAATGCGTGTCATCGTTGTGTATGTAAAGGTTACTGTTATCAATAGCATGAGCCAATCTATCGCCGTTGCACTCAGTATCTTTACAGTTCCATAAAGTATTGTGAGCGTTAAAGTCCCCAAGTAAAATGTTATGCTCGTCGTTGTTTACAGGAAGTAAAATATCTTCCCATTGCTCTTGGCTAAGAGTCATGCTGGGACTTCTATAACATGCGTATATATTAAGAGATGGGATTGAATTAGTAATCTTGATGCCACACATTTCCACTGATCTATGAGGCGTTCTTATACCGTTTATTTTAATAAACGCAATATTTTTTTTAATAAACATTACAATTCCACCGCCTCTTGAATAAGATCTGTCTTCACGCACTGTAATGAAACCAGGAAAGTTGATGATGTCGTCTGCAGTGAGCCAAGATTCCACGCATATGAGAATGTCCGATTTAGCTAGCAGCTGTTGAACATCATGCTTACGCTTGAGTATGCTTCTAACGTTCCAATATGTTATATTAATCGATTTGTTATTCAATATATTGTTATAATGCATATTAGAAGTTTTGACTAGACTCTGAATCTTCAGAGGAGATTGAATGCATTTCGTCCGGTAGCAGCTTTTTCTTTATGCGCGTGAATTTAGATTTGATTCGTCGTTCTATTAGATGTGGGTATATCTCTGTTAACATATTGTGTAGCAATGCGTAATCTGCTATATATTTACTTGCTGTAATCAAAATATTCTCTTTTCCGTGGCTTTCTAGAATGAATTCAGCAAATTGTTCGTAGTTAATAGTAAAGCGTGTAGCATTTTCATCTATGAAACTTTTAGCTGGAGCAAGCATTTTTTCGACCTCTTGTTTAGTGATGATGGAAGAGTCTACTTTGAATTTTTTATTTGTTTTTTTGATTGTTTTTTGATTTGTTTCTGTTAAGGAGGTAGGAAGAGTTTCTAAGTTGTTTAGACTGGCAGATGTGCTTGAAGAAGAGATCGCTCTTTTAGTCGGCGGAGGAGGAGGAAAAATGACTTCCATTGCTTCGTTGTTATCAGGCATTATAACGTTCATTGGTGAGTTATTTGATTGAGACTTGTTTGAATTGCCTGGAGAGAGAGCGAGTTTGGCTTATCTGTTAGCGCAGTCTGACTCCCTTGACTGGTTGGGAGTACTGTGGTATCATTACTGTTAGAGAGAGATGAGGGGTCTTGTGCCTTGCAACGCCGTGCTAAATGGCCTTCCTCTTTGCAGAGAAAGCAGGTCAATTTGTCTGACGAGAAATAAATCCAATATAGAGTGTTATTGACATTAACTTGTATAGATGCTGGTATTTTTTTTACGTCTTCTGGATTAACATACATTTGTTTTCGAAAACTTAATATGTGAGCAAAGGCAGGCTCTGTAAGTCCTGCTCTAAGAGAGGTTATATTGGAGACTGGCTTAACGTTGTCTTTCTTTAATTCATTTTCTATGTACGAATTAGGTATAGTGGGCCTCACATTAGAAATAATAATACGTTGAGCTCTTGAAATAAGCGGGCGAATGTTTAACGTGTTGGAGCCAATGTTTACAGTTTTATTCTCATCAATGATTTGCTGAACTAAATTCGCGGAACTAAGGTATACACAGACACGCCCCTGCGAAATACGTGAAATATATCTGAGATCGGATGGATTTACTATTTTACTCAATGCCACTGCATAATCTTTTATGGTGCAACCGTCTATGGAATCCAATACGATAGCTTGCTCATCAGTAGAAAGGTTCTCTTGTTGGGTAACTGCAGAGTATGTGTTTTTTTGTGACAGCATTTTTTCCATTTTTTTTTTTTTTTTTTTCCTTACTGTGATGTGTTAAAACGTTGAATTGTTTTTTGCAAATGCCCCTGTAGTCAGAGACACAAGCGAAGAAAAGCTTTTTTTTTTTTTTAAAGTGGTTCTATAAACCAAGCACTACACTTATATAAGGCATAACACTTTATAATTATAAAGCCACGATTGATGCCAATGTAAACAAACACACACATTGGTACTCGCTAGCCCGAGCTTGTAAACACGTCCTACTCGTAAGACGGCTCGAACGAGACTCAGCTAATGAAAATTAGTATTCATAGTGTATTTTTTTTTATAGAGCCATTTTAAGAATTTGAAAAAATTTTCAATTTTTAATTTTTTTTTTGTATTTTACGTAAGTTAACTGATGAATTTGCTTTGAGATTTCCATGGGAATAATTTGCATCTGCCAAAAGAAGGATAACTTTTATAAACCAATCTTTTTAGCGTAGTTTTCATTTTAGAAAATTTTAAAAATTTTCTTAAAAAATTTTCATATTTCAGTTTTTTTCCATTTTACGTAAAGTACTCTATAGAATTGCTCTAAAATTTGTTTACAAGTTATTTGCTACTGTCTTTATAAACCAAGTTTAAAAAAAATAATTTTATTAGCGTAGCTTTTTGATCATTCAGTCTTTTGATCAGTCTTCCGTAAGAACCTTGCAGCAGCACTTTACCTCAGAATTAGATAAGAATTACATAAGTCAAGTGCAAATATATGCCCACTAGTTATATATTAAAATCACATTTGAATAAATATAAAAAAAAAATTAATGAAACTCAAAGAGCTCTATGAGAAAGCATTCCGCCAAAGCACTTGGCAGCGTTTTTTTTCACTCCTAACGTCGTTCGGTTGAATTTTCTTTTATTATATTATTATGTATAAATGACTAATTTTAAGTAAATAAGAATTAATTAATTTAAGTTAATTTTGAGTACTAAATAAAATTGGAAAAAATTTGATGAAACATAATATAAAAATATATGTACACATGTGCTTAAAGTGAAAAAGCGTATAATTTCTCCCATCAAGTGACTATTTCTGACTCTACTTCCATACGGAAAACAAAGACAGTACGATATTTGATATAAATAAACTGGGAACTAAGTAACAACTATAATTTCCAGACCTTAATATATGATCATGAATTTGAATTATAAAATTAATTTTTACGTGAAACATGCTTAAAAAAAATTTTGTGTTCATTTCTAATAAAAATATTTTCACAAATGTATTTTATATATATGAAATACGAAATTTAAATTAAAAAAACCATAAAATTAAAATACACATTTTTTGTTTAATTTTAAATTTGAATATTTCAGAATAATAAAATAACTATTTGCAATTACTTAACAATCCTTTTTGCGTCTAATAAAAAATTTTAATGAGATACAAATATTTTAAAGTGTATGTATCACAAGTAAGGTTTGCATATCATAAATATTATAATTATTAGAAAATTCTTGATATTAATGAATTATTAATTTAAAAAATTAAATATTTTTTCATTGATGACCTGGAACTTTTCAAATATATTTAAAATAATACTGTAAATGCCAATCAAATAATATTTTCATCAAAATAAATTTCAACGCTACAATTATTAATATAAACATTTTTATTTAACTACAATCTATTCTAATAATTATATTTTTAATATATATATCATAATTTTAATTGATAAACAGTTATATAAATATTACATATTTATTATTGTATAACTAAATGTATTAAATTAAAATTTTACTCAGTCATCATTCAAAGAATAAAGTATTTAAATTAGTTTTCATGAAAATATATTATTCAAAAAGTTACTTGTTAACAATTTTTTTATAAATAACATACATTTAACTTTGATTACATTTTCATTTGTACACGTGTTAGTATTTAAATGACTTGTCATTTATATAAAAATTGTTAACAATTGAATATATCAAAATTACATTTTAATATATTAAAATTATATTTACCTTAATTACATATTCATTTGTACACGTGTTTGTATTTAAGTGAATTGTCATTTATATAAAAATTGTTAGCAATTAAATATATTAAAATTCATTTTATTAAAGCAATAATATTTTTAATAAGAGGAACATTAATTTTTAAAATACATCAAATTACCTCATTTGAAAAATTATCATTACATGATATAAAAATATTTTTCTTAATATCGTTTGAACATAAATTTTATAAAATACAATTTAAAAAAATTATTTATTTGATATTAAATTTTTTTTAATAGTCAATTATAAAGATAATAAAATATATAAAATATGAATAAATTCTTCTGATTATGTCTCTAATTATAAATTTATATTTATAAACTGTCTAGGGTCTGAGTCCCGATTACTGAGCCTGTCCCGAACACTGTGTTCTTATATTTAATTGTTTTTATAAAATGAATTTTATAAAAAAACTGAAAGAAAAAAATTTCATAATAAAGTCGAAAGATCAATCTTTAATTTGCAAAAATTAATTCTATATTATATCAATTAATTTTTCGTAAAAAAAAAACTTTTTAATTATTCTATTCATTTCTTAGCACTTATTGCGGATTCCTTAAGAAAAATCTTAAGGAGAGATACAATCTTTCAAGATGATTAATTACTTTTAAAAATACAATCACGTAACATAAAATGAAATATATTATAATAAAACAGTTAAATTTTATAATAAACATGAAAAAATTATTTTTAAAACCTTTTTTTATTTATTTTTATGCAAAGTCCAGTAATAAAGCATGATTTGAAAAGCTGACCATATTTCTGTGTGCCCGCGCGCGACTTCTCAACCTCACTTCTAATTACTACTTCGATATGTGATGCTCGCTATTCGTAAAGGTTTCAACGTTTATGCATATCGTTAGTGTACATTAAACTATATAAAAAATTGAATATAAACATTAAAAATATTTTAATAATATTTTTTTTCTTTTGTAATACATAAAAATGAATAAAAATATAAAAAAACGTGTTCTTTATACCAAAGAGGTTATGTTGCATATCGAAAAAGAACTCGGTATTTTGGAACACGGACTTGTGGACAGGGCACAGTAATTAGGGGAACAGTAATATGACGAAAGACTTTTGCAAAGCACAGTAATTTGTACAAAATAATTTTTTTTTGTTTCGGCTTAAATTCGATGAAATTATATGATTTTAATAATAAAAAAAATTGCATTAGATACAGGGATGATTGAAGTATGCATACGCATTGATAGAAATGAAAATGGTAATAATTTGAGTTAATGATGGATCTATTTCTTAGAAGATTATCTTAATGACACAGTAATCGGGACTCTGACCCTAGATAGAAGTAAAATTTCTCCTAAAAAAGTAAACATTTCAAAAGAAAATTCACTTACTATTTGCGAAACACTTATTATAAATGCGGAAAAAAATAATATTCTGTAATATCACTCTAAAATTTGTATTAAATATGATCATTGAAAGTACAATTATTTCATTAAGTTGAATTTGTTGTCAAAGTTTGCTTATATTTCACTATAAAAAGATATAAAAATTAACTGTCATATTTAACTGTCTTTCCATTCTATTGCTGAATTTCCATAAAAGGAATGTATTAGTTTTCAAGATATTTAGATTTCTGATTTCAAATAGAAAAATATTAGTAAATAATATTAGAACCCAAACTCCTCAATAACTAATGAATAGATTTATTTAAAAATTTAACTGAATAATCTTTGTAATACATATTATATGTTAATGCATAACTTTTTCAAAATTTTGAAATACAATGGAAATATAGCCAATATTTATCGGCGCAAGTGTACTGTCCATTTTACATCTCCTTAAAATCATTTTGATATTTTTCATTTCTTCATAGTTACTCTCCATAAATTATTAGAAATAAAACATGTCTACACAACCAGTAGATTTAGATCACGAATTGCTATCACTGACTTTAAAATTATATAATAACCCAGTAGTGCCACGTATCGTTGTTAGACAAATTGTTGATATTTTAACCGAATTTGTTCATTCAACTTTCCAAACGTATTTGAAACAGCAACTCATTATACAATCAAAAACATATAATGAAAAAGTGGTTAATGATATTGAATCAGTTTTCAATGCTTCAAAAACAATTTTTGATGAATTTTCGTATGAGTATATATGGTCTTGTATATAAAAGAAGATCTGATGGTTATGCCTGAAGAGTTCGTTGTAGGTGCAACTTTAAAGAAAAGTGTAGCAGCAAATCCGCTAAAACACTTTTATGCTGCCAAAGGGCAATACATTCCATTAAAATGGACTTTAAAACTCTTACTTGAAATACCAGGAACATTTGATCTTATTTTATCGTTTATGGAATCACTAAAAAATGAATCAGAAATAGTTTTCAATTTTATGCAAGGACAATTTTGGAAAAATTTCGTTAGTTCAAATTCAGATAAATTTTTCCTACCTATATTTATTTACAATGATGATTTTGAATGTGGTAATGCACTTGGGCCTCACGCAGGAAAAAGAAAGTTCTCTGCAATTTATGCATCACTGCCATGTTTTCCTCAATATTTATCATCGAAGTTAGAGAACATTTTATTAACATCATTAATTGATGCTAAAGATCATAAAGAATTTTGCAATCAAAGTATTTTAAAGAAACTTATATCTAAACTGAATGATTTACGCAATAATGGTCTAGTTCTTAATATTAATGGCAAGGCAAAAAAAGTATATTTTCAATTAGTATTAGTTTTAGGTGATAATTTAGGTTTGAATTCCTTATTAGGCTTCTGGAGTCATTTTGCTCATGGTAAATTATGTCGAATATGTACAGCTGATATGGAAAATATAAAAAATCTTGTGAGGGAAGAAAATCATTTGATTCGAACGACAGATTCATATGAAAAAGACTGTACAAAACACAATCCACTAGTTACAAGTATTAAAGAAATGTGTGCCTTCAATAAAGTATACGGATTTCATTGTGTCGAAAATCCTTCTCTCGATCTATTGCACGATACTTTCGAGGGTACAACAAGTTCTTTAATGGTAAATTTATGTGATACATTTATTTACAAAGAAAAGTATTTTTCATTATCTTATTTGAATAAAAGAATATCTGATTTTCCAAAAACATCATCAGATGGATGTGATTTGCCTGAAATTAAATTTGAACATATCCGAATTAAGAAAAAATTGAAAATGTCAGGCTCCGAAACCATTCTTGTTGTGAGACAATTTTCTTCACTCATCGGTCATAAAATTAAAGACGATGATAAATTATGGCAATGCTATATTCTATTTCACCTCATATTGGATATTCTTGTTTCTCCTCGCTTTGTCGAAAGCCATCTTATAGAATTAAATGAATTTATTTTCAAATTTTTAACTCTTTATAAAGAACTTTATGGGAATTTAACTCTGAAATTCCACAATTTGACGCATATTATACGAATCATGAATAAGTTTGGACCACCTGTATTTTTTTCAACAATTAGATATGAATCAAAACATCGACCTTTAAAACTCACTGCAGTTAACACCAGTTGCCGTAAAAATGTAAAAAAAACTATTTGTTTGAAAAGCCAATTATCTCTTGCTCATACCAAGTTTACAAAAACAATTTGTTTGGACGAAATATCATGTAATAGTAACGAAAATATTGATCTATGTGATAGAAAAAAGTATTTTAGTAGGGTTTCATCGGATATTCAAATTTTTTCCACTAATAGTCTTATTTATAAAAATGTAGAATATAAAGTTGATATGATAATGATCGTCAATTTAGATGATAATGGTAATCACACCTTTGGACAAATTTCAAAACTATTTATTATAGGTAATGAGATATTTTTTAAATTGCAATTCTTCGAAACACTTTATTTTGATGATCATTATCATGCTCATTTTGCGAAAAAAACATTATGTACATATGTAAAAAAAATTAATGATATGCCTGACTTTTACCCCTGCAATTATATGTATACAGAATTTGTCGATGTGACAAAGAACGAAAAGGAAAGTTTATACATCAGTCCGGAATATAAATTGTAAAAATAAAGTATTTTTTTCCAGTAAACATGCCTTTATTATTTTGTTATCTTAAATTATTAATTTAAGAAGCAACAAGAACGAATAAATTTTTGTATTTGTAAAAATAATACGTAAAAATAATATAATAGAACATCATTTTTGTTATTTTAATAAACAAATTTTTGTTGAAAACTATGTATTAATTTAAGAATTAAAACTAACTTTTATTTTTATAAATATGATATGTTAAAATAATATAATAAAATATTCTTTTTTTCAAAAGTCGTCAGGCATCATCGCCGTTAAAGTTATTTTTACGATTTTGAAAAGCTAATAAAAATTCCAAAAAAAATATACATTTTGTTATGAAGATTATAAAAAATCTATTCTTTAATACTGTTTATAAATTTTTATATTATTATTCTCATATTTTTAAATGCATTAAAAATAAATTTTAAATATAGAATCTAATAATAAAACTAAATCAAATTAATGAATTATTAATTTTTGTTCATTGAAAATTAAGGTAAAGATAAAAAGACATTGAAAAAATTATTATAAAATGCTAAAAAAATATATTTAAATTTAATTTAATTAAAAATAATAAATTTATAAAGAAATCTATTCATCACTTTAAACGTATTTTAAATAACAATTAAATCCGCAAAGAACTACTTTGAGCGAACGCATCTATATGGACATGTGAACCAAATTATTCCATGAATTGCTACCATTCTTTAGACTAGTAGACATTACCAGTTACCTAACTGGTAAGCGCTACTAGATTGTAAAGTTCTATTTAAATCTAGTAGCCATTACTAGGTTATCTAGTCGAGTATACCATAATTTTTTTTCAGTGTATTCCTTTAGATTACGAAATCATAAGTCTTGACGTTAAAAGTATGTACACCAATATTCCTATTGAATTAGTTTGTAATGCGATAGAAAAAAGATGGACTCAGATTTTCAATAAAATTGACATGAGCTGTAAGGAGTTTATTGATATAAAATTCATACTTATACTAATAATTTTTTTAAAATTTAATGACACATTTAATTTACAAGTTTTTGATCTCGCTATGGGTAATCCCATTAGTCCAATATTATCTGATATTGTTATGGAGGATTTGGAGTTTGAGTCTCTAAAAAATCTTGGTTTTAAAACTGTTTGAGTTAATATGAATGCTTGTTTGTATGTGTAAAAAATCCGAGAGACTCAATATTTTAAATTTCGTTAATGTGAACATTTCAAAAACAACTTCATAAAATTTGAAGATATTATTTTTATGTGTTTATTTTTATGTGTACTTTAATGTAGCTTTCAATGAATAGTCTTTTCTTCTAAATATGAAATGCGTGACAAAAATATATTTGTAAAGCTTTTCTTTATTACTTTATTATTATTTGTTTTAGACATTTTCTAAAAAGAGCAAAAAGGGTATGTGAGTGGACAGAGTGCATGCCACTTGACGGAAAGGATATTTTTCCGAATGTTAACCCCAAATGGCAACATCGCATATTTTACCACAGGCATAAGACAATTCCAAATTATAGATCAAATTTCGCATCATCGTTACTCATTACTTAATGACATAATTTTAGTAAACAAACAATATTACTTTCTTTTTTCATGATCCGAATTATTATTTTATTAAATAAAATTTTTATTTCTTAGTTCAATAATCATATAGAATCTAATATTGTAAATTTAAATTATATAAGCAATAAAATTTAAGTTGTTATCATTTGAATTTTGCATCAATAATCTATAAGAAAAAACAAAATAATCATGATGCGAAACTCAATGCATAATTCGAAGTTTTCTTATGTCTGTGGTAAAATATGCGGCACTGCCATTTGAGGTACACATTAGGAAAAATATCCTTTCCGTCAAGTGTACACTCTTCTGCGTAGGCGTGTGTATTAGTTAGGACTAGAAAAATGCAGTTTCTTGATTGGTTTTTAGGGAATTCATTAATATAAAGGGAGGAGACAAACATTAGCTTGTCAACTTCTTATATTATAATGGTCAGAAATAACTGAGACATTCAAACGTACGGTTGTCTACAGTCGGACTTCGAGCCAATTCTCGAATTTTTGTACTTCTAATAATTAAACATTTGTATCGTAATTTTGTATTTATATGTAATTCTTACTTTCGCGTATAGTTGTCATGCTAACATACTAATTTCCTTTTTTAATGATTTATACATTTACTGTAATTATAATATCTGTTTTTAATAAATATAATATTTCGAATTTAATACAGGAATCTTTTTATTTCGTAAGATTCAAACAAAAACCATCTTTTATTATAGATGCGTGGACGACATATTAATGTGTGTTCCTAAAAATAAAACTGATTTCATATTAAATATTTTTAACCCTTTCAGAACCAATGTACATTACAATGTACATTGACATTTTTTGGTTTTTTTGAAATTGTGCAAAAGTGGCTTCAAATTTTGTAAAAAAAATATGTGTATTAGATTGAAGTGGACTATTTCCGATCTCAAACTGAGGGCCTAAGTTATTATATCTTTGATAGAAACTGAGAAAACTTGAAAAGAAAAAAAAAAAAATTTTTTTATCGCAAAAATTGCTTAATAAATGAACACTTATCATCGCTAAATGGTTATCAGAACTTTTCATGATGAAATAATAATTCCGTTCTGAAAGGGTTAATTCATATAATCTGAATTTGCAGTTTACGGTAGAACGTCCGATTAATAATATTATTAATTTTTTAGATGTGCAGATCATCGTTAATGATGAACAAAAAATAATGACAAATTGGTATAAAAAACCTACTGCTTCGGGACGGTATTTAAACTTTAACTCGCATCATCCATACAAAAATAAAATAGCTATAATATACTCTTTGGTCGACAAAACCATAGGTCTTTCTCATCATAGTTTTCATAAAAATAATTTAATTTATATTGAGAGCACATTGGTGTGTAATCAGTATCCGCTCAAATTAATTAAAAAATACATTAATATTAGACTAAGTAAAATAAATAATCCTGCAGCTCATAACAATGAAAAAAGTAATTTTAATATAAATCTTCCAACAATATGTTTACCTTACACATATAATTTTGAAAAAATAACAAAAAAGTTTTTTAATAAGTTCAACATTAGAGTTATATATACAATGAATAACAAATTGAATAAAATTATAAAATTAGGGAAAGACAAAAATAATAAGTTGGAAAAAGCGAATGTAGTTTATAAGATCGACTGTAAAAATTGTAATGTACCTACGTAGGACAGACTAGTAGACGTTTAGGTATAAGATTGCGGGAACACGTAAGTAGATTTAATAAAGGAGATGAAAATTCTTTATTTTTACATGCTAAAAATAACGATCATATTTTTGAATTTGATAAAATTAAAATTTTAGACAATGAAATTAATGCACACAAAAGAATAAATTCTGAAGCATTACATATTCACAAACAGAAAAATTTTCTTAATAAACAATTCGAGATCAATATACTTAATCAAGAATATAAATCAAGATTGAAAAAATTTGAAATTTTATAATACTGTGTATTTACTTATTTATGTTTAACTTTGGAGATGTTGTCTTTCTTTCTGTTTATGTTAAATACATATGTACTATGAAGTTGTGATACTATATAAGTATCAGCTGCTCTTGCTTTGTAAGCATTGACGATCTAAACTTTACGATGTAATATTTAGTGAGAAAAAATAATTACTTATTTCACTGTAAGTTTTATATACTTTTTTTACTGATTGTTTTGCGAGTGTTGTGTAAAAAATATTTTTATATTTTTGTTGTATAGTTGCTCCTAAAGAGGGACATATTTAATTAATAAAGAATGTCCGAAACGTCGAAATAAATAATTAATTGTCAAGATTTATTTCAAAATAAGGCAGAAGGGCCATTAACTTATATCCTTGTAAAAATTTCAATATATCTGCTATTGGCTTCATTCCACAATCTAAAATTATTGATAGGTTGTACAATGATGCTACAGCATTCACAAATTTTTGTGCCAATTTTGATACATTACCGGGTATAGGACCATAAGTTATTAGAATATGTGGAAAAATTTACCATAATGTATATGCGTTACATCCTAATAAAGATAAAGCACGTTAATATGGACAATTATATATTTTAGATAATGAAATGGCATAGATTGAACGGAATAAGTTTAATATAAATTTAACATTATTAAAACATTTAGATATTTTAATTAGATAATTAAATTTCAGATTTTTAAAATTTTCCTTATTTTTAATAATAAAATTTAATTTTTTACAAGTATATTAATTATGCTCATTTTTTTAATGAATATTTTTTTAAAATAAATTATTTCTCATTTAAAATAATTCAAAATATTAATAAATAAACAATGATAGTGTTTATAATATTATGGTTTAATTTTGTCTTTATAAACATTTATATTAATATATAATATAAATTATAACATAAATAAATAATAATAATTACTACTCTAGTTTAATTTATTTATTGTACTTTCTTGTAAATTTTATAAATTACATTTTAAATAAATTAAATTATAATATTATAAAATAAAAATCACTATTATTTATTTATTAATATTTTTTATTACTACCTACTAGCTTAAATAATTAGAGTTTAATCTTACAAATTTTTACTTTGTAGCAAAAAACTCGATTAAACGCATCGTTTAGCTTCTTTTTCATCTATTTCTTTTGATTCTTTTTTTTCTTCATTTAATTTAATCTCAACTATGCTAATTTTATTATCAATATTATTTAAGTGGATATCATCGATTCTCATTATATCATTATCTGGTTTTCAAAAATTTGTATCTGAAATGTCATTGTCAATTTCCATCAAAATTGTTTCATGATTCGAATTCTTTTGTTTACGATACATTTCCATGAACTTTTTTTGTTCTGCCAATAAATGCATTTGTGAGTTTTTTTCTAATATTTCAAGCTCGGTGAAATCTAAATTTAATGGTATTTGATTTAGACGTTGCTCATGACAAAAACTCCTCCTTATCATGTCCGGTAAATTATCGTAATTAATATTTGCATTATTATAATTTTGTAAAACTGGAAACATTCTTACTTGTTGCGTTTTACAAATTCTTGATAAACGCATTTGAGAAACATAATATCTTAAACAACATGGATTTAAATTATAAAGTATTGCAATAGCAAAAACAATTGCAAAAACGCCACAATCATAATTATCTGTTTGTGATTGTACTGTTTCGAATACTATGCTCAATTCTGATTTGTTTGGAAATAATATGTTTATATAAATCTTATGCTCATCTCGTAGATATTTAAGATTTAAACTGTCATATATATGAATTACCTTATTATTATAATACACACAAATCCGGTGACCCTTTTCCAAATTTCCGGAAAATTATAACTCTATAAATTCTCCATCAATCGGTACTCATTTAATATATTGTGGTCTTTGAATTAGTGAAGTTAATTGCATGTTGAATGAGGTGTACCGGTTTGAAATATTATTAAATTCAAATGTATAAATATCAGTTAACATGAAAGCAATCCCACTATACAATTTCTGTCCTTTAACAATCAATTTATCTTTCTCAGTCAAAACTATTATTGCAAATTAAAATTCTTTCCAGAATTTTAATTCATTTTTAATGAATTTTTTTTTTTAAATATTCACAAAAGAATTGCTTTTATATTAACTAATTTAATTTACTGCCTTTTTACTTTATAAGCTGAAAAATAAAAGAATTTATGAAAAATGCTATGAATTAATTGTTATATGATAAATAAATAATAATAAAATTTGTGAAAATAATATAACGATAAAAAATGGTTATTTTCGGCAATTATACATTTATATATATATATCTATGCGACATTTCACACCAACTGGAAGAGCAAAAAAATAAAAATCGCTGAAACTCTGAGAATATATTCTGTTTGTTACCCGAAATGTGTAAAAAAATTTTCAAGGATTTAGATTGGAAGGATCAAGAGCCATAGATCCTTGAAATTTGGAAATTTTTCAAAATTTTTGGAAAAGTACCATCTTTATGATTTTTTTCCTGAAAATCCTGATATTTTAGAGAGCAATTCATAAGAATACTTCTTATTGTAAATGAAGGGGAGAGCTAGCATGATTTTTTACAGACCCAAATTTTGAAGTTTTCTATTGGTTCTTACATGTATTACATGGTAATTGAAATCACTCATCGTTTGCCACTTCAGAAATTGCTTTTCGAGGGCTTATTAACTTTAAAATAAATTTTTGATCGTGTAAGAAAGAGCAACCAATAAGGAGTTATGACAGTTTGAAATATATATTTTAATGTATGATTTATTTTTCATATTGAATATAAATGTATATTTTCATATATGATTAATTTTTATATTAAAAATTTAGTTAAACCACCACGCTCTCTTATATCAAAGATATAGAATAAATTAATTTAAAACCATGCAAGCGTAACATTCGCTCACTATATTCTCTTGCTTCTTTTTCATGTATAGAAACATTCTCTTTTATTTAAAAAATTGATGTTATTAAGTATAAAAAAGAAAGTTTAAATATTAAATTATCTTCAAAAAATTAATTAAATTTAAATAAAACTAATTATAAAACAAATCATGTACTTGTTTATTTTGTATTATAATTACAAAAAAGCGTGTAAAATTACAAATAAAGTTGAAAAAATACAGAAAAATACTTTAAATAGCCTTGCATATATAAAATCAAAATAGTACAGTATGATATCACAGTCATAAAACATAATAGAGATAGTAATACTGTAATAGTAAGTCAATAAATTAAATAAAAGTGATATCACAGATAACACGAATAAATACACGCAAAAAGTGTAAATAATATAGTTAAAAATCAGTCTCAATATCTATCAGTCAAAACAATTACATAAAATCAAGCGTGTAAAGAGCGCAGTCGAAATATCAGCAGTATACAGTAAGTTAAAATCACAGCGAAGTTGAATGTACAGTAATATACAAGTCAATCTGATAAAAATATAATCATTCACTCTATGCACACACATACTACATACACGCCGATAAATACAATCATGCCTTAAATCTATAAAGGGTACATCACATAATAAATTAACACATATGATATGGTCCGAAAATAATACTGTTTAATCGAGGTCGAGTAAAAACCTCCTCAGAGCGGCTTTAAACCTGCTGATTGATGGAAGATTTTCAATATCAGCAGGTAGGGAGTTCCAAAAATGCGCACCTTGAACTTGAAAGGAATTTCTTCCAGTCTCAGTGCACATGAAGGGCACCGCAAGATCTTTAATCTCACCCCTAGTGGTCGCTGTGGGTATATATCTAGTGAAGAGACCCACTAGATATTCGGGAGTATTCATACGTACGATTTTATACATAAGTACAGCCATAAAATACTGTCTCCTCGAATCAGTACGTAGCCAACCCAAAGCATGTCTATGGGGAGAGATGTGATCACCCACTCTCACGCCTAATACATATCTCACACATGAATTTTGCATTGTCTGTAGCCGTCTTCGTAACTCCTGCGAAGCATCGAGCAAAACCACTGAGCAGTAATCAAGATGTGGAAACAGCAGGGCGGTTGCGAGCTGCTTACGCAGAGCCTCAGTGGTGTACCGACGGAAAAACCGCAGGCTATAAATCACTCTATTGAATTTTTTAGTCAACATATTAATATGCGATTCCCACGACAGTTTAGAGTCGAGTACAACACCAAGGCTCGTAACGGTGTCAGAGAAAGGAATACCGATACCGCTCCCCAGGTCAATCGTCCTTGGCTCACCCGAATAAAAATTTTTAATAAAACGATTACTTCCAAAGACGATCGCTTTTGTTTTACTAGCATTCAAAGTGAGAGAAACACCAGCAGCCCACCCGGACACCGCCCTGGCCGCCCTCTGTAAAATACGAATCCCCTCGTCCACATCATCATAAGGGACCTGTGTATAAATTTAAAGATCACCCGCATACAGCAGATGCCCGACGCAACCAGAGTCCAGTGCGTCACGTACGTCATTTATGTAAAGGCAAAACAACAGAGGCCCCAGCACCGAACCCTGAGGTACTCCTAGATTGGTTGTTAGCCAATTCGATTCCTTCTTTAAATGTGTGGAAACCATTTGTTTCCTACCTGATAAATAGGAGTTAATCCATCCGAGTGTGGCCCTGGAGAACCCCATCGATCTAAGCTTCGCAAGAAGTTTGGAGGGAGAGATCGTGTCGAATGCCTTACTAAAGTCAAAAGTAGCAGTAACGTGACAAGTTTCCTGTCTAGACCTGACCTTATATCGTCTGTAAGCTTAAGTACAGCAGTCTGCGTAGAATGGTTTTTCCTGAAGCCCAAATTTTTAATGAAAACTTATAGATATATCAATAAATGTATAATAACAAACATATAGTTTTCCAAGTTATTGTAAGAACAGAAGATTGAAAAAATTTTCAATTTACTTTATGAAAAAAAACAAGAAAAAATATTAATAAATTTTACCTTATGTTGAGAATTTAATAGAATGAATAAATCTAATTAAATAAGATACTTACTTTTCAAAATAGTTGCAAATAGCATAAAAGCAGATTATTGTAATGAGTTATCATCATTTAAAAAAAAACAAAATTATTTAAGCTGTAAATTATATTATATTTCAAAGTATTTTAAGATTTTATAAATGTGTATAAAAAAGTTCCTAATTTTTTAATCAATTCAAAAGTTATTTAAGCACAAATGACAATAATGCAAACTAAATTTTATTAATCAAATGTTAATTACAGTTATTAATAATGTATAAAATAATAACTAAATATATTTGATAAAGGAATAAACTCATTAAAATTAATGAATTCGTGTCGTAAATTGTTTGCTAACTAAATTTTTTTTAAATATTGTATTATCATGCTTTTTCTGGAAAAAAAGTATCTTAATGTTTTTATTATTTCAAATGATTTTTTTTTAAATAAGAAGCGTACCCGAAAAAAATATTAATATCCAAATTAAATTATATTCCTTCATCAGAATTATTTATTGATGATGTTTCTTCATTACCGCTATTATTGACACTTTAATTCATCCTTAAACCTTTAAGACCCAACGTATTCTACTTTTTCGGTACAGGTTCACTTACTTTGAACGAAAATTTCAATATTCTAAAAAATAAAGATAGTTTTGCTACTAAGAAAACTTATTTTTTGAAATTGAATATAAATATTGTATTTTAATATCCATAATTAAATTAATGATTGTATATAATTTATTATATTTTTATAATCAAATTTATTATTATGAAACATAAAAAAATCTTAATCCAAATGAAACATTTGTTTATCTATTTAAAATTACAATACGGATTTGTTTGCATATATGAGTACGAGCAACATACCTAATACATACACACACACACACACACAGACACAAACAAACACACACACGCACATCCACACACAGAGACATACAGGCACAGACACAAGGGCATAGGCACAGACACAGACACAGACACGGACACAGACACAGTAACAGACATAGACACAGACACAGAATCACACACAGACATACACACGCAGACATACACACACACGCACAAACGCACACACATACACAAACACACACACACGCGCGCACATGCGCACACACAAACAGACACACATACGCACAAACCCTCACAAACACTCAGAAAAATACACTAACAGACACAGGCACACATACACACACATACACACATATACAAACACATACACTCACAGACACATAGACTCATAGCCAAAGACACACGCACACACTCAGACACACAATCAGAAACATACACAAACAAGCCCAGACTCACATACACACAAAAACACAGACATACAGACATACACACACAAGCGCCATCATAACCATACACAAGCAGGCACAGACACACACACACACCAACACGCACCGACACAAATACACACACACACACAAACATGCACACACAGGCACTGACACACACGAATATACACACAGGCACACACACTCATACAGTTACTGACACAGAGAATTATACACAGCCACACACCTACACACGCAGACAGACACACAAACAGAGAAACACGCACATACACACACAGATAGACACACACATACACACACGTGACATACAGGCACAGACACAGAATCACACACGGACATACACACACAGACATACACACACACGCACACACATACACAGACACACACACACGCGCGCACATGCGCACACACAAACAGACACACATTCGCACAAACACTCACAAGCACTCAGAAAAATACACACACATACACACATATACAAACACATACACTCACAGACACATAGACTCACAGACAAAAACACACACACACACACACAATCAGAATGATAAACGAACAATCACAGACATACATACACACACAAATAGTCACACACGCACGTACACGTAGACACACAAACAAACATACACACGCACACACAGATGCACACACGAACACACCAACACACAGAGACACTTACACAGGCGCACACACACACACACACCGACACGCACAGACACACACACACACACACACACACACACAGGAACAGACACACACACATACACACACAGGCACACACGCCCATACAAACACTGATATAGAGACTCACACACACAGACAAACATTATTACACATACAGACACACACACACGATCACACATACACACGCACATGCACAAACACTCAGACACACAATCAGAAACTTACACACAAGCACAGACTCACATACACACAAAAACACAGACGTACAGACATACACACACAAGCGCAATCATAAACATACACAAACAGGCACAGGCACACATACATACACGTACACACACACTCAGACACATAGACATACAGACTAACACATATACGCAACACAGACCAGACGAACACACCGACACACACACGCACAAAGACACACTTTTAAGATACACACACACACACCAACACAAAAACACACACAAACATGCACACACAGGCACTGACACACACGAATACACACACAGGCACACACACTCATACAGTTACTGACACAGAGAATTATACACAGCCACACACCTACACACGCAGATAAACACACATACAGAGAAACACGCACATACACTCACAGACAGACACACACATACACACACACACACAGACATAGTCACACAGACAAACACTCACAAGCACACAAAGACACACACAAACACACCGACAAAGACACAGACACAGATACAATAACACACACACACACACACACACACACACACACACCGACGCGTACAAAAACACGAACACTAAAACACACACACACACACAATCAGAAACATACACAAACAGGCACAGACACACACACGAAGGCACAAACACACACACACACACACACCAGCACGTGCACACATACACTGCCACACACAAGCACACACACACTTACAATAAGAAACATACACAAACACGCACAGACACACATATACACATATGCACACACACAGAGACATAGAAACAGAGACAAACACACACACGCACACACAGATATACGCATGCACACATACACACACACACACACAATCAGAAACATACACAAACAGGCACAGTCAACCATACACACACGTACACATACAACCACATACACACATCAACACACGTACACAAAAACCAACATACAAACACATACACGCACGTACATACACACACCCACACACACATACACACAAACACACAAAAACACAT
This sequence comes from Anastatus disparis, assembly GCA_017163975.1. Taxonomy (NCBI): domain Eukaryota; kingdom Metazoa; phylum Arthropoda; class Insecta; order Hymenoptera; family Eupelmidae; genus Anastatus; species Anastatus disparis. Next base: position 5,534,675 of record JAFFSR010000328.1, on the reverse strand, counting down.
ACACACACACACGCACAAAAACACATATTCAGAAACATAGACAAACGGGTACAACACCCATACACACACGTACACACACACACACACACAGACACACACAATCAGAAACATACACAAATAGGCATAGAAACACACGCACATACACACACACCAACCTATAGACACAACACACAGACAAATATACACAGGCTCACTCACACAGACACCGACAAATGCTCACCCCACAGACGAACAGGCATAGACACTTACACAAACACACGCAGACGTATACACATACACAGGCACAGACGACGAAACAAACACACACACACACACAGACAAAGAAACACACACACACGCACAAACACATTCACACAGACACGCACACCCACACACAGACGAACAAACAAACAGGCACCCGCACAAACACACTCACACAAACACACATACACACACCGACCAATCCACACGACACAGACAAACAGGTACAGACTTTTCCACATACGCACGCAGACACATACACATACGCAGGCACAGATGATGATACACACACACACACACGCACAAAGACACACACAATCAGAAACATACACAAATAGGCACAGAAACACACACACATACACACACACCAACCTACAGACACAACACACACACAAATATACACAGGCTTACTCACACAGACACCGACAAATACTCACCACACAGACGAACTGGTATAGACACTTACACAAATACAGGCAGACGTATACACATACATAGGCACAGACGACGAAACACACACACACACACACACACAGACAAAGAAACACACACACACGCACAAACTGACAAACACAGGCACAAACACATTCACACAGACACACACCCACACACAGACGAACAAACAAACAGGCACCCGCACAAACACACTCACACAAACACACATACACACACCGACCAATCCACACGACACGGACAAACAGGTACAGACTTTTCCACATACGCACGCAGACACATACACATACACAGACACAGACGATGATACACACACACACGCACAAAGACACACATAATCAGAAACATACACAAATAGGCACAGAAACACACACACATACACACACACCAACCTACAGACACAACATACACACAAATATACACTGGCTTACTCACACAGACACCGACAAATACTCACCACACAGACGAACAGGCATAGACACTTACACAAACACACGCAGACGTATACACATACACAGGCACAGACGACGAAACACACACACACACACGCACACACAAAAACGGTCAATCACACACACAAACACATACTCGCTAACAGAATCAAACGCAAACACAAACACAAACAGCGATACATACACACCCAGTCACACACACACACACACACACATACACACACAGGCACAGGCAGACATACACATGCAGACACACATAGACACACACACACACCCACACGGACATACACATACACACACAGGCACAGATACACATACACACAGACGCAAATACACGGGCACATACAGAGAGACACATGCACACAAAAGCGCACACACGCACACACGCGCGGACAGATATACTCACACAAACAAACTCACACAGATACATACACTGAGACACATACACAGAAACACATGAACACTTGTACAGTACCGCTCAAAAGTTCGTAAAAATTTTTTTTTTTTTAACTCAACTTCAAACTGCGATATTTCGGAAACGGCTCGATGAATTTAAAAAATCCGAACGGCGTTTGAAAGATCAGACAAAATACTATTTTTTTATATTCTGCCAAATATTTTTATCTCTTTTTTTAACTCTATTTCTAATGATAGAAAATTTTTTTATTTTTACGAATTTTTCAATTTCAATCAATCAAATGTAACTTTTTAGGAAATTGATAAAATTAAAAAATTCAAACGTGACTGAAAAGTAGAGTAAATTTCCTAAATCTTTATGTTTAATGATTTTTTTGTATCTACTTTCTGCGTGTAGCTAAAAATGCGCAAAAATGGAATGTACAATAAAATCAATTTTATATGATAATATTTTCCAATATCGCGGGTCTATTTTTGTTTACATTTCAGCATGTGTTCAAATCTGTAGTTCGTATATACATACGAAGAATCCAATTTGTAAATAACTTTAATTTATTCAAAAAAAGGACACTATCATTTATAATAATTGTGATAATTTTGTTAAAAGTATACAATACCGTTCATTAGTTCGTAAAAAAATTTTTTTTTTAGAAACTCAACTTCAAACTGCGATATTTTGGAAATGACTCGATAAATTTCAAAAATCTGAACGGCGTTTAAAGGATTAGACAAAATACTATCTTTTTGTATCTTGCTAATGTAAACCAAAATTGACTCGCGACATTGGAAAATATTATCATATCTAAAACTGATTTTCTTGTACTTTCCATATTTGCGTATTTTTAGCTACACGCAGGAAATAGATACAAAAAAACCATTTAACATAAAGATTTAGGAAATTTACTCTACTTTTTAGTCGCGTTCGAATTTTTTAATTTTATCAATTTCTTAAAAAGTTACATTTGATTGATTGAAATTGAAAAATTCGTAAAAATAAAAAAATTTTCTATCATTAGAAATAGAGTTAAAAAAAGAGATAAAAATATTTGGCAGGACATAAGAAAATAGTATTTTATCTGATCTTTCAAACGCCGTCCGGATTTTTCAAATTCATCGAGCTGTTTCCGAAATATCGCAGTTTGAAGTTGAGTTAAAAAAAAAAAAAATTTTTAAGAACTTTTGAGCGGTACTGTACGTACACACGCACAGACACACACACATACACACACATACGCACACACGTGTACACAGACACACAAACACCTAGACACACACACTCACACACACGGGCACAGACACACGTACACATGAAGGCAGACATACGCACACACAGATACATACACAAAGACACAAAGACGCACACACACACATACACACACCAGCACAGACACACATACACACACTCAGACACACAAAAATACATACAAACCACAGCCAAATACACACGCAGACACTAATACGACGTCACACACATACACAAACCCACACATAGACACACACACAAACACACATACACACACAGGCACAGATACGGATGCACACAAACGCACATACAACCGCACATACAGACACACACATGCACACACAGATATACACACGCACACACACACACTCACAGACGCATATACACTCACACACAAACACACGAAGACACAAACACATCGTCACATATATACACACACAGACACAAACACAGACATACATACACACACACGCACAATCAAACACACATATACACTCACACGCACACACAAACACACACAAACACACTTACACAAAGGCACAGACAAACAAACACACAAAGACACATACGCACACCCAAAGACACGCAGACTCACACACACACACGAACATCCTCACACACAGCCACAGCTATACATACACACAGACGCACATACACATGCAGATACAGACACACACAGACGCACATACACATGCAGATACAGACACACACAGACGCACATACACATGCAGATACAGACACACACATGCACACACGAACATACACATGCACGTACACATACCCACACACACAGACACACACATGCAGACACATACACACTCTTACACACACACAGACACACACATAAGCACAGACACAGATACACACACAGACAAACACACACACACCAACACATACACTGACAGACACACGCATACACAAACAAACACACGCATAAATAAACTCACACAAACACACACGAACATGCACAAACAGACAGACACACGCACGGACACACTCACATAGACACACACACATATGTACACATACTGACAAACACACACAACACAGATGAACAGGCCCAAATACTTACTCATACACACGCTGACACAGACACATACACAGGCACAGACGACGACACACACAAACACACACATACACACAGACACGCTCACATACTGACACACACACACACTAACAGCGATACAAACACACATACACATACACACACAGGCACAGACAGACATACACACGCAGACACCCACAGACAGACATACACACGCAGACACCCACAGGCATACACACACACATTGACTTACACACACACCTACACAGACAAACACATACACATACAGGCACAGATAAACATACACAGAGACGCACAAAAACACGCACATACAGAAAGACGCATGCACACACAGACATACGCCCGCACACACACAGACACAGACACACACACACACACACACAGACACATACACACACTCACATACACGCACACGAAGACACACACACATCGTCAGACATATAAACACAGACACAAATACAGACACACACACACTGACACAAACACAGGCACAGTCACAGATACACACAAAGACGAGCCCACATGCACACACAGACAGACACATACAGACACACACACACACACACACACACATACAGGCACAGACACATACATACACATACTGACACATATAAGCAAACACACAGAACACAGATGGACAGACACAGACACTTACACATACACACACTAAGACAGACACACACCGTCACACATATACACACACGGACACAAACACAGAAACACACACACAGACACATACACACCGTCACACACATACACATATACACAAACACACACCTACATAGACACACAAATTCAAACAAAGAAATAGATACACAGACGCACATACACACAAACAAACAGATACACACTTATGCACACACAGACATACACACGCGCACACACACACACACACACAGACACACACACACAAGCACACACACATGCACACAGAGAGAAGGAAACACTGTCACCCATATACACGCACAAACGCACACACACACACACACCGACACACACACAGACCATCACAGACATACACACATATACACAAACAAGCAGATACACACTTGTGCACACACAGACATATACACGAACACACACAAACGCACACACAAACTCACACACACACGCACACAGAGAGGAAGACACACCGTCACACATATACACGCACAGACACACAAACATACACTCACACACACTGACACACACACAGACACGCACACACACACACACACACACCTACACAGACAAACGCATACAGATACAGGCACAGAGACACATACACACACAGACGCAGATACACATGCACACACATGACATACACAAGCACACACACACACACCCACTGACACATACACACAGACATACACAAACACACACACACACACCCACTGACACATGCACACAGACACACACGCACACACACACACACACACACAGATACAGACATATATGGACACATAGACAAACACACTGACACACACACCAACTAACACACAGACACACAGACACATACACACACAGACACACAGACACGAACACACAGCCACGCACACACAGACACACATGCACGAACACACTCTCACACAGGCACAGAGAGACATACACACAAACACACACAGACACACATACACACACAGACATATACTTACACACACACTCACACACACAGACACATACGCACACACTCACATACACACACATACGCATATATATATTATATTAAACAATGATATAAAAATCAGCTTGATGCTATGTTAGGGGTGTGGGACTCGTCATAGGTACCATTGAATTTGTAAAAAAGCATTTTTCTGTACTTTTTCTAAATTATTTTGAAATTTTACTGAAAAACAAGTTGATGTTTGTCGATTTCCAGCACTCATCAATTCGAGATTTTTAACAGCTGATGAGAGCTTAAGCTACCGTTTAATAACAGTTTTATATATAAACATATAAGTCGTTTTCGTGTAACAAACCTTTCTTTAAATAATGATCTTGATGCTTATCATTTTCCAAAAAGCATACTGGGCTCCCGAACTATTAATATTTTATACTATGTAGATTATTGTGCTTTCTATTTAACTTCTATGAACCGTCATTCTAAAATAGTTGGGAAATGCATATGCCATCTCTAGTGTAAATACTTGGAGATGTTTAGATAAAACTCGGAATAATATTATAAAAATACACATTAGTATTTTGCAAAAGTGCAAATTATTATTTCTACTAACTAGAGTGGAAGAATTGAAAAGACCTGGGGCTCTTGTCCTGACCTCAAGGGGACTTGAATGGATTCACTCCGGATGAGCTTAATGCGCACTTTGTGGGGATGTCAGTCTCGCTATACGATGATATTAACGAATGTAAGAGAATTTTTACTCAATGTAGTGAAGAAAGGCTCTGCCTTCAAGCCAATTAATGTTAATGATGTAGTCCTTGTAATTTCGCAGTTTTCAACACAGGCTTGTGGCGAGGATAGCATCCTGCACAGCGTGATACTTAAAGCTTTACCGTTCATCGGAGAAAATCTTGTGACTCTGTTCAATTTCTCTTTTGCACAGGGGGTCTTCCCTTGCCTTTAGAAGCGTGCACGCATTGTGCCATTAGAAAGTGTCCTGCACCTATATTGCCTAAAGATCTCAGGTCCATATCAATCTTATGTTTTCTTTTAAAGGTCCTTGAAAAGATTGCCCATGATCAATTGCAAAAGTACGTTACGACACATAGAATACTTGACTTTATGTAGACTGGCTTTAAAAAGCATCATTCAACGCAGACTGCCATACTTAAACTAAACGACTACATAAGAACAGGTCTAGATAAGAAACTCATCACGTTACTACTTCTATTTGACTTTCGTAAGGCATTCAACACAATTTCGCACTTCAAACTACTTGCGTGGCTGAGATTTTAATATTTTTTAGGGCTGCACTTGAGTGGATTGGCTCTTATTTATCAGGTAGGAAACAAATGGTTTCCACGCATTTAAAAAAGGAATCGAATCGCCTCACAATCAATTTAGGAGTTTCACAGGGTTCAGTGGTGGGGCCTCTGTTGTTTTGCCTTTACATTAATGGCATACGTGACACCCTCAACTACGGTTGCATCAAGCATCTATTATATGCGGATGACCTGCAAATTTATACGCAGGTCTCTTATGAGGATGTGAATAAAGGTATTCGTATTTTACAGAGGGCGGCCAAGGTGGTGTCGGAGTGGGCTGTCTGTGATGCCGTTACAAGCCTTGGCGTTGTGCTTGACTCTAAGCTATCATGGGAGCCACACATTAATATGTTGACCAAACCATTGAATAGGACTATGCTCTGTGCAAATGGCTCGCAACCGTTCTGCTGTTTCTACATCTCGACTAGTGCTCAGTAGTGCAGCTCAATGCCTCTCAGAAGTTGAGAAGATAATTACAAAGACTGTGAAATTCATGTATGAGGTATGTATGAGGTGTGAGAACGGGCGATCACATCTCTCGTAATAGAGCTACGCTGAGTTGGTTGCGTACTGATACGAGGAGAAAGTATTTAATGGCTGTACTTATGTACAAAATCGTGCGCATGAATACTCCCGAGTATCTAATTGGTCTCTTCATTATATATGTATCTAGGGTAGCCAGTAGGGGAGAGATTAAGGATTTCGCGGTGTCCTTCATGCGTACTGAGACTGAAAGGAATTCCTTTCAAGTTCAAGGTGCGCATTTTTGGAACTCCCTGCCTGCTGATATAAAGAATCTTCCATCGTTCAGCAGGTTCAAGTCGCCTCTGAGGAGGTACTTGCTCGACCTTGAATGAACCTAATTTTATTTTTTATGTTAATTTATTTATTGTAACGTCTTATGTATAAGCTCAAGTTGTGAATGTATTTATTGGCTAATGGTTAATGAGTGAATGTTTTACTTGATTTTATTGTTTTGACTGCGTTTCATGCCATGGCATACGCTTATTATTTTATTGAATTATTTATTGATTTTAATTTTTCAAAATTTTAAATATTGCGACGATGTTATGATGATCTTGATTCCAATCTCTGACTCTAAGATGAAATATTGTCTTTTGGAAAAGTTAAATGATCAATTTTTGAATTGGTATTATTTGAATGCTATTCTTGCTTTTAGCAGAAAGTAAAATTGAACAGCCATTTTAAGATTAGGGTAGATACTTTTTTACTAAAAAAATGTGTTGGTATGAATTTTTTGGTGATGATTTGAGTGGCTCAAAACATTATTATATGTTTCATGTAGTCATGTTATGTAATTTTTAGCTTAATTTGATCACTACTTTAATTTTTAACTGGAAATAGGGCTTGATTGTTGTTCTGTAACATATAAAAATACTTTTGTACTGAAAAAATCTATATTCATGAATTTTTTCGAGTGCGTTGGAAGAAGCAAACTCTTTAATTCTTAGATTTTAATATTTGAATTCGACATATTTTACTTCTAATGTGGTTATATGACTTTATGAATATTTGTTTCTGAAAATTCACAAATTTTCCAAAAAAAAGTATTAATAAACATAAAGCAAAAAATGCTTGTTTTTGGAACTAAAAATAATTAAAACGTGTCAAAAATCGAAATAATCAGGAAACAGCTAAACTTTGATATTGTGTAGCTCCAAAAATAAGCGCAGGAATAATTTTAAAAAAATTCAGGGTAGTTTGTGGGTTAAAGGAGAATATGTAAAAAAATTTACAGCGAGAAAAGATTTTGGTCTGGTGATATGTCAGAGAATTGCATATATATATATATATACAAATTCATTTGAGCTAAAGGCAAACTCATAAATTTTTTGCAAATCAAAGTAAATTTTTAGAATACAAATGTCCTTGCTAGTTAAAATAAATATATTCCCTTAATAATTAAAAAATGAATTTATCTGTTTAAAAATTGATGTTTTTTCAGAGAACAGAAAGTATTCATTTAGTAAAAATTTTCAATATGAAAGTACAACATCATAAGATTATAATATGTATATATATATATATATATATATATATGAATGGGTTAAAATAACATCAAATTGAAAAACTCATCGCTCATGGTTCATGCTTTTGGCTTACATTGAGATATGTTTTAGTGCTATAAAAAGTAAAAAGTTTAGTGCTATAAAACCTGTGCAAAATTTCAGCTTTCTAAGTGAAAAGCTTATGGAAATATAGCTATTTAAAATTTGAAAAATAGACCTTTTTTCAGACCATTTTCAATATTTTTTGAGAATTTTTTTTAACACTTGTCTTACTCTTTTGGGACTTTATAACACGGCTTTTTTTTTATCTAAACTTCAACTTTTTATAAAAATTTTTTTAATGAAGACTATTTTTTAATTCTTATACTAATCGTCATTTTTGTTTAATCACTTGTTTTTTATGTGTTTTTAAATGTTATTTTTATTGATTAATTAAAAGTCAATCATAAACTACCTATTACTATTTAAAAGATAGGAAAAAATCTTAAGTTTTCATTTGGTATGAAAATAAAAATAGTAAATCTGTATCTCTTCTATAATGATTTGAATTCTACAATTTTTCCAGAAGTGATTATTTTTATAAATTGCACGCTCTGAGGAATGCTTTCTATATGAACCAAATGCTTCAAAAATTCATCTGAATATTGTTTAAAAATACTATAACAAATCGAGATCAGTCCGGCCCATATTATCGAACATCCTCTAAAAGTTTCAAGCCGTTAAAAAACGTTCCTATAAGTTGAGTAACATGGCCGGCACATCTTCGTCATATTTTACACACGATGTACTATTCTGTTAAATCGAAGCTGCTTAATTTTCTTATTTATGCCCTGGTAGAAAATAAACATGTCAATAATGGTTAATGGTCAGTTTTAGGCCATCTTTATATGAATAATTTTTAGTCTATTTACTGATGGTGAACTGTTCAAAAAATGGTAAATTTGGTTCACGTACATATGCGAAAGCTATATTTATTGCATGTAAATTAATAGTTCCAAATAAATTATGTAACAGATGTATTGACGAGAAGTACTTACTTGTTTGTATGAAATGGAAGATTGATTTTCTGATTGTATAAGTACTTAACCTCGTATGCAAAAATTGTGAGAACAAACTTAATGAATGGAATTATTTATTATACTATGAATGTGCTGTATAGTTATGCATATGTAGAAAGTAAATATCTTATGGATTAGGTAAGCCTGTTTTTGTTTGGCTTATTGATAGTTACTCTACTATAATTTAACGAGTTACATGAAGAGAAATTTAGGGATGAAAGATTTACACCAGTAAAGAAACACGAGGTTTCGATCTTTGGGTACGTTATGTACACACACGATGTAAGTGATAGATTAACATCGGCGTAGTAGTTCGTTACCAATTCGTTTAGATTAACAGGGGACCAAACTATCTGTCTTTGTCTAATAGTGTTTTTCATCTTTTTTATAAACACAATCCGTTCTAAAAAGAAAAAAAAGCAGCCCCCACTAGATATTTGTATAATAAGTAAATTTTATAATAATAAGAAAATGGTTTTATCGAGTAGTTTTTGAATATTATGAGACCTACTAAGAAGCTAGAATATAACCTATCTTTTTTGGTAGATCTCATATTATTAAAAAACTGCGCGGTAAAATAATTAGGTTGTTATTACAAAATTTACTTATACTAATATCTAGCAGGTGCTGCTACTTTTTACTACGTTTTTACTACGTTTTTTTACTACGTTATTACTACGTTATTACTACGTTACTACGTTTTTATTAACTCGCTTTGGTGTCTGTCTGTCTGTCTGTCTGTCTGTCTGTCTGTTCGGTACGAATTTTGCAACCGATTGTAAACTAACTTCCTGATGAGCTAGAGACTTGAAATTTTAAATATAGCTCGGAACTGGATGACAATGCAATATTATAAAAAAAATATATATATCTACCGAACAATATATTAATATATTCAATCATATACGGAGATGTTGGCAAAATTGAAGATTTGAAGATTTTATATATAGATACACTTTTAACATTAGTGTCTAAACATCTTCGAAAATTTTAAAAATCTTCTTTTGATATATTAATATATTAATATATTAATGTATTAATATATCAAATATAGTAATATATTAATATAGTAATATATTAATATATTAATATATCAAATATATTAATATATTAATATATCAAATATATTAATATATTAATATATTAATATATCAAATATATTAATATATTAATATATTAATATATCAAATATATTAATATATTAATATATTCAATATTATATTTTTGCATGCATTGTTGGATAATATAATTAAATATATATTCCCACCGAAAAATATATTAATACAATTATATACGGAGATATTGGAAAAATTGAAATTTTGAAGATTTTATATATAGATATACTTTTAACATTAGTGTCTAACCATCTTCGAAAATTTTTAAAATTCTTTAACTTCTCATATTGCAATTAGACATAAATTACAGCATTTTGTATTGTACATATAAAATTTGAGACTGTATTTTATTCATTTTATGGTCTATCAATGCATAAAACAATAAATTTTGGTTGAATTTCTAATAGCGTCATTATCGTCAAAATGGCGGGAAACTCAGCATGCGATTACGTGTTCTCTAAAAAATTAAAAATAAAAAAAAAACTTTTTAATGTACTACGTTTTTATAATGAACCAAAAAGTATAAAATAATGTGTAATGAAATGAAAAGTGAATAATGATTTGAAATAAAAAAACGTGGGGCGCATACAATACATAATAATAAACATGCGCCCCACGTTTTTTCATTTCAAATCATTATTCACTTTTCATTTCATTACACATTATTTTATACTTTTTGGTTTATTATAAAAACGTAGTACATTAAAAAGTTTTTTTTTTATTTTTAATTTTTTTCTTGTTAGAACAAATGGTGTTTCTTAAAAAAGATGAAAAACGCTATTAGACAAAAACAGATAGTACGGCCCCCTCTTAGGTGCAAGCCGAACTATTTGTCCTGGTCTTATAGCGTTTTTCATCATTTACAGTGGGGTCTAATAAAAAAGAGTTACCCTTGAGAAAAAAAGTACTAATTTAAAAATTTTGTATCTCAACAAATAAGGGTCGTACAGAACTCCACGACCACTCATTTTAAACGCGTTTGTAAGGACTTTTTAATGGTGTATTGGCAATTTAATTTTAAGTACTTGTCTAGGAAATATTACGACTTAAAAATAGAAAAAAAAAAATTTTTATTCGCCTGTGTTTAAATTTATATCATTTTTCGGAAAATGTTGGTAGAAAAATTTTACACGGCTAGTTTTAAAGGTATTTTGCTTAACTTGAAATTTATATTTTAGTTTTTTTTCTAGGTTCAAAATTGACCGAGACTTAGCGATTTTTGTTAAAAAAAAGGGTCTTTTTCATTTTTCCGATATCTGCTTAATGAGAGGAGATATAGAAAAATGCCAAATAAAAAAAAATGTATTTTTGTGTGTAGAAAAACTTAAATTTTCTCAAAATTTTTTGTGCATTTGAATTTTTTTTATATTGTTGTGGAATTCTTATATACATGTATACCATACTCTTATAAGAGTACCGCAACAATATCAGAAAAATTAAAATGCACAAAAAATTTTGAGAAAATTTAAATTTATTTTGTAATACAATTTGATCTCACTGAGTTATTTACGAAAAACCGAAAAAAGCGATTTTTTTCAAACACGATTTTCTCAAAAACTATATTTTTTTTTTTGAAATTTTTATATGATTTTATACATAAAAAATACTAACTTTTAGGGTAGGTGAGAATATGCGATTTTGCCTTATTTTTTTTTTACAGATTTTTAAACGTTTTTTTTTATATTTTCGATTTTAAAACATTGATACCATGGCGCATCGTACTATTTTTCCAACTTTGCGTGTTCTTACAACTATTTTTATGCTTTTATTTATCAATATATCATAAATATCAACAATAATCTTTAAAATAAACCCCGGATCGAATATTTTGATCAATTAGAACCAAAGTTATGACGATTTCAAGTTTAAAAAAAAATGCTGAAACTTAAAATAAATATGATATTTACATTAAGGAAACGCAATTTTCGTTAAAGATCAAAATCTGAAGATATAAATTTTTTAATTTAAAAAAAAATTTATTCTGATGAAAGAATACATAACCATTTATCCTCTTTTTATGGTACATTATTATAATAAAAATTTTTTTTGTTAATGAACATAATTTTTTTATCAGTTTGAATTTCGCGCCTAGAATTTGAATTTATTGTGACGGTCGCGACTCCCGAGTCACTGAATTTACAAGGGAACGCGAGTATGGAACGCGGGGTATTTAAAATAATCGAAACGAACATTAAAATGTTCTCTTGAACGCGCGGAAATATGTAAGGATGGCTTAAATAAAATAAACACTTAGTTAAGGTTAGTAAAAAGAACTTAAGATATCCTCTTAAGTACTTATATATATATTCTTTTAAGTTTTTACAAAGATGCGTTTTAATACAAAAGGTTTAAGAAAAAAGTGGGTACAATACACTTCGGTGTCAGACGAATTTCTGATGATGCTAGGCTGGTTGGTCGAGCTGCTGAAGTTCAGGTAGTTTTTTATGGGGCGGTGACAATCTTAGTGTTTTAGACAAATTCGCTGTAGAAGGGTAAGATCGCCTCCTCCCACGCTTTTCAAGGACGAATGAGAAAGCTTGTTGCAATTTTGCAGATGAACAAGTCGCATGTCTTTGTTGTTGTCCCTTCCAAAGGTTTTTCTTTTAAACATCGTTGTCGATGTAATAAAAATCATATGTGCCAACCTTTTTTGGACTTTATTGAGATCTTCGAGAGATGAGGTTTTTACTCTTGAAGATTTACATTCATTTTTATTATTTTGAGTGACCAAAAAAAAACTAAAGTGTTACTACGTGCTAAACATCTTGTTTAAAGGATAAATTTATTGTCTACGTGTTTCTCTATATTGTTTAGGGATGACCATAACGCAGTTTGACAAAAAAAAGGATTATAATAAATGTCGAAGACATTTATTTCTTTAAACAGATTTTTGTTCTTAATAACATATGTAGTAAAGATTTCTTTTAGTCGTTAAACTTTGTCTATGCATGAAAGTTAAATGAGCTATACCATTATAAAAAGAGTAGAGAAAACCTTTCTCTATTTTTTCTTACTTTATTTGTACTTATAATATTCGCTTTCAACGGTCGTTCAAATATAATTTATAGAGTTCCTTTTCTGATCTTAACGTTAAGCTTTACTATATGTTTCAAAACTATATTTTAACATGTAAAATATTATAAGAAAGTTGAAGTATCTTTTGATATAAAATAAAATGATTTTAAATATAAATTCAAATGAACCGCGAATTATTATAAAAGAGGGGAATAAGAAAAGAAGTCGCGCATGACTTCACATTATTTTGTAGGGAGTTGACGCATGTCACCACTAGATAGCGATGATTCGTTCTTTGCATTCTCATTAACGACTTGACGCGTTTAAAATATAAGGAAAGGAAGATAAAAAATAAAGTTTAAGAAAAATTATTTTTTTCGATTTGTCATTGAACAGAATATCAATAATGGTATCACTGATTGTTAAAATAAAGTGCAAGGATTTAAAAAAAAAGGCACAAAAAAGTTGTTTATGATTCCTCCAAAAGTCCGCTTAGAGAATTAGGTGATCTAACGGAGTCTTTGAAGCGCTTGTATCTGAACACTTCTTTCTCTAGAGAAGATAAAGTATGCCCTTCGTGTAACAAAATATTATTGGATGAAGTGAAAAATGCGCCTATTTCATCGACTTCAAGCAGTCAATAATCTTCGGAAGATTTTATTCATAGTGAGGCTGTGGTAGAACAGCTCAACGAGACTTCAAGTAATTTGAAATTAAACATTTCACCAATTAAAATGCCTCAAAGTATCAATATCAAGATGCGAGAATCTTATGCTCTCCGAAAAAGAAAACAAATGAACGATGCATTTGATTCACAAATAGCAAGTAAAATGATGAAAGTCTACGATATAACGGATTTGCCCGCATCGAATGAAAATAATGAATGTAAAACAAATGATAAGTGGATTGAGAATATTAAAATTGCATTAGATAACTGTTCAAATTTTCTTGAGAAAGTGCGATTGTTGAGTATTATACCAAGTGATATTTCCAAAGATTATTTATTATCAGTTTTACCAAATGTAACTATTTATTTGATTGATCAAGCACGATCATTGGTAAATAATAAAAAAATTTACAAGCAGTCTAAGAACTATTGTGGCCATTCTTTGGATAGTGAAATTTTAATGAAAGTAAAGGATTATTATCTGAACGATGATTTTAATTGTTCTCGTCAAAGTGCGAATAAAAGCGACACAGTATCTATCAAAGAAAATGGTATAAAAACTAAAAAAGTCAAACGCTTTCTTATGCGAAGTATAAAAGAAATATATCAATTATTTAAAGACGAAAATTCTGAAATGAAAACAAAAATTGGTAAATCAACATTCTACGCTTTAAGACCGAAGTGGGTTATACCACATCCACCCACCGATTCGAGTCTTTGCGTTTATTGCGAGAATCTTAAATTTATGTTAGATGCTTTGAATAATTATAAAAAAGAGAATAAACAAGACATTGCAGATTTGGAATTGAAAATATGTTCTTCACTTTTTTGTTCAAAAGATGATATGAAATGTGTACTAAGAGAATGTAAAGAATGTCCCATTGGAGATTCTATTGATTTACAAGTAATTTCTTTGACAGAAGAAGATTTAGATGAAGAAATAATTTATGATGTTTGGGAACAATCAAATTTACTGAATAAAACTAGCACAATTGAAAATTTCTTAATAGAGTTAAGAGAGCGCGCTCTCACTGTAAGAGCTCATAAATTGGTCAAAGAAATTCAACGTATAGCAATTAAAGAGGTTAAACTTTTAGCGAAAAATAATGACTTCCAATTAGTTATTCATGTCGATTTTGCAGAAAATTGGACAGTTCTGCTTCAAAATGAAATTCAAAGCTATCATTGGAATAAAAACCAAATATCAATATTTACGTCAGTATGCTATATTTGAAATGATAAAACAGTCAGTTATGTCACCGTCTCTGACGATATTAAACATGATTCGTCTCATGCCCTAATAACTATAAATTTAACTATCGATAACTTAAAACAAAAACATATTGCGCAAGATCTTGATGAAATCATAACCATTTCCGATGGAGCTGCCAGTCATTTTAAAAATATATATCAATTCTATGAGCTTAAAAACTCAAAAATAAACAGAAAATGGCTTTTTTCTGCGACAGGTCATGGTAAAGGCGCTTGTGACGGTATTGGTGGTTCAGTTAAACATTATGCTACCACGCATAATCTGTCCAAGAAGAGTGCAGATTTTATTAGAAACGCTGAAAATTTCGTTACTCACGTATCAAAATATACTCCGTCGATTAACATTCTTGTAATCCGCAAGGATGAGTTAGAAGTTTTTCGACTGAAAAAAAATGGAATGGTTAGGAAATCCAAAAGAAATTAAAGGTATTCAAAAGATTCACTGTTGGAAAAGTAAACGAAACCAAATCTACACTGCCAAAACTTCGAGACATGAGTGGCAAGAAGTAAATTGAAAGGTTTTATTCAAATTCGGATTTTTTTATTCACATTAGTTCTCAATTCATTAGTGTTCTTTCTTAATTGTATCGCATATTATTTGTTCATTGAAAATGACCAAATAATATATTTTAGTATATAAAAAACTCACCTTTTCAAAATTCAAATTCAAAATTCAAAATTCAAAATTTAAATTTAAAATTCAAAATTCAAAATTCAAAGTAAATATATTTATTTAAAGTTTCAGCATTTCTTTTTAAACTTGAAATCGTCATAATTTCGGTTCTAATTGATCAAAATATTTGATCCGGGGTTTATTTTAAAGATTATTGTTGATATTTTTGATATATCAATAAATAAAAGCATAAAAATAGTCGTAAGAACACGTAAAGTTGGAAAAATAGTACGATGCGCCATGGTATCAATGTTTTAATATCGAAAATATAAAAAAAACGTTTAAAAATCTGTTAAAAAAAAATAAGGCAAAATCGCATATTCTCACCTACCCTCAAGTATAAAATCATATAAAAATTAAAAAAAAAAAAATATAGTTTTTGAGAAAATTGTGTTTGAAAAAAATCGCTTTTTCGGTTTTTTGTAAATAACTCAGTGAGATCAAATCGTATTACAAAAATTGAGATTGCATTTAAAATAAGATAGAATTCCGCACACTTTCGTTAAAAGAACGCCCAAAAAGGTTAAAAATTGACGGAGCTATAGTCATTTAAAAGTAGAGGTTCATTTTCAATTTTTGAATTTTCGTTTTTACATCCAACACTAAAATTGCTGTAGTAAAAAAAAAAAAATTTTGAGCGTTCTACGAGGTAAATTTTATCTTTATATACATAGTAGAAGGTATTTTTATCACCTAGAAGAAAAAAAAAATTCGATCAGTGACGGCCTGCATGAATCTGAATGGAATCAGCCATTAATATAAATAATGTGGGACGCGCAAAACAAACAAAAAATACGGTAAATGTAAGTTCTTTGTTGGTAATCCGTTTGTCATCCCCTCTCTGAGTTAAGAGAGTGGACCACTCTTTGTTAAGTGAACAAAGCTTTTCAGTATTTGCAAGAAAATTTCTAACTCACAGTGTTCAACAGTCGTTTGCACTCAATGAACAACAATAGCGAAGTAGATTTTGAATTGGATACGGAAGTACCTATTAAGTTATTAGAAAAAGCAAAGTCGATTTGTTTGAATTTATGACCTGCAAATTCTAAAAGGAAATATATTTCTGTATATAATAATTTTGAAAATTGGCGTAAAACGCAAAATACAGTTTTTTCGGAATTAGTTCTATTAATTTATTTCGAGAATTTATCAAAAAAATTTAAATCATCGACATTATGGTCAAAATATTCCATGTTAAAAAAGTACAATTTTGGCATATGATAATTTAGATATATCAAACTCCAAAAGATTAAGTTATTATTTTAAAAATTTGCATTCCAATTATAAAGCAAAAAAATCTTGTATATTTACTGCTGAAGATATATCAAAATTTTATAATGAAGCTCCTGGCAATCAGTATTTGGATATTAAGGTGAGTTTTGTAAGCTATAATATTTTTTCTCATTATTACAAAATTTATTTATTTTCGTATTCGAATTTTTTAATCTTTATGAAACTAGATAATTTATACTTTATCAATTATTTTTCAAACATTTAATTAAATTATTAAAATATTTTACAATTTTTCATTATTATTAAAATTATTAAAATTTTGATTTACATGTTAAAATTTGAGAATGTATTCACTTTTGATATTTTAAAAATCAAATATATTTTTCCAAACAACGTAAATTTTATTAACAATAACTTAAAGCAATCGAATTTAATAATAATATAATTTAAAAAAGTAATGTTTTTATATAGGTTGTTTGTGCCATTGCAATTGCCGGAGCCTGCAGAATGGATGAAATTACATATCTTACCATGGACGACATCAAAGATCACGAAACATTTTTATATGTAACATTACCTAAAACGAAAACTAAAATATCGAGGTCATTTATTGTTAATGGTGAGTTTTATAATCGCTGTCATAAATACCTATTATTACGACCATTCTCTATTCCAAATAATAGATTTTTACTCGACTTCCAACTTGGGAACTGTACAAAAAAGCCAATAGGCAAAAATAAAATTGCAGCAATGTTAAAAGAAATTGCAAAATTTTTAGATTTGTCCAATCTGGAATGCTATACAGGCCATGCGTTGCGAAGAACACCGGCAACAATGTTAGTCGATGGCGGAGGTGACATTACTGCATTATAACGCCACGGTGGATGAAAATCCAATACAGCGACTGAAGATTATGTTGAAAACTCA
This sequence comes from Anastatus disparis, assembly GCA_017163975.1. Taxonomy (NCBI): domain Eukaryota; kingdom Metazoa; phylum Arthropoda; class Insecta; order Hymenoptera; family Eupelmidae; genus Anastatus; species Anastatus disparis. The sequence continues at coordinate 5,515,889 of JAFFSR010000328.1, read as the reverse complement.
ATCCAAAATAAAAATAAAATCAGTAATCAAATAATCAGTAACATGCACCTCCAACCATCAACTCCTACTACTGCTTTGATTATCTTCTTTAATTCTACCGGATAGCGATGAAATACATTCTCCGAAACATAAAAAAATAAAACTTTCAATGCCTACGAGCAATTTGGTTCATGAAAATTTGCAATCTGATATGAAAGGTATTTAAAACACTGTATGAAATAATGATATTGAAGAGGAGATATTAAATGAAGCGGTTGATATGTCTCAAAAACTTACTGAAGTAGATGTATCGAACAAGAAAGTAATAAATTTGTCAAACAACTTGAATACAAATAAATCATCTTTATTTGAATCTAATAAATGTCATGTTACAATTAACATGGTTCCACATAATAAAACATAATTATAAGTGAATTATAAACAATTACATTTAGTTCTAATATAAAATAATTGTTATAAGAAATGTATTGTTTCTTTTTATTAAAAAAAATTCTGATTTTTTTTTATGTAAAATTATTTTTTATGAAAAATGTATAATTATTATTGTTTAATAAATTAATTGTGAAACATATTTAAAATATCATTTTTTCGCATTTTTATTTCTTTGTTGCCGAAAATATTTTTCTCCCCTGGGTATAAAAGAGCTATTTTGGCATCTGGAAATATATATTGGAAACGGAATTTCGTTCCCCGAGTGTGAAAATAATAATCATACACTCGGAAAAAAAACACATCATTTTTTTGGTATAAAAAATGATGATTTTCAAATGATCATATCTTTCCCAAAAATAGGCTAATCAAAGTGATCCAAAATAAAAAAAGGAAGAGTTTGGCTTCCACTTTCAAATCCCATATAAAATGGCCATTAACGTTAAAAAAAATCTTCAATTTATGGTCAATGTTGAAAAACTCACCATCAATTGATGATTCTCTAGCGGAAATTTCTACCAGGGTGTTAAGCATTCTCGTAATCTCTACTTGAAAATTTCTTTTTTTTAACACCTTACCCGAAAGTTCCATATTTCCTGATAGCACTGAGAAAACAATGTGGTATTTTTGGTCTAGTGTTGAAAAAAAATCGCATTTTTACTATAGAAGCCAATATACTAAAACGAGGTTGAAACTCTGCTAAGACCGCATGTCGGTGAACAGCAGCGCTCGAGTTTTGATTATACGTTTTTCAAATTTCGCGGCAACATACGTCCTAAATCCGAAGGATGAGGCTTACTCATAATATTTGCATATGAGCCGTAGTCGTGTGCGTGCTTTCCTAAAAAGGGAACAACATACGTTCTAAATGGAAAGCCACATGGTAGCTAGCCATTTAGAGCAATATATATCCGTAAGAGGGCATCTTATGCGCCAATCTTTTTTTAGTGTAAAGAATGCCTTAAATCGTATATCTGTCACGCAAGCTAAAGACTCGCCTTCGGCTCGGGTGACAATTTACATAAGATTTAAGACGTTCTTTACTTTTGCTTCCTAAGTGTAAAATATACTATATTTGTTTTATTTTTCCCACCAGATTACGACTGAGCAAGTGCATAACGTTTAACCAACATCCACCCAGAAGCATATCGCATTTTTTTCGTTTTTCTATCAAGTAACAAGGAGAGCTCATGACATTTAGGTATCGGGTCTCCTCCTAACATTAAGATATTTTTTCTTATATAATATTATCAAAAAAGCCTTATTCCTACGGTGCAACTATCGATTTTTGCCAAGTTATCAGCAGTTACGTCTAAATTTTAAAAAATTCGCATTTTTTTTCTACACTGAAAAAAAAGCCGAATGCACACGCTGCAAACCTTCGAAAATTTGCTTTTTCCATACCATTTATGCAAAAACCATTCATGTCACTTTTAGAAAATATTTGATACTATTAATGAAATTTTCAAGGCACCGTGCAATATAGCTTTTTAAAAAATGAATTTTGTTTAATAGTTTCAAAAAAGAATAATTTATTCGCAAACAGTTGTGTATTTTTTAATGTAATAAAATAGTCACTTTTTAAAAATTGTTTGAAAAAAGAGATATTTAACCTTTAACTGGCATGCCTCTCCAGCCGATTATAGCTGGCCTATGGAGTACTATAGTACCCCCGCGCGAAAAATTGTCGTAAAAACTAAAGTATTGGTTACCTCAACTCAAAAACATTCTGGAGGGATCTTTAGAGGTTACTCCAAAGGGTAGCATAGTTTATAAGAGGAAAAATGAAACAATTTCAAAATTTGATAAGAAAGAGCATGTAGTACTATAGTACCCCCCCTGCCAGCTAAAGGTTAAAGTTTAAACTTTTAAAGATGTACCGATATATCTTTGAAATTCATTTAAAATAATTTTCGTTCATATATTATTTTATTCCATTTTATGAAATTATAATAAAATAATACTCTTAGTTATAACATTAAATCCATATAACTTGTAGATATATAAATATATATATATATATATATACATATATATACATACAAAAAATTTCACATCAATTTACACGGCTAAATAATAAAAATCAATGAGTCTGGGAATATGTTCCATTTGGTTTCCAAAATAAAAATAAAAAATTTTGTGGTTAAAAATTCAAAGTAATGGAATATTTTTATTTACTCAAATTTTTTGATTAAATTAATGTTTTAATAAATTTTTTATTAAAAAGTATCAAACTATTGTAAAATCTTAATAGAACTATTTTTGTTGAAAATAACGTGTACAATATAATTGAATTTTTTTAAATGACAATATGTAGACTTTTTAACTTACCTGTTAGGTGAAAAATCACTGTTGAATATACACAAAAACTGGCTAAGTTGATTTGATATTTAATGACTTTATTTTTTTATAAAGAACGAATAAATTTCAGCGATAACGAAGAAAATTTCTAAAAACACCTGAATTTGCGAAAAAGCATTTAAAACAGTCATTTTTAATCAATCATAAGATTTTCTTTCTTCAAACGCACTTTATTTTGAAGAAAACGTACAAATACATTTTTATCAGATATCATGTGTAAATATGTACCCATATGAAAATAATTTTTGTGAGAAATTGTGTATAACTGTTAATAATTGTAATAAACTACCGCAATTGAGACATTAATAAGAATTAATTACAGTAAAAAACAGTTAATAACAATTAATAATAGTTAATAATAGTTATGAACACTAAATAACAATTATTAACTGAAAGTCATGATTATTGATAATTATTTATAGTCATTCACATTTATACACATTTATACACATTTATTAACAGTTACTCACATTTTCCAAAATTTTAGAAATGGTGAATAATTTATTATTATTTATACTTATTTATAATTATTTATATTTATTTGCAATTAGTTACAGTGAATTATAGTTATTAACACTTTCTTACAAATATTTACAGTTTTTCCCATTTCTTAACAGTTATTAACAGTTTTTCACATTTACAAAATTTTTTGCCTATATATAAAAATAATATTAAAAATAAAAAAAAAACTTTTTAATGTACTACGTTTTTATAATGAACCAAAAAGTATAAAATAATGTGTAATAAAATGAAATAACGTAGTAAAATAATGATTTGAAATAAAAAAAACGTGGGGCGCATACAATACATAATAATAAACATGCGCCCCACGTTTTTTTTATTTCAAATCATTATTTTACTACGTTATTTCATTTTATTACACATTATTTTATACTTTTTGGTTCATTATAAAAACGTAGTACATTAAAAAGTTTTTTTTTTATTTTTAATATTATTTTATACTTTTTAGTTCAATTAAAAAACGTGGTAGATTGAAAATTTTTTTTTTATTTAAATATTATCTTATACATTTTGGTATTATTATTATTATTATTAATATTATTTATCGTGTTGTCCAACAGTGCATATTATATAGCATATATATTTTTGTCAAGGGACTAAAACGTGTTTCATCTATTTTTTTTAGAGAACACGTAATCGCATGGTGAGTTTCCCGCCATTTTGATGATAATGACGCCATTAGGAATTCAACCAAGATTTATTGTTTTATGCATTGTTAGACCATAAAATGAATAAAATACAGTCTCCAATTCTATATGTATAATAGAAAATGCTGTAATTTATGTCTAATTGCAATATATGACAAGTTAAAGAATTTTAAAAATGTTTCGAAAATGGTTAGACACTAATGTTAAAAGTATATCTATGTATAAAATCTTCAAATCTTCAATTTTGCCAATATCTCCGTTTATAATTAAATATATTAATATATTTTTCGGTGGGAATATATATTTTACTACGTTTTTATTAACTCGCTTTGGTGTCTGTCTGTCTGTCTGTCTGTTCGGTACAAATTTTGCAACCGATTGTAAACTAACTTCCCGATGAGCTAGAGACTTGAAATTTTAAATATAGCTCAGAACTGGATGACAATGCAATATTATAAAAAAAATATATATATTTACCGAACAATATATTAATATATTCGATCATATACGGAGATGTTGGCAAAATTAAAGATTTGAAGATTTTATATATAGATACACTTTTAACATTAGTGTCTAAACATCTTCGAAAATTTTTAAAATTCTTTAACTTATCATATATTGCAATTAGACATAAATTACAGCATTTTCTATTATACATATAGAATTGGAGACTGTATTTTATTCATTTTATGGTCTAACAATGCATAAAACAATAAATCTTGGTTGAATTCCTAATGGCGTCATTATCGTCAAAATGGCGGGAAACTCACCATGCGATTACGTGTTCTCTAAAAAAAAATAGATGAAACACGTTTTAGTCCCTTGACAAAAATATATATGCTATATAATATGCACTGTTGGACAACACGAGAAATAATATTAATAATGATAATAATAATAATAATACCAAAATGTATAAGATAATATTTAAATAAAAAAAAAATTTTCAATCTACCACGTTTTTTAATTGAACTAAAAAGTATAAAATAATATTAAAAATAAAAAAAAAACTTTTTAATGTACTACGTTTTTATAATGAACCAAAAAGTATAAAATAATGTGTAATAAAATGAAATAACGTAGTAAAATAATGATTTGAAATAAAAAAAACGTGGGGCGCATGTTTATTATTATGTATTGTATGCGCCCCACGTTTTTTTTATTTCAAATCATTATTTTACTACGTTATTTCATTTTATTACACATTATTTTATACTTTTTGGTTCATTATAAAAACGTAGTACATTAAAAAGTTTTTTTTTTATTTTTAATATTATTTAATTATATTATCCAACAATGCGTGCAAAAATATAATATTGAATATATTAATATATTAATATATCAAAAAAGGATTTTTAAAATTTTCGAAGATGTTTAGACACTAATGTTAAAAGTGCATCTATATATAAAATCTTCAAATCTTTAATTTTGCCAACATCTCCGTATATGATCGAATATATTAATATATTGTTCGGTAAATATATATATTTTTTTTATAATATTGCATTGTCATCCAGTTCTGAGCTATATTTAAAATTTCAAGTCTCTAGCTCATCGGGAAGTTAGTTTACAATCGGTTGCAAAATTTGTACCGAACAGACAGACAGACAGACAGACACCAAAGCGAGTTAATAAAAACGTAGTAAAAACGATCATACGTGTGAAAATTTTTGAAAGTGTGAAAAAGTGTTAATAACTGTTAAGAAATGTGAATAAATGTGAATAAATGTGAAAAATTATAAATATTTGTAAATAACTATAAATAACAGTTAATTATTATTATTTACAGTTAATCATTATTATTATCTATTCGTAACAATTATCAACTGTTATCAACTGTTATTTACTGTTATTAATGTCTCAATTGCGGTAGTTTATTATAGTTATTAACAGTTATTCACATTTTTTCACATTTTTACACAGTTATTAATAGTTATTCACAGAAATTATTTCCATATGGGTAGTGACGATATTACCAATAAATCTTAATTCTACCAGGCTTTGAGTATTTTTTTCTAGGAAATATTTATTAATTATTTATTATGTACCTAAATTAATTAGGAATTTAAAATAACATAAAAATCATCTGTAAATATTTTCCCTTTTACGGCAAGTGAATACAACTCGCGTATGAAATTGGGAACAATATAATTAAGGTAATCTAATGTTTAGTAATAACTTCATAAATATTATTATCCATAATCACATAAATTGTTTGTTAAAAAAAGTTACTTTCTTTCTTAATTTTTTATTTGTTTTATTTTTAGATTTGTTAATAGATTTATTAGTATAGTTTATTAACTATTTAACTTTAAATATGTCCTAATAAATCTAAAAATAAAAAAAAATAATCAAAGATATTAAAGCATTAATAACTGTATTTATAAATTATAAATTTTTAAAAATAGTTCAAAATTATGAATTTACATAATTACATGATCATTAAAAAAAAATATAAAAGGAAGTAAAAATTATCATTTTTTCAATGTTATTTATTAATCAAGCAAGTGTGTTCAAAGCGTTGTCGCAATGCTTGAGATCGGCATTCAAAGCAAGCGATCACGCAATAAATCGCTGTGTTTGGATTCAGCTTTTTGTGCCGTAGACTACGGAGAGCCGTAGGAAGCGACAAAGCAGCTTAGTCGCTAGGCTTGGATTCAGCTTTCTGTGCCGTAGATTACGGAGCAGGGTTGGTTTCTGCAGGGCTCTACGCTCATAGTTCATGCCTGAAAGACACATGGCACCTCATGGTGGTTTGGGGAGAGAACTACAGCGCGAATATAATACTATTCAAAAATGTTCATGATTTTACTGAATTAAGAGTTAATAAATGATTTATAATTAAGTTTTTGATGTAAACAAAATATATTATGCGTTTAACATTTATTTATGTTTTTATTTATTCATTTTGTGTAAAATCATGAAAATTTTTAATTCGTATTACATTCGCCCTGTAATTTTCTCATCAAGCCGCTACGTGGCACCATGTGTCCTTCAGTCATAAACTATGAGCGTAGATCCTTTCAGAAACCAATCTTGCTACGGAGAGCCGTAGCGAGCCACAACGCAGCTTAGTCGCAGCGCTCTGCTCCGATCAATGTAATCTTTTATACAGAAAGTTGAAATGGTTGGCTGTAATATTGTTACGCACTCTTATATTGCGATTTTCCGTTATTAATAGCTGCGAATGTTGTCCGAATCATTCACAATAATCGACTTCGTAGCGTGTGCATTCGGCTTTTTTTTTAGTGTAGTTAAACATTTTCTAAAGTAATTATTCTAGAAGGGTCTATTAAAGTTGGGATTAAAACCTTTCGATTAAAAAAAACGTGTTCAAAAAGCTTAAGTCGTTTAAAAGTTGTAAGGGAATAAAAATAGCACTAATATTTAGATAAAAATATGTATAGAAAATGATTGCTGCATACGACTGCAATTTAATCTAAAAGCTATAGGCGGGTTACCACACTAAAAATGCCCTGTCTTGGAATTGGAAAATACTCCCACACGCTAATTTTCGGCCCCCTAACCCCTGTGCATGCGCAGTAAAGTCAAAATAAGGGTTTTTTAGACTTTATTTTATTTTGACGCCCCTTTACATGGAAGACCCTTGCAGAAAATCATAAAGGTAGATTATTGTATGGCGATTGATCAAAAATTTTTGCAGATTACATAACGTCAAATATCAATCTTAAGAACGATATTTAAGATTAAAATTGCTTTTTTGTGCTATAAATTTAAAGAAAAAATTGTATTTGACTCTTATTTTTGGCTGGAAATCGACTCGTTTTGCACTTTCTATAGCAAAGAGCTTAAATAACTTTCTTTTTGCGTATTTGTTCTTTGCTCTTTATGATGGTGTCATTCGTCTCAAGAGAAAATAGTGTGCAACCCTGATTCTTGATAAAGAACTGATATTTTCACGATTTTTTTATAGTCTATATTGAAAATTTAGAGCTGAAATAACGATTTTTTGTGTATTTTTTCCTGTTTTTATAGTAGTATCAGTTTAATCAAGGTTTCTAATTAGACCAATCAATAGAGACATTTTGAGGACATCGAATGGCGGCTTAGCGAAACCTATACAAAGTTATTAAGGGCGATGGGAAAACATACCCTATATAAAATGTATCTAAAAACAGAAGTAAATGCTCCAGGAGCATGCAAAGTTGGTCAAAACAGGTTTTTTATTTCTCTGAAGCAGCGTAAGTATTTAAGAAAAAAAAGTTCATAATAAAGGTATTAGAGGATAAAAAAAACCTACATTTTCGTCGATTCGTTATTGCAAAAAAACCATAAAGCCTCAAAAATGGCCATTTTTGCATATCAATTATTTATTGCAAAAACAATTTTTTAAAAATAATTTTTTCATTTTTTCAAGAAAGTCTTCATAAATCTAAACAAAACGAAAGGTTGTAACAGCAAATCGCTTAATTTGTTGCTAAGATATTCCCTATTGTTTATCTCAACCCTACTAAAAAAATGACATGAGATCTCACGATTGAAAATAAACGAGATCTCATGTGAGATCTCATGTGCAAAAAAGTTAATTTTTCCCGATACCCGATCTCACATGAGATCTCACGTGAAATCTCATGTGAGATCTCGTGTGAAAAGAAATAAGATTTTTTCCTGCACTTATAGTTGTAATCAATGTCAACAAATCTGAAATTTAAATTTTAGTCTATAATTCAATTTATTTATATATATTAATGAAATTACGATTAAATGATTCTACACCATATCTACTAAACAATCGTTATCTAAAGCATGCTATTATGGACTATGGTTTTAAACTATATTCGAGCGTAATTATACTTGGCGATTGAAGAATAATAAAAACAAATTTTTTACGAAGATTTAAACGTTATTTACAAGTAATAGTTAAGATACTAATATCACTACAATTATGCATATCGTCTTTTACACTCGAGAAGGCCATCACTTTTCAGTGAGGTCTGGAGCGATGCCGTTCGTATACAAAGGTTTGTACAGAATTTGTGTATTCATAAATTGAGATACTTATTTCATATCGCAGACGAAATCATGTTTACGAGGCTCGGGTCAGTTCACTGATTAATGACAGTTTTTCTAATCAATAGGTAGTGTCGTTCTATGACGCACGCTGCGTCTGGTTTAGATTTACGGCATAACACGTCTTACCAATTGTTACACAATTCGCGTATCACCGTAAAAACAGTTGCAGCTTTATTTATGTCTCAGAAAATTATGACAAACTACCTTCAATGAACTGACAGTGACTTAGTACTTAATATCTTTTTTTTATCATACTGATAAATTATTTTTACATATCATTTACAATAGCATCTTACAGATTTAAATAATATAGGTTTTTCTAACTCAAGAATTGTTGATTTCACTTTTATTTTAAAGTATAATCGCAATCTTATTGCTTGTTTTCCTAATTCAGTCGTAAATCTACCGTAATCTGAAAAATTTTTAAATTGTGCTTGAATATAATTTCAAACCATGATATATAATCATATTCATACAGACTATTAACGTAGTTTTCATAGTAAGAATTATATTTGCATACAATTTCAATCCAAACATTAAAAGTAAGATGATAAATCTATCTTATTATTATGCTATTCGTCAAGAGCAAGTCGGAGCAAATTCGATACCGACCGGATTGAACATCCGTTGTTTAATTTTCTCCTACTAAACGTAATGAAATAAATTAAAATTTTAAATACATTTACGAAATTTATTTCTCTATTGCACTCACCGAAATAACTGAAGAAAATTTTAAAAATTAAAAAATTTTATACTACAACTGTCTATTAAACTGTGAGTATGGTTACTTACTTTTTGTTTAAAATATGATGAATATTATGAAAAAAACATCTATTATACAATCATGTATGTATGAAAAATTGCGCTCGATAGCAATTTCTTTTGAAAACAGTATAATTATTTCATTTACGATATGACATTTCTACTTCTCGGTCGGTAACCACATTTTCTCCAGCTTACTCTTGAAGATGAGGTTTAGACCTTTTATACCTATCGAAAGTAGTTAAATGAGTAATTTCATTTATTTTTGATAAAAATATATATCAACATTTTTTCGCTTGTAAATATCTATTTATTTTAACAAATGAGAAGCAAAAGCGCGTAAATTTGTCCAAATTCAAAGAATAAGCCGAAAAAAATAAATAAAAACAAAATATCTTTTTTAGCTATTTTCGATCGGTAAAGTTAGTCGAAAGCTGATTCAAAGTGGAAAGTAACTCCATGAAATACAATGCAAATTAAATGAAGTGGCTAAAATAAGGATTACTAACCCCGGGCAAAATGCATTGGGTCTTGTGGCTCCACTAAATTTATCGAATATGTTGATGTTCTGTATTTGAATACGTATTTATAATATTAATGTAATTAAATACATTAAGAACATAATGAAGCTCCCCCTTCTAATAATATTTGTTATCCAACTTTATGAGTAAATGGAGAATTTAATCGGGTTCTTTCACTTCAAGAAAAAAAGTAGTAGGATTTAACTTGAGTGCGGACAACTAAAGAAATCTACCGGAATCTTATATTTGAAAAGTTATATACAATTTTTCAATTTATAGTATTTTGAGGTTAGGTTTGTCAACTTTGATGTCTCATTTGCGGTTTAAGTTCATAAAAAAACAGCTCTAAAGGATTTTTTTATCTCAACTAAAATAATTGTATTAATATTGCTAATGTCAAAATTTATCAAAATTTAAAGAACAAGCCGAAAAAAATAAAAAGTGATAAATATCTTTTTAAAATTTTTTAAATTAAATAAAATATATAAGAGATCTCATGTGAGATCACATATCAGATCGCACATGAGATTGCATATGAGATGTCACATGAAATCGCCTATGAGATCGCATATGAAATCGAATGTATATTCGTTAAGTTTTTAAAATAAAATAAATATATGCGCGATCTGACATGAGATCTCACATATATTTATTTTATTTTCAAAATTCAACGAATATATATGAGATTTCATAGACGATTTCATATGAGATCTCACATGAGAGTTCATACAATATTTTCAGTAGGGATAATTTTTCTCGAATTGTTCTTTAAATTTATACATGTTTACACTCTTACGATTCTCATTTATTTAAAATAAGTTCATACCTATAAGTGAAATTGGTGGTAGCGCAGGGGCTAGCGCTCTTGGCTCATGCTGCAGTAGACCGGAGTTTAAACCCCGGGAAAATTTTGGAAAAATTTTTCTTAATTTTTCTCTGTGAAATAGAACTAGACCAGGAAAAACCAATTGAAAATTTCCCCTGGCCAATATTTAGTACTAAGAAATTAATTAATTTGAAATATTTTTTAGATGCATAAAAATATTTTATTGGAGGAAAAAAATTTTATTTTTAATACGAAATATTAATTTAAAATAAAATTAATAATTTCCAGTATAAGATATTTTTAAGTTTAAGAAATATCTTATGTATGTTGAGAAATATTTTATTGATATTTAAATATGTTATTTTCACTGACGGAATAAATGATATTGATACAAAACGTATTTCACTTATTGCCAGAAAGAATCTATTCGATACAATAAAAATTTTTTCGTTACTCAGAAATTTTTTTTCCAGCGTAGCTATTAGATCTCAAGTAACGGTTTTATCATCTATCATTTATTCTCATCATGGAGCGACAAAGGCAGAATTAGGTTCAAGTAACAACCGCTACTTGAGTTAGGTATATGAATAGGAATCTAAGATCGTCTATGATAATGAAAATTTATATGGTTGGAATATATATTCAAAATAGATTAAATAATAAATACTATTTTCTTTATTAAGAAATAACAAGTTGATTGAAAAAAAATTTTCTCTTATTTATTTTTTAGTCTATTTTTAATTATAATAAATTTTATTAAAAACGGATTAATTTATTCTAACATGTTTTAACAATGAAAATAATACTTTTAATCTTATTCAAATAATGAAAATAATTTCAATTTATAAAATTCATAGTAAAGAATTAAATATTTTTATCTTACCTGCGAGAGATAAAATGTTGGCTCTCGAATATTTGCCTTTGCGACTCGAAGGATTACAGTCAAGTTGACGGTGATTATTTTAAACGAAGTGAAATTTGTTATTATTAAAGTCCTCACAATCGTCTGACACAAAAGACACTAGAGCGTCTCTTTTTTTCGTACTCTTCTTATACATCGGCTTTGTTCCAAATGTTTCTCGGGGTTGCGCACGCCGTATTCACAAAATTTATCACGCGTTAAATAGCTCGAAAGAAGCTTTCTGATTGGTCGATACAGCTTATCTATAAAGAAACCCCCAGTATGTGTAGTAGATTTTTGGACACAGCAATATACTAAGCATTACTAATGCGCAACTTCAAAAAGCGTGTTTAACACAGCCATTTGTATGCAAACGTAATTTCCTAAGCAAGACAATGAAAAGTCTGTGAACGCATCCATACGATGCAATACATACACACACATATATATATATATATATATATATATATATATATATATATATATATAATACATTAGTAATACATGGGTTTTGTTCCAAATGCTCATGATATATATATATATATATATATATATATATATATATATATATATATATATATATATAATGTAACGGGGAATATATTTAAATCAACTAATCAAATATATTTGTGGGTTTCATATGTACTTACTTTAAGTACATACGCACTCACCGTTAAATAACTGATTTTCGATTTAGAGACGATCAGCCTCGTACATCGTCACTGATCGACTATGACTGTCTTTTTCATACAATGGAAATCAGTCAAGCAATATTTAATACTATTGCAGAACTTCGCTTAGAAGTTCTGCCTCCCGGACGTCTGGTACGACGAAACCCACGGCGTGTACTTTAAGACTCTGTTAAATATCGTAGATCAAAAGAAAGCAAGTGTATTAAGTTTAACATGTAAAGACAAAACACGATTTTAATCAGTGAGAAATAATATTATGTAACAATTCAAAATAACTTCAATTTTACTTTAATTTATTCAAAATGACAAACAAATTCAGTACACCAAAATAAGTTTATAATGATAGTTATTAGATACAAAATTTAGTAAATCTCACGAAAAGAAACAAAAGTTAATTTAAGGTATCCTATTCTATATGACGCGGCGCACACGACGGTCTTGATATTTTTACATATATCGCATACACGTATTCAATAATAAAACGCAATACGATAGTCTGCAGACTTACATTTTTCTATCGGTCGTTGAACACGAAGATTTTCCGACGATCCTCTCCAACACAGACGAATCGATGATTCAACAAAAGTGGCACCGAAGATATGCGGTGCAGCTCAAGGCTATCGTAGCTCTCGTTACAAGGACGCTCCGATCTCTCTGCAGAATTACGGCAAACCCACTTGGTTCTTGTACACGACACGACGATTATATTAGCAAGAAGATCTGCTTTTCAATGTCTCTCAACAAGCCAATATTCGAAGTAGAGTCACACGAATTAATTACATCAGCCAAAATGCTTCTATCTAAAGAACGGAAAACTATCCAAAGCACGAGCTCGCACAACGCACAATATGGCTGCTAAATTCTTTCTAACCGACCCGTTCGTTTCCTTCTCTTGCCTAAGTCTACCCGTCATGCATTGCGCGCGCTCCCTTCTACAGTCATCCATCCAAGCCGCTGATGCAGACTCTCTCTGTTTCACTCTTATACTCGCACATGAAGCATCGAAACATATATTGTACTGTGCGACTAACAACGAGGAGAGAGACAGAAGTATACTGACATACAGTATATGTATAATTTGCTATCCTCGTTATAATATATATATATATATATATATATATATATATATATATATATATATATATATATATGTATATATATAAATTTTACGAATACAGCGTGCGCAATCCTGAGAAGCATCTGGAACAAAGCCGATATATTAGAGAAGTACAAAAAAAGATACTCTTGTGTCTTTTGTGCCAGAAGATTGTGAGGACTTTGATAATAACGGATTTCACTTCGTTAAAAAGCACCACTGTCAACTTCACTGAAATCCTTTGAGTCACAAAAGCGAATATTTGAGAGCCAACACTTTATTTCTGGCAGGTAAGATAAAAATATTTAATCCTTTACTATGAATTTTATAAATTGAAATTATTTTTATAATACTTTTAAATATAATTGAAAGTATTATTTCTAAATAAATTAAAAGTATTATTTTCATTGCTAAAATATGTTAAAATAAATTGCTTCGTTTTTAATCAAATTTATTATAATTGAAAATAGACTAAAAATAAATGAGAAAAAAATTTTTTTTCAATCAACTTATTATTTTTCAATGAAGAGAGTAATATTTGTAATTCAATCTATTCTGAATATATATTCCAACCATATAAAATTTTATTATCATAGACGATCTTAGGCTCCTATTCATAGACCTAACTCAACTAGCGGTTGTTACTTGAACCTAATTCTGTCTTTGTCTCTCTATGATAAGAATAAAAGACAGATGATACAACCGTTACTTGATCTAATAGCTACACTGGAAAAAAATTTCTTAGTAACAAAAAAAATTTTATTGTATCGAATATATTCTTTCGGGCAATCGGTGGAATATTTTTTTTATCAATATCATTTATTCCGTCAGTGAAAATAAAATTTTGAAATATCAATAAAATATTTTTATGCATATAAAAAATATTGCGTATTAATTAATTTCTGCGTACCAAATAGAAGTAACTATTCATTGAATAAATATTATCTTTCTTTAAAAATATATCTGAATTTTTCAAGCCTGAAAAATATTTTTTTGTAGAAGAATATATTATTTTGAAAACATGAAACATCACTTTTAAGCATAGAAATAATTTTTCACAAGTAAATTTAAAATATTAATTATAGAAGAATATATTATTTTGAAAAGATGAAACATCACTTTCAAGCATAGAAATAATTTGTTACAAGAAAATTTAAAATATTAGTTCAAATAAATGTTTCAACAAATTTAAGTTCTTCTTCTGCAATATAAATTTCAATTTTTTTTAATTACTGAAACTCTTTTGATTCAAAGAATTATTTTTTTATTTAAAGAAATATTTCTTTAAAAGAGTTAAATAATGATTACAATAAAAATTTATTTTTTGTAATTAGGGTCTGAGTCCCGATTACTGAGTCTGTCCCGAACACTGTGTTCTTATATTGAATTGTTTTCATAAATGAAATTTTACAAAAAAACTGAAAGAAAAAAATGTCATATTAAAATCGAAAGTTTAATCTTTAATTTGCAAAAATTAATTCTATATCATATCAATTAATTTTTCGTAAAAAAAATTTTTTTAATAATTCTATTGATTTCTTAGCACCTATTGCGGATTTCTTAAGAGCATGACGAAGCTGCGCGCCTCCTAATAATATTTCCAATCCTAACTTATGAATAAACGATGTGTTGAATCGAGTTTTTTATTACAAAGAAAAAATTTGCAAGTTCAAACTCTAATGCGGACAACTCAAGAAATCCACCAAAATACTATACATAAAAAGTTATACTACAAACTTTTAATGTATCGTATTTTAAGGTTAGGTTTGTTGAGTTTGATATCTAATTTCCAATCCAAGCGCATAAAAAAATAACAAGTCTAAATGATTTTTTATTTTAACAAAAATTATTGTACTAACATAGCTCAAGTGCGGACAAGTCATTATATTTGTTTAATTTATAAATTGGAAAAGATATTAATAAAATAAGAAAAGCAAAACTCGATTATTGCAGCTCCGACATACCAGTAAGAAAAACCTTAAGGATAGGCACAATCTTTCAAGATAATTACTTTTAAAAATACATTTACGTTTTATAAAATGAAGCATATTTAAATAAAATAGTTAAGTTTTATAATCAGGGCCGGCTTTAACTATGCGAGTGCCCTCAGGCAGATTTTCAACTGCGCCCCTTGTAAGGAGAGGAATTCAAGTAAAAATAAAAGTGCCAAATAAATTTATATTGAACATTTAATGATTATTTTCTATTTGTATACCCAAAATCGACTTTCCTTGTTTTCAAACTAGCAAATTCTTTTATTAATTCATCAAAATTTAAATTTGATGCAATATTTCAGTTAAAGTCCTTGTTTATTCAATGACTCAGTTATAACTTCTGTAAGCCCTTTACCTGTAGAATCAGTAATATGAATAAACTCTAAAATATGTTCTACTATCTCTACGTCCGTGCCGGATATGTCAACAAATCGTATAGTCTTAGAAAGTTGTTCTTTTCGAAAAGCGTCTGGAGTGCAATCGACTATCAATGAATAATATATCGATTTCGAAGTTCTTGATAAGATATTTTTTTTCACATTTGTTGACATCAAATCTATTAGTACATTTTGTATATTATCTCCACCGTTCACATTCTTTATTAATTAACTTTTGCTTTTCTTTATCTATAGTCATTCCAGTTCTAATTCTATTTTCAATTTCTATCCATTGTATGTAACTTTTTCTATGTGAAACACTGTTTTCATGAATGTTTAATGTTTAAGATAAATTTTTCCAGTTATTAAATCCAATATTTGTTAATTTTGAAATTTGATTTTTATTAAAAAGTGTGCAACAAAAACAGAAAACAGCATCTTTACTAACTGAGTAAATTAACCAACGTCGAGTATATATTTCACCATTTGTAAGTTTCTTTTTGTAATAAGATTGTGAAAAATGCCTGCCATTTTCATCGGAAGGATATTTATCTTTTATAATTTGTAGAGGGCCTTTTTTTATTAAATAATCAATGAGATTTGGGTTATGAATACTTGGCCAATATTCACAATCTGAAAGATCTCTAACCTCATTATCGGTATTTTCATGAAGTTTATCGGCATTCGGTGCTGCAACTGCCAGTAATTCTACTTGACTTTCAGTATTAGTAATTTCATGCACTTTATTTTGTGATTTATTTGCATTCGGCGTTCCGTCTGTTAATGATTCTTCTTGATTTTTAAGGTGACCTTGTTTTGATGAAATAATAAACGAATCAAGCTTTTTGCATTTTTCAATTAAATTTTCATCTTTTAACTCAGATTCTATCTTTCTTTTTCTAAATTCATGGCCAGAAGGTTTTTTATTGCAGGCTTTATAATTTGACATGTTTCACTAGTCATTAACCTAAATGTTTAAAAAAAAGTATTATATAAATATTAAAATCAAACAAAAAGTACCGATTGAAAAATCTACTTTTCAATAATAATATAAAAATGACTATTTTTCATTCAACATTATCTTTATTTCAATTATTTGTTTATTAATGATCATGTATAAGTCAAGCTAGAAAAATATCCATGAATAATTATATAATATTCTTAAATTAATTGTACGAATTAAAACTTACCTAAGGGGTGTCCTCATACCGGCACAGAGATCTACCTAATCTACATTCAAATTATGCATTTTAATAAAAACTTAACTATTTTTTACTAAAATTCATAAAAGAGGCATATTCTTAACATTATAAAGAATTTATTGCAACGTTAAAAGACAGAATAACAGTGAAAATGAAGACAAAAACTGCATAATACGATTATTCATAACTACATTGAAAAGTTAATCGTATTAAGCAGTTTTCGCCTTTATTTTTACCTTTATATTGTCTTTTAACGTTGCAATAAATTCTTCGGCATGTTAAGAATGTGCCTCTCCTACGAATTTCAGTCATGAATAGTTAAATTTTTATTAAAATTCATAATTTAAATGTAGATAAGGTAGAACTCTATGTCGGTATGAGGATTCCCCTTAATAAATTAAAATTAAATCTAAAAAATAGAAATCAAAACAAATTTAGCTCAATTGTACGAGATTTGTTCTGCTGTCCAAATCCGTTAAGGTGGTTCACTCGGTAAAAGAGAGAAAGCTAGCTGTGAGAGAAAGAGATAGTGCTCATATAATTCAGTTGCACATGCGCAGCAACGTAAATATCAACGATACATGCATCGTTTATCTGATATTTACATTTTCAAAACACTTTATCTCTTTAATAAAAAGGTGAATTCACGCGAATCTCGTTGGAAATTATTTATCATTAGTTCCTTTGAATGTAGTTTATGAGATATTAGTGTTAAAAGCTACATAATATGAAAATTTCAATATATATAGATATACTTTCAATGTAATTTGCAAAACTTAAGACAATGATTAATTAAAAACGAAACGGTGAAATGTTCTTAAATTTTAATATGATATTTACATTGCTTTTATTGAACCATACCTACAATTTTAATAATATCTTGAATGAACTCTGATCCCGAAGGAACCACCTTAACCAATAGCCAATTTTATCAAACATTGCAATACATATGTTAAATTTTACCATAAGAAAGTATAACGTTTATGAGTTAGAATTGTAAATGTGCAGAATAAATCTATTTTCAGGGTTTTGATTCCTTATATCTATTACAAAGCAGCTGATATCATATCGAGTTAATATATTTGATTGTAACATTTATGCAATATATCTATACTATAAATATTTAATAGTTGTTACGCGACGAAAGCGCGCACTATGACTTTTAACAAGACTATACAAAATTAAATAAGAGCGCGTTTTTCGAAATGTAACAGAAAAGAAAAAAATAGTATATAATTAATGTCTAGTTTCAATGGACAAACATAAAATATATATGATGTTTATAAATTTTAACTTCTGTCAAATGACATTTTTATGAAATATCATTAAAGGCGCTGCACCCTCATTCATATTAGTAAATAATTTTTAATAAAATTTCAAATATCGGGCGCCCTAAGTTTCACGGCGCCCTCGGGCGTTGCCCGACTTCGACCTCTCCGCCCCCTAAAGCCAGCCCTGTTTATAATAAACACAAAAAAATAATTTTAAAAACCTTTTTTATTTATTTTTATTCAAAGTCCAGTAATAAGGCATGATTTCAAAACTCGACCATATTTCTGTGCTCCCGCGCGCGACTTGTGAACCTTACTTTTATTGTTGTGTTTATATAACAATCGCGATATGTGATACTCGTTGTTCGTAAAGATTTTAATGTTTATGTATGTTGTAGGTATATATTTAATAAAATAAAACATTAAATATGAACATTTAAAATATTTTAATAATCTTGTTTTTGTAGGTAATACACAAAAATGTATAAAAACGTAAAAAGCGTGTTGTTTATAGTAAAGAGGTTATGTGCAAAAGCAAAGATTTAAAATTTTGAAAATAAGTGTTACTTAATTTTAATAATTAGTGTAGTTGTTTTGTTTTAGTAAATAATTGATAATTGTAAGGTTTGCCTTGCCTCATTACTCTCCCCACCCTTTTGTCCCTTTTCTGGTACTATGAGTTATAGGCGTCATAAACCCTATGGTCATTCTCTCTGTAGCCTCTATTGAGTAAACTGCATAGAGTACTTCAGAATTCCAAGAGTACTTTGAGTGTTAATTATTGCTTGACAATATATTGATTATTAAGAGTAACAGTAACAGTGTTTGTGTATAGTTATTTCATAATCTTCCTTCCACCCATCTACATCCATCAGGTTATTGGACCAGGGCACGCTTCCATTGCGCCACAGGTTTTTCAAAATAACGGGTGGAAGATACACAATCCGTATTGTTATAAAAACTAAGAGTAAAAACTACAAAATACTAATAAGGCATATATTTTAGAGGTGAGTCAATTAAGATTATTAATTAATTAAAAAAAATAAAACATCTTAAGAGTTTTCTTAAAAAAAGTGCGTCCGTTTTTAACAGAGATTTGATTGAATGTATTCAATTAAAATAAAAATTATTAAAGAGGAAAACAAAAAAAAAATCGTCATTGTTGACGAGGAAAAGAAAAAAAAAAGAAAAAAAATTAATTAAAAATATTTTAGAATACAATGGTTGAAAGAATATTTAGAATGAAAGATTGAGCACCGAAGAAGTGAAAAATTTATTTGTTTCGTCTATGATGCATAGGCAAGCTCTTTCTTTCCACGGCCGTACTTGCACATTTGTTACACATATCTCAACTCTGTCGACCTACGGAGTCGTCAAATAAAAGTATCATAAAAAAAGGTAAAGGAAAACACTTCATATACCTGCACTACAAATTCCTTTTAAATATTGGTAATGTAGTGTATGTTATTTTCTTTACTCCGAGTTGAAGAGAAAAAATATAATAAAGAAATATATGAAAAACAAAACTTGAGAAAAAAAAAGAAAAAAATTAAGAGTAAAATTAAATTTGTTAAAATTTAATTTTGAATATATATATATTTTTGTATACATATATATATACTTATGACACATATATGCCTTAAAAGTATTAAAAATAAAAGTTTTTTAGAATTCAATTGCATATTTATTATATTTGAGATGCGTCATATTTAACATAAAAAAAAGAGGCTGAATTTCATTGTTAAATATAACAAATAATAAAATTTGATTACTCCTAAAATTTTACCAAGCTAAAATTTTTTTTAAAAATTCAGCTGAAATGTCGGGGTCAATGATTAAACAAAACTTGCAGTGCGGTGTAGTTGAATCATTGACTAGAAAGATCAAAGTAGAACTGTGTATGTCCCGTATGTGTGCTTGATCAACCTAAATCCGATCGATTAAAATCAAATATTGGAGAACGGTGTGCACATGCGCGTTAGTCATAGCGGAAAAGCTTGATTTTTCGTTCTGAGTTAAGAGAAACTGCAGTGCTTTTCTCTTGATTCAGAAAGAGGAAACATTTTCTTTTATCGAATTATTACCTGGTTCATTAGAGATTATTTTAAGAGTTATTAAATTAAAGGAAATACTTATTTCTTGAATATTAATTAAAATATGTTTCAAAATCCCGAAATAGATAAAACACAATCACAAAGTTATGAGAAAAAAAATAATTCACTTGTCAATTGTGACAGTGATTATTATATTAATGACACATCTTTCTATAAAGAGGCCAATGAGATATTGGAAAACGATCCAGACATATGTAAGTCTATTACATAAATAAGAATTGATTATTCATCAAATTTGATAATTTATTTGAATAATATGCAATTGAGAGTTGATACTTGAGTACTTTGAAAAAAATAAAATAAAATAATTAAATAAAAAATAATAAGTATCAATATTTGAGTATTTTAAAATAAATATTGAGTATGAATATTTGAATATTTAAAAATAAATAATGAGAAAAAAAAATTATTTTTAAATAAATTTTGAGAATTTTGACTGAATTTTGTGAAATAAAGATTTAGAATTTTTGAAGTTACATAATTTAATTTTTTAGAATTAACTTCAAAAGAATAAAGAGTTTGAATTTTTGAAGTTACATAATTTAATTTTTTAGATTTAACTTCAAAAGAATAAAGAGTTCGATGGTCAGGCCTAACATAATATTTGATCGGAAGCTCCTTCCCTGGTAACATGGTCAACGTAATTTTGCTGCAATCTTGCTGCAATTTTCTTGAAAATCAAAAAATTGCAGCAGAACATGTGCTGTTTGTTTCCGCATTTCATAGGGTTTTTTATGAAAAGAAATTACAGCAGATGAGTGCAACAGAATTGCACGTTTCTGGCAGAGAGAAAGTGCAATCTACGGAACGGAAAGAATGCGCAGAATCTTGAAGATATTTTGCAGTAAACTTGCGGAAAAAACTTATTACAGACACTAGCAACAAAATTGAGTAAATAATTCCCGACAAAGTTTTGCAGCACAATTACGTAAGAATTGCAAATTGTCAAGTGCGGTTCTGCGAATCGTAATAAGTACACAAGCTTATAACAGAATCGAAACAGTCTTGCATCAGAAACTTGCAGCAGCACTTTACCTCAGATTTACATAAGAATGACATAAGTTAAGTGCAATTATATGACGAGAATAAACACGCAAACTTGCAGCAGAATCGAAGCAGTCTTCCGTAAGAATCTTGCAGCAGCACTTTACCCCAGAATTACATAAGAATGACATAAGTTGAGCGCAATCGTATGACGAAAATAAACACGTAAACTTGCAGCAGGACCGAAGCAGTCTTCTGTAAGAATCTTGCAGCAGCACTTTACCCCAGAATTACATAAATATGACAAAAGTTAAGTGCAATTATATGACAAGAATAAACACGCAAATGTACAGCAGAATCAAAGCAGTTTTATGTGAGAATCTTGCAGCAGATTTGCGCTTAAATTACATGAGAAGGACAAAAGTTAAATGCAATCTTATTATAAGAATAATCACGCGAGTATACAGCATACTTGAAGCTATCTCGCATAAGAATCTTGCGACAAAACTTTACTACAGAATTACGTATGAATGTAGAACCAAAATATTTATCATCTTTTACTGATAGAAATTTATTTAAAACTTTTCTTAGATATTATAAAAATTTTTCATCTACTTTTTTTATATTTTACAGTTGGCTGCAATGGTCTCCTCTCTTCTCCCCAATGTCTACACGTATATAATTTTATACTATAACATCAGCGCCCACCACTTTGTGTATATATGTCAATTGTTTTTTGCGTTCCTTCTTTTTTTCTTTTAGCCAATATGTGCCTATAGGTGTAGGCATCGGTAGTAAGAAGACGTAAAATTTAAAGAAATGCATTAAATGTATCGCAATTATAAATTATTATATTTTCATTAAATTATAATTTTTAAATTCAACATTAGCTTTCTTAACATCTGTCAACAACTCTTATGAACATGTTCTCGTTAGTTAAATGTTAATAATATTCACGATGAAAATTTTTTATTAAAATACAATGTATTATCTTTATTCTATGAAGTAACTTCAATTTTTGGAACTATTAATTAACTTTGAAATTCTATAAACTGTGCTGCTGCAAGATTCTTACGGAAGACTGCTTCGATTCTTATTCTGCAAGTTCACGTGTTTATTCTCGTCATACAATTGCGCTCAACTTATGTCATTCTTATGTAATTCTGAGGTAAAGTGCTGCTGCAAGATTCTTACGGAAGACTGCTTCGATTCTGCTGCAAGTTTGTGTGTTTATTCTCGTCATATAATTGCGCTCAACTTATGTCATTCTTATGTAATTCTGGAGTAAAGTGCTGCTGCAAGATTCTTACGGAAAACTGATTCGATTCTGCTGCAAAATTGCGTGTTTATTCTCGTCATATAATTGCACTTAACTTATGTCATTCTTATGTAATTCTGGAGTAAAGTGCTACTGTAAGATTCTTACGGAAGACTGCTTCGATTCTGCTGCAAGTTTGCGTGTTTATTCTTATCTTAGAATCGCACGTTTCGATTGGCAATCTGTTACAAATCTGACGCACGTTTCAGTCGCAATTAAATTTCAGCAGATATGCATTAAAATGTGGAAACAGAACACGCAAGTTCTGCACAATCGTGCTTGCAACAGATTGTGTTACCAGGGTTGTTTTTTAATACGAACACCGTAGGTGTTTAAAATACAACAGCAATAACGAAACCAGTTATTACAAATATAGAGAAAATAAATGGAGACAGGCAGGTCGAGATAATCTCAAAAATACAAATGATTGGGAATAAATTTGTTGTATCTGCTAACAGTTTAGAGTCAACTGCAAGGATGCAATAAAAGATATTAGAATCGATGAAAAGAGTCATGAGTCAACTGACAAATATGATGAGCCAAATAGCGAGAGTCGATAAAGCTAATTTAGATACAAAAAGATTGAAAATTCAACTATTAGAGACAACAAGCAAAGTTTCTAAAAATAACTCAGAAAATTCTACAATTCGAAATAGTTTAGAAGATTCTATAACCAAAAATAATCAAGAAAATATTAATACTGAAAACAACATTGGAGCAACTGCTAAATTATTTAAAAAATTGGAAGATGAAATTCACAAATCAAAAATAAATATCAAAAGGGATTACAAACTTTCTCAAAAATCAAATTTCGATCTTTGGATGGATTATTAAGGTCGGAACTAATTAGCAATGATTTAATGGATTTAATTGATTCCAATGTAAAAACATCTGAAAATTTATCAGGAATTCAAGCAGACAAGAGGAAAAATCTTGTTAGAGGTATAATCATTAATCATCTGGATGAAACTTATCATAAGAGGATAGTCAATTTAAAAGAACCTGCAGAAATCTTGAAAAAGTTAAGAGGATATAAAAAGACTGAAACAAACGTCACGCACACTTCAGTCAGAGCTCAGCTATATTAAATGAAAATGAGAAAGGATGAATAAGTAAATGATTTTTGTGAACGCTTCAAATCAATTATAAGAACAGCATTCTATCAAGCCGTTTGGCCAATAACACTCGAACTCAGAAGTGCAAATTTAATCAGAAGACAAACAAATTTCAAAGAGATGAATATAGAATAAATAAAATCTTTCCTATTTTAATGAGAAAGCTGAAAAGAAAAGTGAAAATAAAGAAAACATGTAGCTCAAAGAGTAATTATGCAATACAATAAAAATGAAAGATGTCATCGTTGCAATAAAATTGGCCATTGGACAAATGACTATAAAACAAATGACTTAAAAACAAGTAATAAATGGTTTTTTTTTATAAATGTCAAGACATAAAAAATCATGAAGTGAAGATTGTTCCTATGTTAATTCTTAGAGTAATTAGGTTATGAGCAAAATAAAGGATACAGAAATAAAATCTATCTTAAATCTAATCAAGAAAATAGAAGTTTGAATGGATCTGAAACCAAAAAGAATAACAATTTTAAGCATCAACAAAATCATATATATATATATATATACATAATTAACTCTAACGTAAATTATCTAGTTTTGCTTGTGTTCGGCAAAATTATATGAATTTCATTTATATTGGTTTACTATTCCTATATAGTTGACAAGTACGTTACGAGTGAAGAATTTGACCTGGTGATAAGGACAGTCACAGAGATGAAGACAGAGTGAAGACAGATTATATATGCCCTATTGTACGACAGGTGGCCACACTATGACTGATAAGAAAGAGAGAAAAGACATAATTAACGATAGCAATGAGACTGAGAAGACGGAGGGGCTATATAACGAGACAGAACAGAAAGTATATATATATATATATATGTATATATATTATGAGCTTAATAGACCGAACACAAGCCCTTCAAGCTCAATATATCTATCAAAATAAAGTGAATCAACCTAGTATGCCGAACACAAGCAATATTAGGTAATTCATATTTATGACAATTTAAGAGAATCAATCTAACATGCCGAACACAAGCAATGTTAAATCAATCAAATTTGCCAGTTATTTATGTATATTTTTTTATTTATAATAATACATATGTGCTATTGTTCCCATACACAATATACTGAACACAAGTATTATTATGTATGTGAAAGCAGTAACTATGATCGATCAATATTATTTTTTAAATTATTTCTAAAAACCATGGATATATTTATTAAAAAAATATTTTTATATACGTACGTTCAAGCTTAATAAAATAAAATTTTTAATTTGAAATAGTCATTATTCATTATCTAATTTGTATTCAATCTGTCATAATTTTGAATACAATGCTGCCTTCAACAACTGTCATATACATATTCTCATGAGGATGTTTTGTGAAGTTGCAATAAACTTCTTTCCTCTGTATAATGATAATTTCAATTAATTAAACATTCTTAAATATATTTTTCTTAAAGTCGTTCTTTTCTGTCTTTTTTTTTTTTAATCGGTCTTTTGTATACATTTACGTAAACTTTATTTTTGTCCGCTTTGATTTAGTTCGTTTCGCTTCACTAATTCTGTCTCTTTCTTAATCTGTCATTTTTATCGCGACGACGCGCACATTCCTATACATATACGATCACACTTATATGCTGTCTCTTTTCTTTATGCTATAACCATGTTATACGTACATATGTACATGTATATACCTGCGAGTTTATTCTCGCCTTTTAGCAGTCACCGTATTTCTGTCTTTTTCTAATTGCGCGCGCACGTCCTCACGGTCTTTTTATTGTAGACGGCGTCGACATCTTTTCATCAACTCGACTTGGGCCTATGGCCGCCATGTTTGTGTGCATTATTCTCTTTCAGTTTGCAGAAGTCAGGCCAATGCCTTTCTTCCTTCAAGCAATCATACTTAGTATTTCAACATAAAAACGCGTCCGTTTTTACATTTATTTTTAATTATAGCGAAATTTAACCAAATCTAAGCGGCATTTTTGCAAATATTAGTTTTTAACCGGTTTTCATTTATTTCTGTCTATACCGTCATAAATCTGTTCAGACCTCGCGCGTGCATCCACTATACATACATATATATATATATATACACACACATACACACATATATATATACATATACACACATACACATACATAAAAACCTTCTTCACTTCGTGTTGTCGTTTATTCAGTCTATCAATTTTATTATGTGCGTGCATGGTCTTTTCTCTCGTCCTAGATACATACACACACACGCACACACAAAGCATAAAAAAATAATTTTTCTCGTGCACGCATAAATCTGTCATACTCAAACACATTGCGTCATTTTACCCAACATGGCGACTCATTTTATTTCTCTCTCACTTTCTCTCTCTATAGACTAGCGCACGACGCTATCTATTTTCTGTACTTTTCTTTCTTTCTATAAGCGTACATGCGACGCCATTTCTGTCTTATACAATTGAGAGAGAATAAAGACAAATTCTTACCCGGAGTCAACTCCTTTTTCTTTTTCTTTCTTTCTCCTTTTTCTCCCTCAGCTGTCCTTCGTTCTGTCTTTTCGTTCCATGACTCGCCTATCTCTGACGCTTTCACCAGGGGATAAAGAACAATACAACAATTCACTAAACAGACTGACGCACGCTCCAAACTACACAAATCCCTTTCTTAATTTTATTAAATAAAACGCGCAGTTAAAAGCACTTTGGGCGCATAACCTGTTAAATAATTAATAAATGCAGAGCACAATTTATATTAAATAAAAAGTCTTTATTTGATCTATACAAAATGAATTAATTTAAATGATCTCTCTATAATAATGAAATACAAGTTCTGGCTTTAACAGACGGACTTGAACTGAACTGAACGACGACGAGACGCAACTTGATTCTCTTCAACTGTCTACTAAAATATTCTCAATAGGTGGCGACACCTAGTATGAGTGTGTATATTTTCAACATAAAGAATTTTTACATAAAAATTATAATTGCAAAGCAAGAGCAATTTCGCATCATGAATTTCCGCGTCAATCGCAGATACAAGCTGATGATAACGAGGAATTAGTTTTGGAGGGAGTAAATAAAGAGTCAAATAATATCAGTTCTGCGATTGGGAGGGAGAAACAAGAGGAAATCATGATTGCGAACAATTAAAATAAAAGTACAGATAATAGTCCAATGAATAAATACGTGATTCAAATAGATGATTTAAAAATGTTTGAAGATATAGAAGAACTGCTCATGAAAAGTCCACTTGAAGAAAATACACGAAAGTTTATAAAGCAAATTGAGGCAATGTTATGGCACATTCGACTAGGGCACGCATCTATGAATCACCTGAAAAATTACGGAAAATAGATAATAGATTAGAAAAAGTTAATTTCAACGACCCATCTATTGAAGATTGCGAAATCTATATAATGGCTAAAATGGATTAACTGTCTTTTAAAGAAACTAGAGATAGAGCGCGAAGGCCATTACAAGTTATACATACGGACATCATGGGTCCAATAAAACCTACCTCACATCCAGGACTTAAAAGATTTATAATTACTTTTATAGATGATTATTATAGATCAGCTAAAGCATATGCATTCAAAACAAAAGATGAATCAGGAGAAGCCTTAGCAAATTATTTAATCTTTGCTAGAAATCTATTAAGTAAAGACGAAAAAGTCTGCTACATCAAAGCAGATCAAGAAACAGAGTTTGTTGGAGGAAAATTTCAAGAAATTATGGTTAAAGAAAAGATAGAAGCAGAATTCTCCCCATCATACACACCAGAGCATAATGGAGTAGCAGAAAGGTTTAATAAGACTGTCCAAAGAAAAATAAGAGCATACATGTTCGATTCAGGTTTACCCAAAAGCATGTGGGAATTAGCACTGGAAGTTGCTGTTCATGCTTACAATAGAACTCTACATAAGACAATAAATTATTCAATCCCTCTAAATAAATTTGCACCAAATAAAAATTGTCATTTTGACCAATTACGAAGAATACGTTTCGTATTTGGTTTAGAAATTTTAATATATTCGATACAGCTAAATCTTCGTAATTGGTCAAAATGACAATTTTTATTTTGGATAAAACACTGTTTCCAGTAATAATTTGGTGTGATAATCGCTCAGCAGGTGACTACAAAAATGGATGGAAGTCACAAATTAAAAGTATTTGATGATATTTTAATGGAAATACAGAGAAATCTAAACGAAAGCGAAAAGAATGGCAATAGAAAGCACATGGCTGATACACATGGCGATTTTATAAAACAATGTGTAGATCAAGGCAAAGTTAGAGTTACATGGATCGCAACCAAAGAGAATTTAGCAGATATAATGACTAAACCTTTATGTTTCTTTCTGTTTACAGATAACTTAAAGATATAAAGAGGAAAAGAGGAATTCAATATTCTTATTGAGAAGACCCTAAGAACAATTAAAAGTTTTCTTTTTACTGTACCAATTAAATTTTGAATATGTCGTATGACATTTTTTGAGTAAAATAAAATTATTAATGAGATTAATTGTAACAAGGCAAAGGGAGGGATTGTAAGGTTTGCTTTGCCTTATTACTCTCCCAACCCTTTTGTCCCTTATCTGGTACTATGAGTTATAGACGTCATAAGCCCTATGGTCATTCTCTCTGTAGCCTCTATTGAGTAAACTGCATAGAGCACTTAAGAATTCAAAGAGTACTTTGAGTGTTAATTATTGCTTGACAATATATTGATTATTGAGAGTAACAGTAACAGTGTTTGTGTATAGTTATTTCATAACCCACCTTCCACCCACCTACATTCATCAATAATTAATAAATTTATTTTATTTCTAGTATATTATCTAGTTTTAATTAAATAATTTATCATTATTGGTGTAATTTATGTTCAAAATGTTCAAGAAATAAATTCGTTTCATATAACTTATGTATATTACTATTTATTATAAGCATTGTTCACCCTACATTTCCCTTCACTTCATTTTTTATTATATTATGAACTTAAATCAATAAATCACTTCGTTTTTGCATGGTATTTCATGGCGTCACTTTCCAATTAAGGATCAGCTTTCGACTAACATTACGGATCTAAAATAGCTAAAAAAGAATTTTGACAAATGTACACGCTTCCGTTTCTCATATGTTAAAATGAATAAATATTTGCAAGTAAAAGCAATTCTGATATGTATTTTTATTAAAAATAAATTAAATTACTTTCTTAGCTATTTCCGATCAGTGAAAAATGCCTAAAACCTCGTCTAAAAATGACCTTTAACATGTCAAATAGTATAATACTAAAATATGTGTATTACCTTACTTTTAACGTTTAGACTTACATTGCATACAAATATAATTCTTATTATAAAAACTATGTGAATAGTCTGTATGAATATGATTATATATCATGGTTTGAAATTATATTCGAACAAGATTTAAAAAATTTTTCAGATTACGGTAGATTCACAACTGAATTAGGAAAAAAAAGCAATAAGATTGCGATAATACTTTGGGATAATATTATTTGGTGCGTGCGCATGCGTCAACATTGCAGCATTGGCTAAAACTGTTATCTGTTATAAAATTTTATTTATAATATATAGTGGTTAAAAATTAATTTATGATAGCTAATTTTGCATAGATTATCTACTTATAGTTGATTTATAATATAAATTTCATACTGTTTGTGAATGATTCCTTTGATTTTAAGGGATTTAATTTTCTAACCTAAAATGGCTCCTCATACACAAAATAAAATGTCTTGCTTCTATTGCAGTAAGGATATAGCGGCAGAAAGTGTTTTGTGTAAAAAATGTGATATGCCATACCACTCATTATGTAGTAACAAAGTGGGAATTATGCAAAATAGTGCTATTAGGAAATGTTGTGATTATACATATAACTTGAACAGCATATTAAAAACAAGGTTGGAAAAAATGCAAGAAGAACTTAAAGTGTTTTTATGTGAAGAAATGAAAAAATCTCTTTTACCAGTTATTGATGACAGCATTAAAAATTACTTAGATAATCCAGACAATACATTAATTATTCAAGAAAATATTATACATGAAATAAGAGATAGAGATAATAAAAAGAATAATATTATGATTTTTAAGTTGGAGTATAGTGATAACAGAACACAAGATTTCGATACATTGAAAAAAATTTTTGCTGATGCTACATTCAGCTTTAATGAGTTTACTTTTGTCAGATGTGGCAAATTTGTTAATAGAAATAATAGATCTTTAAAGGTTATGTTTGAGAATAGTTTAAATGTTGCATGGGTTCTGAAGAACTCTAAAACTCTCTCACAAAAGATTGGTTATACCATCTACATTAATAATGATAATACTACAAATCAAAATAGATTGTACAAGATTGTTAAGGAAAATTTAAGTAGAAGATTAGACAGTGGTGAGAACAATTTAAAACTTAAATACGTGAAAGGTATCCCAACTATTGTTAAGGTGAATAATGAAAAACTGCATAGTAGTCAGAATAATCATGATAATAGTGATAACATGTCACAATGAGATAAGGATACAAAGGATGGTCTGGCTTGTGATAATAATTTATTGAGTATTTACTATCAAAATGTTAGAGGTATAAAGAGTTATTTTAAGCTGAGTCAATTGTGTTTTAATATTTCTTCTGCATCTGTCAGTTATGATGTTATTGCCTTAACTGAAACTTGGTTTGACCATAATGTTGATAATAAGCTGTTTAACCTAGAGAACTATGAGATTTATAGATGTGATCGAAATGGTATATACTCTGGTAAAAATAAAGGTGGTGGTGTGGTTTTGTTTCTTAAAAAATCTATTATATCTAAAATTCACTGTAAAGTGGATAGAGGTTATGAACAGCTATGTATTTCTTTACTGTATGGAACTAGAAAATTCCTCATTAGCTTGACATACCTATCACCTACCTCTACTATTGATTACTATGAAGTACATAACAAGGTAATTAAAGATGTTTATAAAGGAGACAATTTCACTGATACCTGTATCCTTGGAGATTTTAACATTCCTGGATATTCTTGGCTGTTTGATGATACAGAAAAACTCATTTATTTATCTGGCCATAATGACTTGGTTATGAAGAGAGATATTGCTAGTAACTTGTGCTCATTTGTTAACATGTTTGGTGTTAAACAACTAAATACTTATAAGAATAAATCTGATAATACATTGGATCTCTTTTTTGTATCATCTGTAAATAGTACATGTCAATGCTCTACTGACCCATTATCTAAAATAGATGAGTATCATGGTGCAGTTGATATAAACATAACATTGCATAAGTCTTGCAAGCTACCGTTTGAATCTTATGAATTTGATTATAGAAAAACTAACTTTGATTTGGTTAGGGTTGAACTATCTAATATAGATTGGGATGGACTAGCTAATAACCAGGCCACATTTAAATAAATATATGATTGATTTCTATAATACTATAGATAAGATAATCAAAAAGCATCCACCAAAAAGAAACAAGAGATCTAGATATGTTTATTCCTACCCAAGATGGTTTTCACATGAACTAATTGAGGCTATTAAGTATAAGAAGATTTTATATAAAAAGATTAAATCATTTCCTTCTGTTGATACTGATTTAATTATAGAGTATAAGAAGTGGAGAGCAGTTTGTAAGAGATTAACTAGGGTAAATTATGCAAATTATACTAAAAATATTGAAGATGGATTATGTAATGATCCTAAAAATTTTTGGAGATTTGCTGGTTTTCCTAATGAAAAAGAGATTCCCGCTAAAATGGTATTTGAAGGAGACCTTGTTAATGATGGATCCGGTATTGCTAATGCTTTTGCCAAGCATTTTGGAAGAGTATATGAAGAGTCGAATCTAACTGATGTTTCTGTAATACCATCATCTGACAGGTTGTTAACTCTCATGCAATTTACTGAAGAGGATGTTAAAAAGGCTATTTGTGATATTAAAATTGACTGCTCTGCTGGACCTGATTTGATAAATCCCAAGTTTGTGAAGTGCTGTTGCTCGGTTATAGTAAAACCGCTTTTTCATATTATTAAGGAGATGTAAAACGGACACTACACCTGTACTTGTAGATATTAGCTTCCTTTCCATTTTATTGCTGAATTTCCAGAAAAGAAATGCATTAGCTTGTAGTATGTACCATGATGATTATTTAGATAAATTTTCAAATAAATTCATCCATCAACTTTTAAGGTATTTGGATTCCTGTGCAAAATTGAAAAATTTTAATAAATAATTTTCGGACCCAAAATTCTTAATAACTAATGAATAAATTTATTTAAAAATTTAACCGAATAATCTTCATGGTACATACTACAAGCTAATGCATTTTTTTACTGAATATTTTGCAATAAAATGTAAAGATAGTCAATATTTATGAGTACAGGTGTAGTGTCCATTTTACATCCCCTTAATCTATCTCTGGCACTAGTTATTTATCCTGATGCATGGAAAAAATCATTTATTGTACCCGTATATAAGGCTGGTGATATATCTGATGTTGGTAACTACAGACCAATTTCTATTATTAATATCTTTGCTAAAATATTTGACAATGTCATTTATAATGAAGTATATGAACAGTTAAAAGTGTTCATCATTGATAGACAACATGGTAGTATAAGAGGCAGATCGGTTGTCACTAATCTCACATCTTTTAACCATGATGTTGCTCTTGCTCTAAATAGTAAAGCATATGTTCAAGCTATATATACTGATCTAACCAAAGCCTTTGATAAAGTGAATCATAATTTACTCTTAAGTAAATTAAGTAAATATGAAATTGGTGGCAAACTACTGGATTGGTTTAAATCATACCTCTATAACAGAAAGCAGATTGTTAAAATTGGTACATTCAAATCATTTATGATTAAAATGCTGTCAGGTGTTCCTCAAGGATCTAAGTTGTCTTCCCTTTTATTTATAGGATTCATTAATGATATTGTTACTGTGGTACGATCCTCAAAGGTGCTGCTATATATGGATGACATGAAGATATATACCGAGGTATGGAATATCACAGACTTGTTAAAATTACAATGTGACCTTGATAGGATAGATGAATGGATAACAAAAAATGGTCTGAAATTTAATGTTGGTAAATGCAAAGCTTTAGCTTTTTCTGTTTCTAATGTACACAATTGGTATTTTTATTTGGATGGAATGAAGTTTGAAAATGTTGAGTTTATTAAGGACCTTGGAGTAATTTTTCAGAGAAACCTTTCATTCGATATGCACATTGAAAGAGTCATTAGTAAGACTAGAAGAATGCTATTTCTCATTAAAAGGAAATGTATTGATTTTACCAGTCCGAAAACGTGTATAACATTGTACTATATGCATGTTAAGTCAGTTCTTATGTACTGTTCAATTGTGTGGGCACCATATAAACAGAAATACATTTACGAGTTGGAAAAGGTGCAAAACAATTTCTTAAGTTTTTTGTCATTTAAAACTGGTAATGGTATGGATCGATTCAATCAGGATTATGCAAAGATTAGGAAGGAAGCTGGACTACCAACATTGAAGTGCTCAAGAGTGCAAGCTGATTTGTTGTATCTATATAAGTTGATAAACGGTTACACTGATTGTGATTTACTTTTAAATAGTTTGAACTTTTATAAACCATTAGTGAATATTAGAAATACCAATAATATCATTTTTTATATTAATTCTTTAGATTATTCTATTGATAAGTTCTATATTTTGAACAGACTGTGTAGATTAGCTAATAGTAATTCAAGATATTGTAATTTTGAATGTAACGCGATCTCTTTATTCAAAAGTAATATTAGATTAGGGTTTATTCAATAAGTTTGTTAATTAGAGTAAAATGTATACATTTTTTTAAAATAATTGTCATTTCTTTATTTACTTTTTCTTTAGATTGTAAAGATTTCTTTATTTTCTTTTTCTTTAGCTTAGAAAGCCATGTATTATTTTCTTTGCATTCAGAATTGTTTATGCAATGTTAATTGCGCATATGAAATATGTATATTTATTTAAAAGGGAGTTTTTCCCGTTAAGAGGCAGTCGGAACCAAATCGGTGAATTAGTTCAATGCTTTCAATAAATGCTTATAATGATTTATTTATTCATTTGCACAACAGATATATAGTCATTTCCTCTAACCATGTATATTTAGAATAATTTGAAACAGTTTCAGTGACAAAAGAATATAAAATATTGTCATAAGGCAAAAAATGCCATCTAACAGTCGATGCGCCTGTTATTTGTATGCAATAGATTTCAATTTAGCATTTTTCGCTTCATGACAATATTTTATATATTTTTGTTGCTGTGACCGTCTCAAATTATTCATTATGATTATGGTTAGAGGAAATGACTATATTTTTGCCGTGCAAATAAATGAATAAATCATTATAAGCATTTATAGTAAGAACTGAACTAAGTCACCGATTTGGTTCCGACTGCCTCTTAATAAAAATAAAATAAAATGAAATAAAATAAAACTATACTTTAAAATAAAAGTAAAATAAAAAATTCTTGAGTCAGAAAAACCTATATTATTTAAATCTGTAAGACGCTATTGTAAATGATATGTAAAAATAATTTATCAGTATGATAAAAAAAAGATATTAAGTACTAAGTCACTGTCAGTTCATCGAAGGTAGTTTGTCATAATGTTCTAAGACATAAATAAAGCTGCAACTGTTTTTAGGGTGATACGCGAATTGTGTAACAATTGGTAAGACGTGTTATGCCGTAAATCTAAACCAGACGCAGCGTGCGTCATAGAACGACACTACCTAGAAAAAAATCAAATTTTTTTACACATGAGATCTCATATGAGATTGGGTAGCGGGAAAATTAATTTTTTCGCCCATAAGATCTCATGAGAGATCAGATATCGGGAAGAATTAATTTTTTTGCACATGAGATCTCACATGAGATCTCATATGAGTTCTCATATGAGATCTCGTTTCATTGTCAATCGTGAGATCTCATGGCATTTTTTTCAGTAGGGAAGACACGTAATGTTGAAAGCTATAATTTTTTTTGAATGAACATATTGAGTCGCATAAGGGCTTAAACTCTTCATGGAGATTGAAATTTTCATACCCTATTAACGGCATGTCGGAGCTGCAGCAATCGAGTTTTGCTTTTTTTATTTTATCAATATCTTTTTAAATTCTTAAATTAAACAAATGTAATGACTTGTCCGCACTAAAGCTATATTTATACAATAATTTTTGTTAATATAAAAAATCATTTGGACTTGTTATTTTTTTATGAGCTCAGATTGGAAATTAGATATCAAACTCGACAAACCTAACCTTAAAATACAACATATTGAAAGTTTGTATTATAACTTTGTATGTATAATATTTTGGTGGATATCTTGAGTTGTCCGCACTAGAGTTTAATCTTACAAATTTTTTCTTTGTAGCAAAGAAACTCGATTAAACGCATCGTTTATTCATAAGTTAAGATTGGAAATATTATTAGAAGGCGGACAGCTTCGTCATGCTTTTAAGAGCGAATGAGAGAATCCAATTGCAACTCTTTATATAACGCTTTAAAAAAATGGTCTTTTTTATAAATAAAAGGAGCTGAAGCTTTATTTACAATTATTTTAAATTTGTAATTTAAATATTCTTATAGCTAAGTTCGAAACAAAGATTTAAAAAAAAAAGAACTCTCCAAGGCCAGTAGGAGCCGAGACAGAATGTTTTTTTTAAATCATAGCCACTTTGCTTATAACAACTAAGAAACAAATCAAGCGGAATTTGTTAGTTAAAGGCATAGATTTTAAAAATCTATGATTACATTTCTAAAAATGCGATTTTATTATGAAAACTAAAATAATAATAACATAGTATAATAACAGCAAGCGGGGCGTCTTGTTGCGGATGCTTTCATTTGCGCGTGAGAAAAGTTTACAAAAGACTTAGTTCCAATGAAATTCGTAAAAATTATCCGTATCTCAGCGAATAATGGACCGATTTCTATATTTATTTTCAGTCTAAGGTACCTTGAAAAATTATTAATTTTAGTGCAAACAGTTTTTAAAAATAAGGTATATTTTAGTTAAAACAACTGTACCTATAATGGACACTCTAACCGTAAATCATTACTGTGGCTCCCTAAATCAATACTTTTAGACGTGTAACGTCTCATCTTAAAGATAAAAGAAAGAACTTTAAAATGAGATGTCATGAGTTTGATTACGATCAATCTTTGCAAAATGTGCATGGATTAAAAAAAATGTTGTAAATGAACTTACATTATTATTCCTGGTAATTATAACATTTGGAACCTGGAGACAAATTTTAATTAAAATTTTCATTAATTATATATTGTAAGTAATTCTTATAATTTGTTTAAGATTTCATTAAACAAAAAGATAGTTATTAATAATTGCAAATATTTGTTAAGTAATAATTAAAATTGTTTTTTCTATTTTTTTTAACTTCTTTGTTTTTCATTTGCGTTAGGATGTCCGCAATACGTACAGTTATTTTAACTGAAATATACCTTATTTTTTAAATAAATATAACTTTATTCATTCATATTTCTTTGTCTACATTTGTTTTTGTAAGTGTGTGTGTGAGTGCGAGTCTGATTGTATTAGGATGATTAATGAGCAAGCTTAACCGCGAGAGGGCAGCATTACGAGCAATATCTGTTATGGTGGCGTATATATACATAGATATATTATTATCATTCAAAATATATCTATGTATATGTTTAGTTGTCAATGTTTTGATTACAGAACATACACTACCCTCCAGCTACATTTGCCCATCCTACATGAAAATCGATAAAACTTTGAAGTTTTGTGGCTCAGTGAAAAATAGTCGTAATTAAAAAATTCCGATGGGGTTTTAAAAAGGGTTTAAAAACCTTTAATTTAAGCCGAGTTAAGCAAAAAAAAATTGAAAAATGCATGCCTTATGCGTAAAAATCTAACTAAAAAATATTCAATTTTTTTTGCCCCTATTCAAATGCCTATTGAGCAAAATACTTACCCAAAATAAATATTGAGGTTAAACTGAGAATCAGTAAAAAAAGATTTTATTCATTTTTGATCCCATTGAAAAAAAATCCATTTATTCAATATTTATATTTTAATGAATTTAAAAAAAAATTTTTTTTCCGGATTTCAGTTGAATCTAAATATTTATATTTTTGGCTCAAAAATAAACAATTTTTTCATTAAAAATTTTTTTATATCATGCGTATTTTTTGAGATAATAGCTATTAAAAAAAATCGTTTTTTTCATAAAAAATGACCATAACTACCGTAAAATCATAAATGAGCTTTCTATAGCTCATTTTCAAGGTGACTCCTTTAGCTTTTACCTCCATTTTGTTTTTCTATGATTCGATAATTTCCGCAAAAATGGCAGGCATTTGAATAGGAGCAAAAAAAATTGAATATTTTTTAGTTAGTTTTATACGCATAAGGCATGTATTTTTTAATTTTTTTTTGCTCAACTCGGCTTAAACTAAAGATTTTTAAACCCTTTTTAAAACCCCGTCGGAATTTTTTAATTATGACTATTTTTTACTGAGCCACAAAACTTTAAAGTTTTATCGATTTTCATGTAGGGTGGGTAAATGTGACTGAAGGGTAGTGTAGCTTTCATTATAACCTTACAACTTGGTGACTACAAAAACTATATCTTTAAATAAAAGATAAAGTGTAGTGTACCAAATTGCAAAAATAGTGTAAAATTTAAATTTCCAAAAAATTAATAAAGAATTTTTTAAAAATTATTTAAACTACTCTGAAGCATAATGATTGATGCCAAGACTATCGTTAGTTTTCGGAGTAAACGGTAACCTTCCTATTGCCTTAAACAATTTTTTCCGCACAGTAATATTTTTTGAAAATATAAATTTAACACTATTTTTACAATTTTGTACACTACACTTCATCTTACATTTAAAAAAATTTTCGGAGTCACCAAGTCGTAAGCTTATGATAAAAGCAATGTTCTGTAATCAAAATATTGACAACTAAACATTACATAGATATATTCTGAATGATAATAATATATCTGTATATACGCCACTATGACAGATATTGCTCGTACTGCTGCCCTCTCGCGGTTGAGTTTGCACATTAATCATCCTAATGATATAAAGAATCTTAACTAATCTTAACATTATTATTACATTACAGAGTTTTTATTTTTTTTCTATTTTACTTTATATTTTTTTACTCATTCACTCTCTTCCTTATTCTTCCCCAAATCTTCTTCTTCTCTATAATCTATTCTGCAACGATCTGTCTCTTATCAATCTCTCTTTGTTTCCTTGACTCCTTGCTACCCTACTTCTTATTCTCCCTCTTCTTCCTCTCTCTCTTTGCTCTTTCTTCTTTTTCCTACACCTTTAGCGGCTCATCCACCATCACACCTTTCTCCATTCTACCTCTTCTGAACTTTTTTAGTAACAGGTTTCTTTCCTCTTTGTTTCCGAATATTAACCATTCCGTACTTTCACTTTCTCCTAACATCAACATACGTCCTCACCATATTTCTCATACTTTTTTCTTTCTTTTTGTTTATACTATCCTCCTCTTTCTCTTCCTCATACCCTTCAATAATCTCACCTTCACTCATCTCCATTTCAGTTTCTCCTCCTCTTTCTTCCTTTCCTTTTTCCGTATCGTTTATCATCTTTCTCAATTACTTGATCTGTATTTTTCTACAGATTCTCCTCATTTTCTTTTATTAAGTCGTTAGTAATCTCTTCCAGCTCTTTCACATCTTCGTCTTTCTCTTCTATTTTATTCAATCTAACCTTGATTTTTTCGCACCACTCATTATTTTTTTCTACCATTCTGTTCATTCTTTTAACACTCTCCCTTACTTGCTTTACACTTCTTTCCAAGCTCTTTATCTTTTTACTTTTATTTTTTTTCTCACTCATTTTATTCTTTCTTTAATTTTACTTTTTTATTTTTTTTAACACCAGCTTCTTTTCACTCTTATCCTCCCTTTTTTCTTACCGCATTCTCAATGCTACTACCTAACCTCAACTCTATATCTGCATCCTTCTTTAACAGTTCTTCCAACTTACATGCTTTAACTTAACATCTCCCTATACTATGCCACCGTTCAACCCGTTGCACAGATTTAGTTCTTCCTCAGTACCAACTTGACTTTATATGTGTCAAAGTTACTACCATCAAACTCCATCCTTCTCTCACTCATTTCTTTCCTCCCTCACCCTCATCTACTCCATTCCCTTCTTTTCTCATTTTTCCTTCTTTTCTTTCCTCTTTTTTAACCATTACATGTCCCTTCCTTTGCATTCTCTCTGTATTTCTCCTTCTCTTTCTCCTTTCTTTTCCATAAAATTCTACTTAACACCACCTCTCTAGCTTTCGCCTCTTATAAACAGTTAATCCAATTCTTGCTTTCACTTTTAGTATGTTCGTATTCTTCTTCTATATGTTTCATTCTCCCTTTTTTCCCCCTTATCCTGTATAACTTTTCTTCTTATTTCAACCAATACTTATTAGCTTTACATTCGTTTCCCATTCTTAACCTTGCCGTCATTTTTATATCCTTGCTTTCGCCTCTTTCTCTGCCATTTAGGTAACTTTGTCCTTCCATCCACCCATTAGCAATAATCTTAACCTCTTTTGCGTATTTTGAATTCTCTAGCCTTTCCTACATCTCTGCTCATTCTATCTCTTTACTTTTCTCTGTGATTTCATCCTGCATGTCTTCACCGTTACCTACTTTCCTATAAAACTCCTTGATTGACAAACCTCTCTTCTCTAGACACCTCCTTTTCATACCTTGCCTTTGTACCTTTCTCCTCGAATTATCACCCTCTTCTATTTCTTTTTCTTCTTCTTATGTTTTCCATTTTCTCTTCTGTTTCACATTCTTTCTTGCTTTCTTCCCAACATACCTTAATTAATGATCCTTCCATTTTTTTGCTTAATTTCATTTCAAATCTCACCGCCCTTTTTAAAGCTGATATCTCCGTGCTGTACATCTTCGTCTCTGTCCTCACAATATAGTCTGGAGTAGATCTTTCTAGTCCCAGTCCCCACTTCTTTACTTTCTTCTGTATTCTTTCTATTTTGTCCTATCTTTGCCATCTCCATATCTCAGCTCCGTACAGCACCATACTTTCTAACGCTGCATCAAATAACTTCATTCTATCTTTCCATTTATTCTTAAAAAGTCTTTCACCAATGCTCCATATTTTGCCTATCTTGACATTTGCTTTTCTTTTAGCCGCTTTGATATGCTCGTTGAGGTTCCCATTTCTCTGTATAATGAAAGTTGAATAATTAAAATAATTACGTACTTTAAACTTCTCAATTTCCCTACCATTCCAAGTATAACTCTTCATTTTTCTTCTTCCTCCTGCTTTTCTCACCTCCATTATCTTTGATTTTTCCACATTGAGCTCTAACCCTTTCGTCAATATAAACTTCTTAAATCTTTTGAGCATACTTCTCATCTTATCACTATCTTTTGCCATAAGCACAATATCGTCCACATACGCAAGACTATGTACTCTCCTTTTTTCTATTCTGATTTCTCTTACCTGTCTCACTCTTAAAGCCTCTTCTAGACCAGCAAACGCAATATCAAATAACACTGAGCTTAAAGAACACCCTTGCCTCACACCTTCTTTCACTTTAAATCCTTCAGGACATTTATTTTTAATTCTCACCTTTGCATAGGTACTCCTATATATCTCCTCAATTTTTTTTCTAAGCTCTGCCTCAATATTCATCTTTTTCATTACATTCCATATTGCTTTTCTCTTTTACCTTATCAAATACTGCTTTAAAATCTGCTAAGAATAAAACCAACTTACCCTTATCTTTTCTAATTCGACTATCCATAATTGTCTTGAGACAAATCACACTCACAACCTTTTCTAAAACCAAGTTGAGTATCATTCATACTTTTCCTTTCCTTCAATTCCTTCTCTAATCTTTTTTTATCATCTCTGCATATATTTTATATCCTCTAACCATCAAGATAATCCCTCTTTAATTTTTTACCTTATCCCTTATCCCCTTTCTTAAATATTGGAGAAATCGTTCCTTTTTTTTATTCTTTAGGCAACCCTTCATCTGTCCATATCCTGTTTAAAATTTTGTCTAAGCTCTTCACCATCATCTCTCCTCCATGCTTCATTTGGTATATTATCTAACTCCAGTGCCTTGTTCCTCTTTAGACCTTTGATTATACATGCTATTTCTTCCTTGGTAATTTCTTCCTCCCCTTCTTCCTTTAAATCTTCTTCGCTTTTCTTTTCTACCTTCTCTTTTTCGCCTGATCTGTCGTTACTCGCGAACGCCTTACGCCATTCTTCCTCTTTTATCTTTTCTGAGACCCCTGCTTTCCTAATTCTGCCACGATTTACTCTTTTCTAAAATTCAAATCCGGATTTATCTCCCTAGATTCTTCTCATTATTTCCTCTCCTTTTTGCGTCTTTTTTTTCTTTTTATAAACTCTTTA
Organism: Anastatus disparis; assembly: GCA_017163975.1. Lineage (NCBI taxonomy): Eukaryota > Metazoa > Arthropoda > Insecta > Hymenoptera > Eupelmidae > Anastatus > Anastatus disparis. The sequence continues at coordinate 5,474,281 of JAFFSR010000328.1, read as the reverse complement.
TACTTTTTTTTCCAAGACATATTCCTTCCAATTTATTCTTTTTCTCATCACCTCCTCTAATTTTCTTTTCACAATCATCTTTTTCTCTAAACACTCTTCATCTTACCATTCCTCTTTTTTATTCTCCTTAATACTAGCTACAAGCTTTATTTTCATGCATTTTCTAATTCTTTCTCTCAACCCTTCCTAAGAGTCCGCTGCTTTTTGGCTGTCCATCTTTTCCTAGAACAAATTCGCTCTCTTTCTTACCCCACACGGATACTCATTTCTTCTCTTTCTCCTCTCTTTTTTTGTTCTCCACCTTCACTCTAATCTCGCACTCAATGGGCATATGATCAGACAACTTGCACCTCCTTATATTAATTTGTATTACATCATCCTTCATCTTTTCACTCTTCTGCTTCTCATTTATTTAAAATAAGTCCATACCTATAAGTAGAATCAGTGGTAGCGCAGGGGCTTTTGGCTCATGTTGTAGTAGACCGGAGTTTAATTCCCAAGAAAATTTTGGAAAAATTTTTCCAAATTTTTCTCTGTGAAATAGAACTAGGAGCCCAGGAATAACTAATTAAAAAGTTCCCCTGGCCAATAAAAAAATTGAAATTACGGGTCTCAATCCACAGCAATAAAGAGACTCACTGGCAATAAAATAGAGAAGAAGATAATATCTCCAATCCCTAATTGAAATATAAAATGTGCATTACTATTTAAAATAGTTTAAAATTATTAAGAACTGTTAAAACTATTTAAAACTGTTCAAAATATTTAATTAGTGTAAAATTTGGGGCATTTAAAACAGTTGTAAACAGTTTTAGACATTTTTTAGCAGTTTTAAACAATACAGAATAATTTGAAACTAAAATAAACATTTTGTCGTATACATTATTTAAATTTTAATATATGTATAAGAAAATTATGAAACACTGTTCGAAATTATTTCGAACTTTTTTAAACTGTTTAAAACTGTTTAAAACTGTTTAAAACTGTTTATAACCGTTCAAAACTGTTTAAGTTAATAAATAGTTCGTAATGATTTAAAATTGTTTTAAAATATTTTGAATATTTAAAATAATCGACAAATTTAAAACATAAAAAATTCAAAACTATTAAATACTATTTGAGATCATTTCGAACTTTTTAAAACTTTTTGAAAGTGTTTACAAATGTTCAAAACTATTTAATTGTTTTAAACCTCCAAAATTTCACACTTATAAACTGTATTAAACAGTTTTTAACAGTTTTAAACCTTTTTAAATATTTTATATTTCCGCTAGGGATTAGAAACAATTCTGATATTTATTTATATGGAAAAAAACGAAATTTATTTTTAAACTATTCTTGATCGATAAAGTAGGTCTAAAACAAACCCTTGAAAATTTTGTTTTATAATAAATCATTTATTTTTGTCCTGTTCTAATCTGAATCTCAACTTTTCTATATATTGTGTCATGAAACCAATTTTCAAATTAGTGTTATTCAAAAACTAAATAGTGATAAAAAGATATAATTTTCTTATAAATTATTGATTTTTTCAATATTTTGGCATAGAAGAAAAAAATAATTTGACATTAGTGAGTAATAAAATAATCAATAATTGTTAATCAATAGCATGTATTATTTGTAAGATATTGAAAGAAAACAGGCACGCTTGTTCCAAATTTATCCTAGAGCAGGTCGCTTATCTTTGTCCTTTAATATTAAAGAAATGATATTATATTTTTAACTGCAGAATGTTTAAAAAAAAGGAAGCTTTATTTTTCACCATAAAAATAGTTATTATACATTGTTTTGAAATGATACTAAATAAGTCAATAAAAATGTTCATTTTATCACGGAATTTCACGCAACATTTGTGACTACACAGAGAAGGAAGTTTTTTTAACTTTAAAGAAGGTGTTTTTGAATAGAAGAAGTACGGTGCAAAGAAATGAATTTCTTTGAGTCAAAGAAAAATCATTTTTAAAATAAAGGAATATTTTTTTAATTAAAAAAAACCTTGAAATATTCTTTAAAAAAATATTATATTACAAAAAAAATGTTCAAATTTAGAAAAAAATCTTATTAACTTTGAGAAATTAGTTACTTCGGAAATAGTGTTGAAAGTCATTAAATCTTTCTTAAAAACAATGCTATATTTTTTTATTGAAAAAATTTAATATTTATTTGAAATAATTTTTATATAAAAATGGAATAAATATCTTACATCAAATAATTTTTTAATTAAAAGACATAATCTTTAAATTAAATAAATTAGTTCATGACTTCGATAAACCTATCTTTTTTCAACAATAGAATGTTTGTTGGTGCAAAAAAGCGGCGTTATTGATTTCATTTCTTTACCACAGTGGTCCTTGATTAATGTTAACCGTGAAGTCTTTGCACCTCGGATTTTCCTTTTGGATATGATTCTAGATATATTTAGGATCAAATTCCAACAAAAACCAAAATCGAAGAATGAGCACTTTTTTATTTATTCAAATTTTAATTTTTATACATAGTTTAAAAAAAAAAAAAATTTTTTATTGATAATTTATGAAATCAATTTCTATAGCTTGTTTGAATAATATTTCGAATTACTTACATATTTTAAGCAAAAATTAATTGTAAATATATTTAGAAAAATCTTAAGTTATGTAACAATGTAAGCAAAAGGTTGAAATTATTTTTCTCTGACATATTATCGTAATGAAAACTATTGCAAGATATAATTACGACAAATACCTGAATACTTATTCATGAATCAAATAGCACATAAATATACACCTTTAATTTTATGATTGAAATATATATATATATATATATATATATATACTGCGACGAGTATACATACTCACGCATTCAAATTTCCCGCCTGACGGCCAGGCTACTATAGAACAGTAGTTCTGAGCTCAGCCGCCAGGTGGCAATCCCAAACGCCGCCACACGCATTAAGAAAAATGAGGCCGGAGTATATAAGAGGCCGAGAAGCTAAGCTCAGCACGCTGTGTAGACTACAGTCTCTCCTCCCTCTTTACCTGAGTGAGCACGCTAGGCTAAGAGAGAGTGAAAGGAGTAGTAGCTGACTCTCTTCTTTTGTAGAAGACCTAGCTTCTCTCTCTTGCACACGAGGGTAGACCGAGTGAGCACGCTGGTCTACACTCTAATGCATATACTGGCAGCATAGAATTACGCCGAGTGAGCACGCTGGCGTAAGGCTATGCTATCCAAGAGCATACACTAGCAACCTTTTGGCCGCCGCATACCCACCGTTGTGCCGTTGAATTTAAAGGTGTCGTCCACCCAAAATCTGGATAAATTTCGAATTAAGTTAATTTAAGGGTGTCGTCCACTCATTGCATTAATCACGTGCATTTATTAAAGGACCCCGTCCGACCGTTATTTTTAGTTATTAATTATAATTAGATTAAGGGTGTCGTCCACCCAGTCTTGCCGTAGTTTTTAGTTATAGCGTATTAGTTTATTATTTAAGCGTCGCGCGTTTATTTAAACATTCAATTAAACTAGTAATTAATCTTTTGGTTTCTCTTCTTATTTTATTGTTACAGGAAAAGGCCGCCGACGAAAAACGGACTGCCCCGGCCGAAACTCTGTTAAGTCAATTAATAATTAATTAATCAAATTGCTTTCTTTTATTTCTGATTTAAATAAATTTACAACAGTTAAATTTTTATTTGTTTCATAAAGTTTACATCTCTTTATTTAGTTTCATTATACAAATTAAATTTATTTCTTTTGTTGGATTTATTTCTCGCATTGAAATCTTAACAAGCCGTCAAGTGGCAGATATGAAACCAAAAGATAACATTTTCACATTGTATGTATATTAAGGTGAGGTTAGTGATTAGTTTTATATAAAGTTAGTAGGGTTTAGCTTTGTTATTCAAATATTACTTTTATTTTTATACACGTCGTTGTGAGATAGCAATGAGTACAATAAAGCCAAGGTACTCCCTAGTATAAACAAACGTGTACTACCCGGTTACTATCCTTCATATTCCGCAATCCAATTCCTTCAACTCCTGCCGATCTTACCCTGGTAACTCGCTGAAGCGTCTGGCAACAGGAGTTACACGTATTTTCCCCTCCCGAAAGGGAAAAACGTTACAATACATATATACACACAAAAATAACATATGCATAGTTTTTACTTAAGTTACGTGCAGTGAATTATATTCACAGACTGCTCTTAATAATTTATCTGCATAATTAGAATTATTTTGCGATACTTTGTATTTAGCCCACGTTGCAGAAAAATCATGATGGACCGCTCCCATAGCCTGTTCAGAAAAACCTAGGCCTCGATTATGTTCAATACAAAAGTCTTTCACATGGAAAAAAACTGCATGTACTTCTGGTGTTACTGAAATACCTAAAGATAGACAAGCATCTTTAAACACATCGATAATTTCAATAAATTTTGGATTTAAAGAAACAGTGAAGCAAGAGTTGACAACCGCGTTAAACTTTTCAAAAACCTCAACATATTTTAAACAATTCAAGTTACCATTGGATCGCAAGAAATCGATCTTATTTAATAATATTTTGCAACTGTTTCCTTTAAAAAAAGGAGTTCCGAAAGTTATTTCACGTTGAACATTACAGTATTCTGCCCAATCATTGCCTTCCTTTTTAAGTTCTTTTAAAATATGTAAATACACTGTACAAATTTCTTTTGCAAAATAAACACACTACTTTTGGAAGACACTCATTTTGTTCATCATAAGTTGTAAATAGCTTAGTTATTTTAAGTTTTAAAGCCGGGGTTACATTAACCATCAATTCACTTCTATTAAAACAAAGCAAACAGATAACATAACGATTTTCCTCATGAGTACACGCGTAGTTTTTAATAATATTTGGTGGCATGGTGTTTAATTTACTACTATAAAACGACTGACTTCATTCATAAACATTAATAACATTGGAATTTTCAAAAATTCAACAAAACGCTCGTGAAAAGAAGCGATGATTATGCTTTGTTTACAAACAATTCTCATCTCAACTGGAACTACGTTGCTTTATATATTTTCTTTTTGTATCGTGTTCTTATAGAATATTAATACACTGTATTTTCTAATTACAATCACTTTAAAAACGCATCATTCGTTATAGTTTTTATCACTAGGGTAGTAACACCAGTTGTTACGAGTGATCCACTTATGACGAAATCGAATTATATATATTGCAATATAAAATTTATTTTCTCGCACTCAGAGCGCAAAATACTATTTTGACCAGCTGTTGTGAGGGAGCAAAATACCTCTTTGCCTCCCTAGGGAGAAAAATGAATTCGAATTTATAAAAGACTCGAGAATCTAACCCGATATCTTTATACGCTAGCCAGTATGTGTAACTCGATACTGTAACCCGTTATCTTTATAGTCAGTCAAATATTTTACTTTGGATTGTGAATTCTGCGAATTGCAAAATTCTCCGAATTGCAAGGGGTAGAAAAATTTCTTGGAAAAATTCGAATAAATTAATAACTGTTTTCAAACTATTTAGTATTTTTTTAGTATCATTAATTTAATAATTATATTGCTCATCACATCAGCCAAGTGCTCAACCCCAAATCATAAATTCTTAGAAGTTAAGGGTGGACAAATTCCACGAAAAAGTTTATAGCTGCTTTTAATTTGTTTGTTCAGTGTCAGACGTACCTTGCTCGTCGCATTAAAGAAATTCTTTCATTTCACGTTTTGTGTGTATTTTAAATATGTGAATATTAAGAAAATGAATAACGAATCAGAATCTGATAGTAAAAGTGGAGTGCCCACAGAAATACTTGAACAAGCAAAGATGATTACTTTAAGGGGGTTATCAAGTAAATCGAGTTGTGTCAGATTACCTTGAAATTTTGATCACATGTTTATAATAACATTATGCACTTGCCATTAAATTTTTAGAAGCTTTAGCGGTACCGTTTTTGAGATATAAACTTCTAAAGTTTCAACTTTTAACACGTAATCCCTATATTGACGTGCTGTAAAAGGGACGTTTTCAATGATTCTGAATTTGTTTTGTGTCAGATTTAAACCAAAAACTAATATGTAATTTAGAATTTCATAAAGAATATATTGATCACAAATTAAAAAATACTAGCGGTACCGTTTTCGAGAAATTACAACTCAAACATATGTACAAATAGAAAATGTCTATAGAAAATGTATGAATCTAGGCACGTGAAACAGTCAGAAAGTAGTGGTGGGATAACGACGACTAGTGTGTGCGTGTACATATATACCGCGCCACGTGTGTGAGCACAGTCGGAATCAAAAGTTGAAACTATAGCGCATGCGCGCAGACGCTTTTTTGATACTTCGAGCAATAAAACTTTTGTCTCCGACCATTACTTGACAACCTCCTTAAATTTGCTACCGTAAAAGTCTAAAATGAAATATACAGCTACGTATAACGAGTTATTTTGAAGAGTTGTCAAAACATGTATGAAATTAAAAATAATATTTTTAGCGCTCTTCGTGTGAGAAAATAGTATGTGCAACGCGGGAGCATATAGGTGTTTGTCGACAAACACCCATTTTGCTCCCTTGTTGCACAATGTACTATTATGATATGCAGATCTCTAATAAATAATTTCAATTAATTTGATGTATTAGTTATTATATTCCACCTACAAATAGCTTCATATTTAAATTATAAAATAAATAATCCAATTTAAAAATTGTCCCTATGATAGAATAAACGATTCGCGTATAAAAATTTCATTTTCGCATATTTTTGTTATTTTGAAAATCATATTTTGATTTATATTTTATTAACAAATTTAATATAAACAATACCTATTAAAAAGGGCTCCACATGCCGATTTTGAAAATACCTTTAAATTTTAATAATAATAATTTTAAAAAATGTAATTAAGAAAGTAATGACTGGTACACTTGTACGCATCTAAACCCAGTTCTTACGAATCCTGAACGAGGTAATTTAACCTAAAAGATTGCGTATATATTAGTGCTACCGGTGAAATTATTGAAGCAACAAGCGCTGTACATACTTAAGTATTTAAATACTCTTAAATAAAATATTAATTGAATTAAAATGAAGAGAAAAAGGCAGGGTGAATTAAATACAAAAGAAAATTTTGTTAAAGTTAAAAATGTGAGATTATAGTATCGTCTGACCGACGTTATTAATTGATAGTAAATAAGTGCCTGAATAGTATATTGTGTAACGAGTAAGGTTTAATTGACTATTGCGCACGAGGGCAAGCTGGCGCACGAGCGTAGCGAGTAGCGCCATTGCCCGAGTGGCGCAATAGTCAACTAAACCAACGAAGATAGACGCTTAAAGAAGCGTACTTTAAATGGGCGGACAGGGGCTCAAAATTTAAGCTTATGTCCTCCAGCCGCATGGTGGCGCTACTAAAATCCCATGTATTTCTATATCTATATATACCGATGTTTTCATATATATAGATATACACGTAATGTTAAATGTCCTCCAAAAGCTGAGCCCCCAAAGTTAACCCAGAAGTACGCTTCTATAAGCGTCTATCTTCGTTGACTAAACCGAACGAGATTCACATACTATTTTTTCTCATAAGTGCTGGATGTAAGAGAGAGAGAGTGACATGTTAGGGCGCGGAAAGGGGGGTTGGGGGGGGCGAAGCCCCCCACTTAAATAAATTAATATGTAAATAAAAAAAAAACATTTCATATAAATATTATTTTTCGCATCGCTAACAACTTTCATCAAGAAGCTAGCAGACAAATGACTCGTACATAGAAACTCGTGCACGTTCTAGCGTGTTTTGTTTCCTTTCGGTATAGCATTCTCTTACTCTCTCTCTCTCTCTCTCTCTCTCTCTCTCTCTCTCTCTCTCTCTCTCTCTCTCATATCTGCCGTACGACTAACTCGTAAACACGTTCTGGCGTGTCTTGTTTTCTTTCGATAAAGCATTCTCTTTCTCTCTCTCTCTCTCCTATCATCTTCGCCCGCGCGACGCTACTTCTGCATATACAAACAAAATCGTGGTTTTCTTTTTTTCATTAATTAACGGATTTGCGTGACGTTATTTTTTATAACCTAACGCTTTTTACTTAAACACACGCTTCAAAGACAAAACACACGCGGCGCGCGCTATTAGCTACTTACCACCCCGAAAATGCATGCGCAATAGGCCACTTACCCAGCACGCATGAGAAAAATTTCTTTTTTAAACTACAAATACATTGATTTTGAAAAATCAATAATCAATTTTAAGGATATTGAAATCTAGAAAAGAAAAAATATACATTTATCGTTCACACGTGTATATATATATATATATATATATATATATATATATATATATATATATATATATATATATATATATATATTTAGCATATATAAAAAAGAAACTATGGAATAGGTTACACGTGGATGCTCTGTGACAGCGTCAAGAAAATTTGTGATGAATTGAAAAAGACAATTCCGTTTGTAAATAACAGACCTGGAAGAAAAGCGTTTCAGTCATTCTTAAATCGACATTTACAAATAAATAAAGATTGCCTGAAATCTAAATAGAGTCGTAAATAATAGTACTGTTATTGAAACATAACCTCGAAACTGTCAGTAAAATTGTCGTAATGTTTGGGTTGTAATAACTGGTGTGTTCGTAATAAACTGGGTCGTAAAAATTGGATTGAGTTCGTAACAATAGGTTAAAAAAAAATTATTTTAAATTTAATATTAGTTGAATAATTTACTATTTTAGTATACTTTTTTGTAATACAATTTTTAATTATGTTATGAATAATACGTTTCAAACATTTTCTGATTAAAAATTGTATTTATATCTAAGATTCAATCGATTGAACCGACAAAGTCTACCGAGACTCGTGATAACTGGTGTCATTACCCTATCATGTTTTATAAAAAAAGATCTTAATTTTAACGTTACGCTTACATTGTTACATAATTGAAATTTTTTTTAAATATATGATGTTTGCTTAAAATATGTAAATAATTCATAATTTTATTCGAAAACGCCATTCTATTAGAAATTAATTTCATAAATTATCAATAAAAAAATTTAAAAAAAAAAAAAAAATTTTTTTAGTATATCTTTCTTTTTTCCAACCTAACCACGCGCACGGTGCATTCAGAGCTGCCTCCAGTAGTATATGCTCTGAGGGATAAAGCTACAAAAAGGTTCCGATGCGGGTTTAGCCACAAAAAGGTGACAATTCGAGTTTAGCTGCAAAAAAGTACCAATTCGGGTTTAGCCACAAAAAGGTTACGAATCGGCTGCTTATTTTTTCCTTTGATGTTTTGGATGAGAACTGCTGTTGAAAACATAAGAATTTATCACCGATATCCAAGCACTCATAAATATTAGAATTATTTTTTCATATTTTCCATAAAAAAGCAATCAATTGTAAAATTCCTTCTATAATAATGTTATCTTCGCTTTTTTGATGAATTTAAAAGAATACTGTAATAATTGTTTTAAATTATTTATTGAATTAATTTAAAAATAATTTTTAAAGAAAACAAAAATTACTTACAAAATATTTCATGAAAATATTATAAAAATGATTTAAACATACTTATTAAAAAGTGTCATAAAATTATTAAAAATTAATTTAAAATTGATTCACGCTGCGAGGCAATGCCAACACAATGAACGATTCTTAACAGTATTTTTTATATAAATATGTCACTTTTTAATAAGTATGTTTGAATCATTTTTATAATATTTTCATGAAATATTTTAAAAGTAATTTTTGTTTTCTTTAAAAATTATTTTTAAATTAATTTAGTAAATAATTTGAAACAATTATTACAGTATTTTTTTAAATTCATCAAAAAAGCGAAGATAACATTATTATAGAAGGAATTTTACAATTAATTGCATTATTATGGAAAATGTGAAAAAATAATTCTAATATTAATGAGTGCTTGGATATCGGAGATAAATTCTCATGTTTTCAACAGCAGTTTTCATCCACAACATCAACGGAAAAAATAAGCAGATGAATCGTAACCTTTTTGTGGCTAAACCCGAATCGGTACTTTTTTGTGGGCAAACCCTAATCGTCACCTTTTTGTGACTAAACCCGAATCGGAACCATTTTGAGGCTTTATCCGAATCGTTACTTTTTTGTGACCAATTCCGAATCGTAACCTTCTTCCTCCCACCTGACGATACTCGATACAATAAGATTTTTTTCGTTACAAGAAAATTTTTTTTCCAGTATAGCCATTAGATCAAGTAACGGTTGTATCATCTGTCTTTTATTCTTATCATGGAGAGACAGACAGAATTAGGTTCAAGTAACACACACACACACACACATATATATATATATATATATATATATATATATATAATATGCAATAAATGTATGAATGGGATAGTATGCAGACGAAATCTCGCGTCAATAAGGACTTATGTAGACATCGGCGGACTTATGTTGACGCCCGCATAAAGACAAATTATTTCTTTAGTGAAGTGACACTTATACTGACATTTTCATTTATAAATCGTCACTTATGCTGACATATATTTTAAAAAAATGTATGACTTCATTTATACAAATATATACATATATATATATATATATATATATATATATATATATATTTATTTATTTATTTATATGTATTGCATTGTACGGATTCGTTCAGAGACTTTTCATTGTCTTGCTTACGAAATCACGTTTGCATACAAATAGCTGTGCTAAACACGCTTTTTAAAGTTGCGCACCAGTAATGCTTAGTATATTGCTATATCCGACTACGCAGGGGGAACATAAGGTCTTTGGGCATAACGACCCTACGTACCCGAGTTACGTGTGAATGAGAGAGAGCAAGGTAGAATGAAAGGCAGAAGTATGCATGGCTGGACGTATGAATGGACAGAGCCCGGTGCTTAGACGGACAGACGAGACGAAGGACTACGGACTGGATCCGCAACGTGAAGTAATGCTGACGCAGTCCTACGTTGCGGATAAGAATGGTGGATGTTACGGGCCCCCGTCCGCGTAACTGGAGCATTTTCTTACTCTTCTTCCGTGGCCAGGGTGAAGGGGATTTAGGCCGTCTCTCACTGTAGATGCTTCGAGGGCAAATGCGAGCCTACCAGGCCCTTTTCTCTCTCCAAGCTGCTGCAGTACCAGAATCCCCTCACACCAGTAGTCGGCACTGCGACCTAAAGAATCGATCGTAGCCCATGCCGCTGTAGGTCTCATAGCAGATTTACCTGTTTTTTAACCACCGAAAAAAAAATATCGCTTTATCCAAAAATCTACTGCACATACTAGGGGTTTCTTTATAGATAATCTGTATCGACCAATCAGAAAGCTTCTTAAGAGCTATTTAACGCGTGATAAATTTTGTGAATACGGCGTTTGCGACCCCAAAAAGCATTTGGAACGAAGCCGATGTATTAGAAGAGTACGAAAAAAGACACTCTTGTGTCTTTTGTGCCAAACTATTGTAAGGACTTTGATAATAACGGATTTCACTTCGTTAAAAATCACCACTGTCAACTTCACTGTAATCCTTCGAATCACAAAGGCGAATATTTGAGAGCCAACATTTATTTCTGGCAAGAAAGATATAAATATTTAATCCTTTACTATAAATTTTATAAATTGAAATTATTTTTATTATTTAAATAAGATTAAAAGTATTATTTCGAAATAAATTAAAAGTATTATTTTCATTGTTAGAATACGTTAAAATTAAATGCTCCATTTTTAACAAAGAAAAGCTCGCCGGCCATGAGACGCTTCAGAAAGTTTCCGGCTACCGTTGCGTTAGCACGAAACCTAAGCCGCGCTGTGCTTATTAGAGAATTTCGCCACGTAGTCATATAATACGGTAGACTAAGTTCGCATTTGATAGAGCGAGACATTGTCTTAATTAAAAGTCGTGAGTTTATACCGACTTGCGTATTATATTATATTTGCAAGTTGCTACTCTCAGAAATTCTTTCTGTAGAGTTTTGCTTGACCGCTTTTCGCGCGTCTTAGCGGTCAGCCATTAAGTGCCAGCAAATACGTTGATCGGCGAGTATAGGATTTCACCGATCTACGCCAAGGCAACCACGTTGGTAGAGCTCAGCGGAATTCAAGGATCGGGAAGAGACGTCTTCCACCGACCTAGTCTAGAGCATCTATGTATTGGTTACGTACAGGGGAGAAGCTACGGTAACGGGCAAGCAGCGTCTACGTGCACGTAGGTAATTAGTGTAAGCTGGCCAGTGCGTTATTGTGAGTATAAGCATACTTAGGATATCCAAGTGTCTCTTCCTCGAGAGATACTTGTTCGGGTGTATTTTATTATCGGTTATATAACCGATCGGCGTCATAAGCGAGTACTATTTAGTTCGCGACGCGTCCTCCATTTGCTTACTTTCTCATTTGACGCGTACTTTACTTTTCTTATATTGTTTAATTTCATTTTCGTTCAATTCGTATTTTATCTTTATATCTATATTTTTCTTATAATAAATTAATTCTGTTTTCTATTAAATCGTGCTCTTAATTAATTTATATTGCCTGACTATATATAAGATAAAAAATATATTTCCCGTTGCTTACTCTGACGCCTCTGCGGTCCTTGTGAGCAGTTATAAATTATTTAGTTACGTATTATCATATATTTTAATATAACATATTTTGGAACCTGCCTCACGAAGGAAAACTGCGCTACCGGCAACGCGTCTCTCGATCAGGTAAGAGAGAGAGAGACGCAGCGTGTGCAGCAAGCGACAAGTATATCACATAAGACTTTGTCGTTTATCAATAGAATTGATTAGCTAGCACAATTGGAGTTCGCTGTGTAATATTTAGTAAAATTTCTCACAGTTTCAGCGACTTCGCATAAAATTAAATTTAAAGATTTAGCTAAAAAGTAATATTTAATCAAAAGCTAATTCTTTTTTTGCAACGGCCAAAATAACCGTTATATAAATAACACCATATAAATTTTCATTATCACAGGCGATCTTAGGCTCCTGTTCATAGACCTAACACAACGTTGTTACTTGAACCTAATTCTGTCTTTGTCTCTCCATGATAAGAATAAAAGACAGATGATACAACGGTTACTTGATCTAATAGCTTCGCTGGAAAAAAAATTTCTTAGTAACGAGAAGAATTTTATTGTATCGAATATATTCTTTCGGGCGACCGGTGAAATATTTTTTTATCAATATTATTTATTCCGTCAGTGGAAATAAAATTTTGAAATATCAATAAAATATTTTTTAACATGCATAAGATATTTCTTGAACTTAACAATATCTCATACTGAAAATTATTAATTTTATTTTAAATTTATATCTCGTAATGTCAAAATAAAAATTAAGTCCAATAATTAAAATAAAATTTCTTTCCTTCGATAAAATTATTTTTATGCATCTAAAAGATATTTTGAATTAATTAATTTCTTCGTACCAAATAAAAGTAACTATTCATTGAATAAATATAATTTTTCTTTGAAAATATATCTAAATTTTTTAAACTTAAGAAATATTTTTTATAGAAGAATATATCATTTTAAAAATATGAAACATCACTTTTAAGCATAGAAATAATTTGTTATAAGTAAATGTAAAATATTAGTTCAAATAAATGTTTCAACAAATTTAAGTTTTTTTTCTGTAATATAAATTTCAATTTTTTAAAAATTTCTTAAACTCTTTTGATTCAAAGAATTATTCTTTTATTCGAAGAAATATTTCTTTGAAACAGTTAAATGTTAATTTTGATTAAAATTTATTTTTTGTAATTATGTTTATAAATAATTGTAGTGTAAATTTTTTCAGTTATATTTTCTTGATTCTGACAATTATTTTTTTTCAATTTAAAATCCTCTTTTTAATGTGAAGAAATGTAATCAATTACACCGCTTTTTTGCACCAACAAACATTCTATTGTTGAAAAAAGATAGGCTTGTCAAAGTCATGAACTAATTTGTTTAATTTAAAAATTATGTCTTTGGATTAAAAAATTATTTGATGTAAGATATTTTTTTCATTTTTATATAAAAATTATTTCAAATAAATATTATATTTTTTGAGAAAAAAATATAGCATTGTTTTTAATAAAGCTCTACTGACTTACAACACTATTTCCGAAGTAACTAATTTCTTAAAGTTAATAAGATATTTTTCTAAATTTAAACATTTTTTTTTATTTAATATAATATTTTCTTAGAGAATATTTCAAGGTTTTTTTTTATTTTAAAAAATATTTCATTAATTTGAAAATGATTTTTCTTCGACTTAAAGAAATTCATTTCTTTGCACCGTATTTCTTCTATTCTTCTTCTTCTTCTTTTTTAATTGGCCTTTCGATTTATCACCAAAGGCCAATTTCTTCTATTCAAAAACACCTTCTTCAAAATTAAGACCAGGCCGGAGTAGAATCTGATACCGACCGAGTAACTATTGAGTTCTTTGTTATTTACTCAAGTATTAATCGATGTATCTTCAAATTAAAGGTTGAGCGCAATAGATATTATTATAATGAACATCTATGCACAAGAAAACAATATTCTACTACGTTGTTTTTGAGAAAAGTAAGGAACGCCGAAGTAAAAGATTATGCTCATAATATTTTCGAGTTTCTTACTTTTCTCAAATACAAAGAGATAAATTTTTTTTTGTGCATACATATTTGTAACAATAATATCTATTGCACTCAACCTTTAATTTGCAGATACACCGTTTAATGCTTAAGTAAATAACAAAAATCTCAATTAGACATGGACAGCAAATCCGGCCTGCTCTTAAAAAAACTTTTTTTTCTGTGCAGTCACTAATTTCGCGTGAGATTCCGTGATAAAAGAAACATTTTCACTTACTCATTCAGTATCATTTCAAAACAATGTATGATAACTATTTTTATGGTGGAAAGTAAAGCTTCCTTTTTTTTAAACATTCTGCAGTAAAAAATAAAATATAATTTCTTTAATATGAAAAGACAAAGATAAGCGACCTGCTCTAGGATAAATTTAGAACAATCGTGCCTGTTTTCTTTTGATATCTTACAAATAATACATGACTTTGATTAACAATCATTGATTATTTTATTACTCACTAATATCAAATTATTTTTTTCTTCTATGCTATAATATTGAAAGAATCTATAATTTATAAAAACATTATATCTTTTTATTACTATTTAGTTTTAAAATAACACTAATTTAAAAATTCGTTTTATGACACCATATATAAAAAAAGTTCAGAATTAAATTAAAACAGGACAAAAATAAATGATCTATTATAAATTAAAATTTTTGAGGGTTTGCTTTAGATCTATACTTTATCGATCAAAAATAGTTTAAAAATAATTATCATTTTTTTCATATAAATAAATATCAGAATTGTTTGTAATCCCCAGCGGAAATATAAAATGTTTAAAAAGGTTCAAAAGTGTTCTAAACTGTTTGAAACTGTTTATAAGTGCGAAATTTAGGACATTTAAAACAGTTATGGACAGTTTTAAACATTTTTAAACACTTTTAAAAAGTTTTAAAAAGTTTGAAATGATTTCAAACGGTGTTTAATAGTTATGAATTTTTTATGTTCAAAAGTTATAGATTATTTTAAATATTCAAAATATTTCAAAACAATTTTAAATCAAAATGAACTATTTTTTATTTACTTGAACAGTTTTAAACAGTTTTAAACACCTTTAAACAGTTTTAATCAGTTCTAAACAGTTTAGAAAGTTTGAAATGATTTCAAACAGTGTTTCATAATTTTTTTATATATATTAAAATTAATATAATGTATACGAGAAAATGTTCACTTAAGTTTCAAATTATTCTATATTGTTCAAAACTGTTCAAAAATGTTCAAAACTGTTTATAACTGTTTTAAATGTCCCAAATTTTACACTTATAAACTAATTTGAACAGTTTTAAACATTTTAAAACAGTTTTGAATAATTTTAAACTATTTCAAACAGTAATGCACATTTTATATTTCCACTAGGAATTGGAAATATCATCTTTTTCTCTATTTTATTGCCAGTGGGTCTCTTTATCGCTGTGTGCTAAGACCCGTGATTTCACCTTACTCATGTAATTTTTATTAGCCAGGGGGAATTTTTAATTGGTTTTTCCTGGTCCCCTAGTTCTATTTCAGAAAGAAAAATTCAGAAAAATTTTTCCAAAATTTTCCCGGGAATTAAACTCCGGTCTAGTACAACATGAACCAAGAGCCTCAGCCCCTGCGCTACCGCCGCTCCTACGCTCTTGATTACATATGTCTGTGTCGTGGCGACATCTTCAGTAGAGTTGTGAGCTACGGTGTTATGTTGCGGCTTCTGTGAGCTGGTGTGTGTGTTGTTACTTGCTGCGACGTAAGCATATGAAATAGATGGAGTGGTGGTTCTATGATTCTTTGAAAACTGTTTTTGGAGCCATTTTCTTTTATTTCTTGTACTATTGATTTAGCGAATTTCATATAAGCGCAGCCACGATAATTGGCTGTGTGACCTTTTTGACAGCAGTTGACACAGTATGGTGGTGATAATTTTTCTTTGTTTGTTCTTCTGCACTGGCCAGGCTCATGATCTACCATGCATTTAGCACGGCGATATTTTAGATTACAGTTGATGCTTGCAGACATTTTTTTTTAAAAGGTCCCTCATTGCACTTTCAGATTAAGAATGTTTTTGACTGCGGTGATATTTTTTTGAATGCTATTGAAGTTGAGCTGAACTAATAGATGGGTTTTTTGTGTACAATTCGCACTAACTCTAAAATTTTCAATTTTTTTTATTTCTAGATTCGAAATGTTCATATTAGTAAGTTTTGATTTTACTTCTTCTCTATTCTATTCCTTGCAAGACAAGAAGCTTGCTCTTTTCGTTTTGTGCTGTGTATGTAAAAAATTGTACATCTATTTTTTTAGATGCTCTTTGAGTTTAGTGTACGTTTCCATATCAGCTGTTATGATTGTCAGATTTGTGAGACTCTCCTCTACAAAGTCCTTTAAACAAAACTTTTTTTATCGATTACTTGTGCAATGGCATTGATCAGTGATTTAGCTGAACTGTGTTTGCAATATATAGGCGGTGGCTTGATCCTTTTATTATTAGATTTATTTTAATGAGAATTGGTTATTTGATCGTCTGCTCCTGACCGAGTGCTATCCTTGTATAGTACATTAAACATGTTAGATTTCATAGCATCGAAATGTGCTTGTTGCTGTGTACCTGTAGTTGCGGTAGCCGTTTTAACAAATTTTTTTGGAAAAATCCATTCGTTGTTTTCTTTGCGTATATCCATGCAGTCTACGGGACTATTATTTGTGTCTCCGAATAATGAGCCCGAGCTAGCGGCAAGAGATATCATACTATCTTTGGGTTCTCTGTCTTTGTTATTGGATATTCAAGATTCATATCTGATAAGTGAAATGATCTTTTTGCTAGTTAATTGGGCTGAACTGTACTTTGTCTTTCCGATCCAAATTCTTTAAAAGCTTTTTCAATTTGTCTATCAGCGAAATTTAATGAGGGAGTAGATTTTTTTAATGATTTGGCTGTGGCTAGCTCGACCCGTTCCGCCATGATGTTTAGCGTTAACTGCCTTCGCTTTGAGGTGACGAGAATCGATTCTTGGCTTCCCAACGCCATTTTTTTATGTTTAGCTTTCGCAACCTCTTTTCACTCACTAATGTTTCTATTAATACTCAGAATACTTATAATTTAACGAAAACATGACGCTGAAGTACACAGTGATTGGCATTGATACATTTTCAGATGAAATTCGATAGATTTTATTAATCTCGGGGCGAAAATCGTAAAGGTATAGGACGAGCACACCGAGAGCGATGCGCACGCAACCAATTCCCTGATGGCACTGATTAAATTAACCATTTACTTATAAACTTGGATCAAAAATATTATCAGAAGGGGAGCTTCATCATGCCCTTAATGTATATGGGTATATCCACCGTAGTTTTAACTTTGCATGTGACTTTTTTACAGCAATTTTTAAATAATTACTATTCTATTACATTAAAACGCATATAACTGTATTTGGCTTTAAATTGTCCGTTTTGGATCTAAGAAATATACTCCACTTTTTTGTAAAGCTACATTAACCGGCACCTTCAAAATTTTCTAAAAAGTATCAAATTTTTTACGAAAAATATCGGTTTTTGCATAAATAGTATATAAAGAAGTAAAATTTTTGAAGTCTTGATGAATTTTAGATCATGCCGTTCAAGTAATCTTTGAACAAACTATAGAACTGTTTTCTTGATTAAAAAACGAAAAATCTAAACCTAAGTAGAGTCATGTGCAACATCGAAGAACTCAGTAAATATAATTCAAAATATATATGATGTCTTGAAATGAAAATCGCTATTATCAAGCCTATTTGAAGTTGCACGTGACTCTACTGAGGTTTAAATTTTTGGTTTTTGAGTTGAGAAAGTAGTCTCACAGTTTTTTTGAATATTATTTGAACAGCATAATCTAAAATTCACCAAGACTTCAAAAATTTTACTTTTTTTTACTATTTATGCAAAAACCGTGATTTTTTGTAAAAAATTTGATACTTTTAAGAAAATTTTAAAGGTGCCATTCAATGTAGCTTTGCGAAAAAGTAAAGTATATTTCTTAGATTCAGAACGGGCAATTTAAAGCCAAATACAGCTATGTGCGTTTCAATTTAACAGAATAGTAATTATTTAAAAATTGCTGAAAAAAAGTCACATGCAAAGTTAAAACTACGGTGGATATACCCATATAATTACACTAAAATTATAAATACATATTCGAACACGAGAACATCATCATATTCGATAAATTTAGTGGAGGCATAAGACCCCATGCATCTTGCCCGGGGTCAGTAGTTCTTATTTTGTATAGTTCCACTTCATTTAATTTGCATTGTATTTCATGGCGTCACTTTCTAATCAAGGATCAGCTTACGATTAACTTTACCGAT
Source organism: Anastatus disparis (assembly GCA_017163975.1). Lineage (NCBI taxonomy): Eukaryota > Metazoa > Arthropoda > Insecta > Hymenoptera > Eupelmidae > Anastatus > Anastatus disparis. The sequence goes on along the minus strand of JAFFSR010000328.1, from coordinate 5,455,354 downwards.
CGAAAATAGCTAAAAAAGATATTTAGTTTTTATTCATTTTTTTCGGCTTGTTCTTTAAATTTTAACAAATTTACACGCTTTTGTTTCTCATTTGTTAAAATGAATAGATATTTACAAGTGAAAAAATTTTGATATATATTTTAATTAAAAATAAACAAAATTACTTCTTTTACTACTTTCGATCAGTAAAAAATGTCTAAAACCTCGTCTGAAACTGACGTTTAAAATGCCGAATAGTATAATAATAAAATATGTGAATTACTTTTAACATTCAGACTTACATTGCATACAAATATAATTCTTATTATGAAAACTATGTGAATAGTTTGTATGAATATGATAGTATATTATGGTTTAAAATTGTATTCAAGGATGATTTAAAAATTTTTCAGATAACATTAGATTCACGACTGAATTAGGAAAACAAGCGATAAGATTGCGATAATACTCTAAATAAAAGTAAAATCAACAATTCTTGAGTTATGAAAACCTATATCATTTAAATCTATATGATGCAATTGTAAATAATATGTAAAAATGATTTATCAGTGTGATAAAAAAGAGATATTAAGTACTAAGTCACTGTCAGTTCATTGAAAGTAGATTGTCATAATGTTCTAGGACATAAATAAAGCTGCAACTGTTTTTACGGCAACATGCGAATTGTGTAGCAATTGGTAAGACGTGTTATGCCGTAAATCTAAACCAGATCCAGCGTGCTTCATAGAACGACACTACCTATTGATTAGAAAAACTGTTATTAATCAGTGAACTGACCCCGAGCCTCGTACACATGATTTCGTCTGTGATATGGAATATGTAACTCAATTTGTTAATACACAAATTCTGTACAAACCTATGTATACGAAAGGCATCGCTCCAGACCTCACTTCTCGAGTGTAGAAGGCGATATGCATAATTGTAGTGACTAGTATCTTAACTATTACGCGTAAATATCGTCTAAATCTTCGTAAAAAATTTGTTTGTTTCTATTATTATTTATTCGCCAAGTATAATTATGCTCGAATATAGTTTAAAACCAGAATTTATAATAGCATGCTTTAAATAACGATTGTTTTGTATATGTAGGGTAGAATCATTCAATCGTAATGTTAGAATATATAAAAATTTATTGAATTATAGACCAAATTTCAGATTTGATGTCGTTGATATTGATTACAGCTATAAGTGTAGGAGAAAATAAAATTTTTTTGCACATGAGAACTCGTGTGAGATCGGGTATCATAAAAAATTAATTTTTTTGCACACGAGATCTCACGTGAGATCTCTTGTGAGATCGGGTATAGGGAAAAATTAATTTTTTTGCACATGAGATCTCACCTGAGATCTCACGTGAGATTGGATAACAGGAAAAATAAAATTTCGCGGCATATGAGATCTTACGTGAGATCTCATGTGAGTTCTCATATGAGATCTCGTTTTATTTGCAATCGTGAGAGCTCATGTGAGATCTTGTGTGAGATCTCATGTCATTTTTTTCAGTAGGGATAACCTACAGGAAATGCGAAAAAAATGCGAAACAATCAGTTTTTGGCGAAACCAAAGAGGCACACCATATTTCTACTTTGACAAATATAAATATTCTCAATAAAGAGTAAAAATACGTTTAAAAAATCTATTCCAAATTTAGCACCTCAAGAGCAAAGTCGTGAAAAAAACAATTTAAATCTTAAATATCGTCCTTAAGGTTGATTTCTGAGGTTATGTAAACTGCAAAAATTTTTGATGAATTGTCATACAATATCCAACTTCTATGATTTTTTGCAAGAGTCTCCCATCTAAAGGGGCGTCAAAATTAAATAAAGTCGAAAAAACACATATTTTTACTTTGCTGCGCATGTGCAGGGGTTAGGGGGCTGAATATTGGTCTGCAGGTGTCTTATTCAACCTCCATGGAATAGTACATGAGACATGAAGATTCTAGGACAGGAAATTTTCACTACGGTAACCAGTGTGGTTAGATGTGACGGGAAACTCGCGCGTGCGCAGTGGGAGCTCTGCGCTTATTGGGCGACTGTGTAGCACGAGCTTCAAAAAGACGTAGATAGATATCCATTAATAGTAATTATTTTTTTCTTTAATTTTAATGAAATTAGATTTTTTCAATTATAAAATATATTTCATTGAAATAAAAATAATTTTTAATATGTATTTTTATTTATATATCACTATTAAAAAATAGTATTTTATAAAATAATACATTCAAATTATTATGGTAAATATTTTTTCCAGAAAAATTAATAAATATAAAATTCTTGTAATAAAAAAAATGATTAATAATAAAAAAATAATATAACTCGTAAAATTTTTAATCTGTATAGAATAACATTAAAATTTATGTTATAATTGTAAAATAACTTTTTTTTTATATAAAAACTAATAAATATAAAATTACTTATAAGTTATCTAAACCGTCGAAGTTATTAATAATTAATTTTAATCTTAAAATTAAATTATTTCAAATCAGGGGGGGAGCAGATGAGCATGTATCATTTCACGCCAGATATAACTAGTTGCAGCCTTGGTTCTGGTGGCTAGCGTTCGTACTTTTCCTTTTGGGTTCACGGGTTTAACTCTCGGTCAAGACCACTTTTGAAAAAAAATTTTTTTTTTTTTTGTTTTATGATTTATTTCTTTTTTACTTATTCTTTACATATTTTCTATTTTTTTATTAATATTAAAATTAATTTTTCATAAATATATTATAATAATTCTATTTCAATAAAAATTTTTTTAAAATAAATTATTTCTTGTACTTAGTAATTGAAAATAATAATAAATAAATAATAGTGATCTTAATTTTATAATACTGTTTATTGATATGATTTATAAAATTTACATAATAAATAAATTAGATTATTTTATTACTTTATTTATGTTATAATTTATTTTATGTTAATATATATATATATATAGTCGTAAGACAAGATTCAACCGACCCCCCCCCCTCAGCTCCCCTTCAAATGTCTGTCGGTACAGCCCCCCCTCAAATTACGTTGTGATTCCTCTTATAAATGGCCATTTCAAAATTAACGTAACTGAGGCCCCCCCTCAGCCCCCCCCCCTCATTATGCCCTCCCCCTCACTATGATATTATGTTTTAGTAATTATTAATAAAAAAATATTCTTATTATTAATAATATTCTATTATTATGATAACAATTATGAGTAATTGAATATTATTATAATTAGTAATATTTTATTATTATAATTGTAACTGTAACTAGTTAATAATATAAAGTTTTTTCGCTGCATTTCATTTATATTCTAATATTGAATTTCAATAATGAAAAAAAAAATTATTATTATTAATATTTCATTAATATGATTGCAAACATAACTAGTTCATAATACAAAGCTTCTTCTCTGCATTTCCTTTATTCAGATAAATATATAATATTTTTATTTTTATATATTGTATCTTTATTTTTATTATTGAAAAACTAATTAATAATATAAAGTTTTTTCACTGCATTTCATTTATATTCTAATATTGAATTTCAATAACAAAAAACAAATTATTATTGTTAATATTTCATTAATATAATTGCAAACATAACTAATTGATAGTACAAAGCTTCTTCTCTGCATTTCCTTTATTCAGATGAATATATAATATTTTTATTTCTATATGGGTAATTCTTTCATACTTTTAAAAATCATGTTACTGCGTCATTTCTCCTAAATATGAGATAGCACATCTTGTTAGCAAATGTTCACTGATTTATTGAGTTATTAGAAACTAATTTTGTTATACTTTTAATGATAATTAGACGTGTCATTTTATGGCGGATGGGGAAAAGAGGTTTTTTTTTGAAATTTAAATGTTACCAGGCCATGTAAATTGATAAATTACCGCTATAAAAAAAATGACTACTGCTTTTTTGATTTGAAATTCACACCAAAGCTTTATCTATACACATACTTTTGGAAAATCAAGAGCATGGGTGTGTGCCTGTTAACAAAAGTACTTTCTGAAAGGTTATTAAAATGTTACCAAAAATTTATATATTTTACTTTTTTCTGGAAAATACGATGCTGTAAAAAAGACTATTCAGCGGTGACATTTTAAACTACATCAAAAGGTAATATTTAGAATCACAAAGAGAAATTTTTTTATTAGGAACGTGTGCCTAGTGTAGATAAAGTTCTTTGTTCGTTTGAAATTATACTTAAAAAACGTGACTCACTTTTGGAAATAGGTTTTTATCCACTAATATGAAAACCTAAGCTTTGATTCACCTTTTCTCTGTTGTGAACTTTGTAATTTACTATTTTATAATACTCAATGTAATCTTTAAGTTGCTTTTGAAGTATTATTTCGAGTATTCTGGAAATCATTGAATTTTTTCCGGCTATTAAATTTTCCAAATTTACATCGATTACCTAGTTTCTATCAATGTTTTAATTCTAAAGAGTTTAAACTTTAAAAAGCTCAGTTTTAGTATGTATTTAATAGCTTACACCTAGAACGTTGAGTTGAATCATCACTGAAGTTTCTAGATTTTAAATTTAAAATTTTTAGATTTAATGTTTATTAAATAAACTAAAATATTTGGTTAAAAGGAATATAAGTATTTTTATTCGAAAACATAAACTACACAAATCCATGTCAAATTTCATACCCTAAGATTGACAATTTTAGCAAAAATAAATTGATATTCCACTCACTTATGATTTGTAATCAGGAATCCCAAAAGCCATTGGGTAACTAATATCACTCAATTTTAATACCCGAATCGCCAAAAATGAATTTTCCAAAAAATTGGCATTTCTGGCATATTTTATTTATTACAAAAAATTTTGTAATTATTAATGTAAATTGCGTATTTAAATATTTTCTGTAACATATTAAACATGTAAAAATGAAAAAGCTCAATAGAAAATGATCTATTATAGCCCAAAATACTTAAAAAACTGATCTGAGATATGTAAAATATTATACCTGGGTGTGATAATAATGAATATATTTAAATGTCTTATATTAAAAAAAGCTATCTTCAAAAGTGAGTAATGCGATTTTTTCTTTTATTATCATTTTAATATATCAACATTTAAAAAAAATAAATTTGATACATGTGTCTTCAATTTTTTTTAATTTATTGAAAGTAAATTTTAACACTATGAAAAATTTACTCGAAAATCTGTCTTTTGATGTTTGTTAAAAAGACTACCCTTAAAAGTGAGTAACACGATTTTTTTTATCATTATAATACGTCAACATTCAGAGAAAATTAGTTTTATACGTGTGCCTGTATTTTTTTTTTTTAATTTGTTGCAGGTGAAATTTTAACATTATGAAAGATTTACCCATATATTGTATCTTTATTTTTATTATTGAAAAAATTTACTCATTACAAAAGTAAATTATAAATTACAAAATGAATTAAGCTTAATATCCATAGGTAATTTGTTAACACTTGTATTTAAATGAAACATGTTTTTTTCTTTTTAAACTAGAAGTAAGATATTTACATATTTATCTTAATAAAAGATTTCTGGGCTTGAGACAGCATGGAAATATATGGCTGTATTAAAAGCTTCAAAAGCTTACAAATTAATTTTTTATTGTCGCTAAAGCGTACAGATCTATTATTTGTTTTCGCTAAAAAAAAGCTTATAAAAGCGTACAGATTTATTATTTGTTGTCGCTAAAAAAAGCTTATAAAAAGCATACAGATTTATTGTTTGTTGTCGCTAAAAAAACTTCATATAAGTATAAAAATATATTGTTTGTTGTTGCTAAAAAAAGCTTGCAAATTTATTTTTCATAATCGCTAAAAGAAACTTACTAATTTATATCCCATTGTCGTTGAAAAAAGAGTACTAATTTTTTGTTTATCATCGCTAAAAAAGCTTACAAATTCATTTATTATTGTCGCTGAAGCGTACAGATCTATATTATATGCTTTATTACATTAAAAACTACATCACATCTTATATATTTTCATTTTTCTTAAATATGAGTAGTTAATTAGTTTACATTATTTAATATTTTAATTGATTTTATTTTTTTAAATGTGATTGAAATGTAACTATTTTTACCCAATGCATCAAAGGCTGTCTTAAGATCTAAGGAAACTATATGAATTTTATTTTCAAATAATTATATTTCTTAAAAATTTGAAATATATTTTTATGCATCTTACATCTGTAATTTGATTCCAATCTCCTGATAATTCTACTTTACATCTTTTTAAAATATTCATCATTCTTTTGAAATATATATTTTCTTTGATCTCATCGAACAATATCAATACTTTGTACTTGATTTTTAATTCTTAAAAAAACACTATTATTCAATTATCAGTAATTAATTATAAAACTTTTATATCATGTCATATTGCCTGTTGACATATATTTTTATAAAAAAAGAAAACCTATCCAATTACATTTTTGAAGTATTTTTATCGATGAAATTTATTAAAAATTATATATTTGAGATTCCTATTATTGTTAAAACTTGATCAATACAAATTATTACAGGTAATATTCCAGGAAGACATTTTGTTCAATCATCTTAACTTTTACAAATAAAAAAGAAATATGAAAAACTAAGTAAAAAAAAAAATATTTTTATAGAAATCAACTTTCAAATTTACATTGTTACCATCAATTTTATGCAATTCATTTTTCGCGAACTGACAATGTTTCAACAGAATTGGATACAAGAAACTTATTTAATTCTATTTTTTTCGGTATTTAAACACAATATCATTATTTTAATTTTTGTAGTCTTCAATACTCCTACAATTTTATAAAAGAAATTAATAAATTTAGCTCAAACTTCTTAAATCATCTTCTAATATCGAATAATTTTTTCGCAAAAATTATATTACTAGGTTTGGTATTTACATTGACAAGTAATTCTCAAAAACTTTACTAAAAGATATATTAAAATTGTTAAATCTTTTATTTGTTTCCTAATTACAATAATGATTTACAATTTTAAAATTATAAAATTAAATAAATAAATTTTAAAATGTATAAAATTTATTTATAATATAATTTAGGTAAAATATGAAATTTGAGAAAGATGGATGCTTACTGTTGTAATTAAACATAAAATTCAATACATGACATCATTTATACAATTTACCCTAAAGAAAAGAAATATGTAAGGGTGCAGTCAGATGAGTAGAAAAGAGACTGCCGAATAGAGGATGCGTAATAGAAACAACCAATCAGCGCTATTCGGCAAGTTTCATGCGAAGAATAGAATTCCATTCTCTATTCCACTGTAGAATGGAAAAGCAAGTTGCGATACAAAGTAAATAAACAAAAATAATTAAATTATAAATACAAATTCACTTCATTCATTTTAAAACAAATTGTAGAAAATCGCTCTGTATAAGCTACAATTTTAAAGACGTAATGTTTATGTTTACGTTACCTAATACGCAAGCATCTTCTTTCCATTCCACGGATTTTTTCCCCCTATGGTCACATGAAGAGAAAAAACAGTAGAATAGGCGGTAGAATAGAAAAATGAATGTACAGCTTAATGTTTGTTTTAATCAATTCATTTTGTTATCTTTTTCAAGTTTTTATAAAGATATGTCAGAAACATGTACTTTTTTCAAATATATAATTTACTTAGATCTTAAGTCAGTCTTTGATACAGTTGGTAAGAATATTTACATTAAAATCACATTGTAAAAAACATATACTTTTTTCAAATATATAATTTCCTTAGATCTTAAGTCATTCTTTGATGCAGTTAGTAAGAATATTTACATTAAAATCACATTTAAAAAAATAAAATTAAAATTCTTCAAACTTAATATGCTCTATGAGAAAGCATTGCACTAAAGCACTTAGCAACGTTTTTTTAACATACATATTATCAATAAAGAAAAAACGCTTACAAAAAAGTATTTTTAACTTTGATGGATGTTTATAACATTTTATGTTTATCTATATATACAGATGAAAACATTAATAAATGTAAATATAGAAATACATAGCATATTATTAATGCTACTATATAGCAGAAAAACATGTTTTAAATTTTTTTCTTGCTTTTTTGTCTATTTGACATAAATTATAACAAATGAAAACCTTATATGTAATGTTTCAAAAAACATTTCATATAAAGTTTTAAAATTATTTAATAGATTTTGCAATTGAATTTTACAAAATTCATAATTAAATTTCACGAAATCTTTCGAAAATATTTAATGAAATGTTTCTTGAAATATATTAGAAATATTGCAACAAAACATTTCATAATATATTTTAAAAATATTTCTAAGATACCCATTGAAAAGTTTTTATCGTAATATTGAATAAATAAATATTACAGAAATATTTTACGAAAGGTTTAAAAAAATATTTAATAAATATTTTTCGGCAACATTTCATGGAATCAGAAACAATATATTTATGTAACAATCACTATACAAACGAATTATTTTAACTTATATCAAAAATATAAATATTTATTAATTAGCAAAGTGAATATAAATCTTGTATTTAAACTTACAAGGTTTTTAATAATTGTATAAAATAAAAATAATGACAAATGATTATTAATTATTTTTAATAAATAATTAATTAAAACATCACTGTTAAAAAATGCATGAAATTTGCTTCCAGTACATGCATTAATTTTCTAAAAAATACATTAAAATTACGGTAAAATGTATTAATTTTCATGCAAATCATCATTAAATTTTATTTATTAAGATGAAATTTAATACTGATTTGCATGAAAATTAATACATTTTATCGTAATTTTAATGTATTTTCCGAAAATTTAATGCACGTACTGGAAGCAAATTTCATGTATTTTTTAACAGTGATTTCAATTTCGAAACTTAAACTCATCGCGTTACAATATTCTTCTTTTAAGACCAAGCTGGAGTACAATCTAATACCGACCGAGTAACAATTGAGTTTTTTGTTATTTACTCAAGTATTAATCGATGTAAATCAATTAGAAAAAAACAGCAAATCCAGCCTGCTCTTAATTTAAATATAAAAATTTTATCTATTAAAATTATTATTAAAATCGAAAAGTTTATAATTTTTAATATTAATTTTAGACCCGTGTACAAATTACGAAAGGTTGATAGGGGGACAAAGGGTGTCCAAATAACTTATAATCCCTTACATAAATGGAAAGAGGAGGTTTAAAAATATTTTACAAGAGTTTACCTTTATATTTATATTTATGTCGTCGTAGGCCGTATTCGGTGGAATACCTATAGACCACGCTAAATTTGTATAGGCATTGCATACGTTCATGCTAATATCTCGACGATATTCTCTCTGTCAATACTCCCTAAGGGAGTATTGACAGATCGAGATATCGCACAGCATGGCCGTATATGACGCGAGTGACATCGATTCGTAGGTTAGTGAAAACAAAAGAATGTCGTTAGATATGTCAATGCTCATACAAATTCATATAAAATCTTAACTTTACAGAATGTTTTGTTTAAACAAATTTTTAAAGTTAAACAGTTGATAAGTAGAATAAATAAGTAAATAATGACATTATTTACTTTTTTTTAATAAAACATATATCATTAATTTTAAAAAATCATTTTTATAGTTCCTCATACGGCCTACCAACGACATAAACTTATCTACGTAACTTGGGAGTACGAAGGATTCTGAATCCAGGTTTGACTAAAGTGCTTGTCGCTTGAGCAGCAGTCAGTCTCGGGCGCGCTTCGCGCGCCCTCGACCAACTGCTACTCAAGCGACAAACACTATAGTCTCGCCTGTATTCATCCTTCGTACTCCCAAGTTACGTATATAACTAATAAATATACATGGATTATATACAATTATACATAGTTTATGTACAATTATATATACTTTATTATGTATAATAATACATAATTTGTATAAGTCTACATATTCTCACATGTATCTATATATTTTTATATATTCACATGATAGTTCATATTACTATAAGAATATTGTTCCTACATAATTTTAAATAAATAAATACAAAGAAGACTAATGATACAGAAATACGTATTAATACATATGATTTTTTATAAACACTATAATTTCAAGATTAGAAATTACAATTTTAAACTGACGATTATCATATTCATTTATTAATAAATGAAAAAATTTTAAGATTATGGAATTACGATTTAAAACTAACGATTATCATATTCATTTATTAATAAATGAAAAAATTCTATGATAAACAAAACTTTGTTTTCAAATGTAATTTTTATTATTCTAGCCCCACTTAATTAACAAAACGTTAAATAAAGTAAGGGGTCAAAATTAGAAAAAAAAATACAGACCCTTACATATAAATAATGAAAAGTCGTATGTAATGAAAATATCCTTACGTAATTTGTACATGGCCTATTTAATCATAATTAAAAAGTATGATAACTGCGTATATTTTAACTACAAAAAGTTTAAATTTAAAGTAGAAAATTAAAAAATTATTAATAAAATATATATGTATATAGTAAATTATACATAAGTTATAAATAATTAAACCTGATAATATTAAAAAATATTAAATTACACTATGTATAATATAAAAAGTATTATTATATTAATTTAGCAATAAATATGTTTACTTGCACTAAATGCAATCGATTATTTGAGAGATATAACCATTTATTGAAACATAATAAGAAATTTCATTCATCAAAAATATATATTTGTTATATATTTGGAACAATATTAAAATATAAAAGAGGTTATATAAGACAGTTAGAAAAACATAACAAACCTGAAAAATTAGAATGTTCTATTTGCAAAAATAAATATATAAGAAATGAACATTTAATAAGACACTTACAAAGTCATGCATCTAATTATAATAATATTTGCAACATTTGTGGAAAAGGATTTCATCAAAAAGATAATTTATTTCGTTACATAAAAATACATTAAAATGTAAAGTATAAATTGATAACATTAAAAAAATTAATACAATAAATAAAAAAAATAACATCTTATTTATAATATTTCATTACTTTTATATTTATATAATACTTTAAAAAAAAAAAATATATTATAAGAAATATATAAGCAACTTATTTATCATTAACATTCATTAAATTATTAAATAATTTATTTATAGAATCAATATGAGTGAAAAAAAATTTTAAAAGAAAAAGCGATGATAAATACCAAGATCATATTTCAAAAAAAGAAAAAAAACGCTGCCAAGTGCTTTGCCAGAATGCTTTCTCATAGAGCTCTTTGAGTTTCATTAATTTTTTCATATTTATTTAAATGTGATTTTAATATAAAAAAAATTGTCTAACATTAATATTTATTTATAAATTTGTACTTTAAAAGAACGATGAAAACGAAATTTCTAATCGTAACCACGCTAAGAAAGAAGATAATTACTATAACATTATTTTTTCTTTTACATCAGCACGTGCTGATCTCTAATATTTTATTTTTGAAGTTATTCATTCAGCCAGCTGTGCTGTGGGTCTCTTGGCGTTTTGAGCAATTTTTAAGCAAACGAATAATTTGCATAATAATTTTAGAGCAAATCTATCAAATGGTTTTAGCGTAATATAAAAATAAAAAAAAAATAAACATTTTTCAAAATTTAAAAAATTTTTTTAAATTAAAACAACGCTAAGAAAATAAGTTTTCAAAATCATATTTTCTTTAGACAATAATGAATAACTTGCATACAAATTTTGGAGAAAATCTATCAAATGGTTTCCGTGAAATAGAAAAATAATAAAATTAATAGTAAGCAAAATAAATAGGTTTTCAAATGTTTTTATTATTTTAACAGTATCAAATAATTCCTATACACATTTTTAAGCAAATTCTGAGAGTAGTTTACGTAAGATCCAAAAAAAATGAAAAATTTAAAATTTTCAAAATGCTCTAAAATTATAACTGCGCTAAGAAAATAAGTTTTCCAAAACTTGTTTTATTAAGGCAATAACAAATAATTTTCATAATAATTTTATAGCAAATCTATCGAATGGTTTTAGTGTAATATAAAAAAAAATGAAAAATAAACATTTTTTAAAAGTTTTCAAAATTCTCTTAAATTAAAATTGCGCTAAAAAAATAAGTTTTCCAAAGCTTATTTCCTTCAGACAATAGCGAATAACTTGCATAAAAATTTTGGGGCAAATCAATCGAATGGATTTCGTAAAATAAAGAAATATTAATAAATAACAACTTTTTTAAAAATTTTCAAAATGCTCTAAAATTAATAGTACGTCAAGAAAATCAGTTTTCAAATTTTATTATTTTAACAGTAGCAAATAATTACTATACAAATTTTTAAACAAATTCTTAGAGTAGTTTACGTAAGACCCAAAAAAAATGAAAAATTTTTAAAGAAAATTTTCAAAATTCTCTTAATTAAAACTGCGCTAAGAAAATAAGTTTTCCAAAGCTTGTTTTATTAAGGCAATAACGAATAATTCGCATAATGATTTTAGAGCAAATCTAACGAATGGTTTTTGTGTAATATAAAAAAATTAAAAATAAACATTTTTACAAAAAATTTCTAAATGCTTTAAAATTAAAACGGCGCTAAAGAAATGAGTTTTCTAAAGCTAATTTTCCTCAGACAATAGCGAATAACTTGCATACAAATTTTGGAGCAAATCTATCGAATGGTTTTCATAAAATAAAAAAAAAATAAAAAAAAATTTTTTTTTCAAAATTTTCAAATTGCTTTAAAATTAAAAGTGCGCTAAGAAAATCAGTTAGTAAAAGTTTTTCTTCTTTCGTCAGTCGCAAATAATGATCATACAAATTTTCAAGAAAATTCTTCGAGTAGTTTACGTAAAATATCAAAAAAATATTGAAAGATCAAAATTTTTTTAAAATTCTTAAAATGGCTCTAAAAAAAACTGAACTAAGAAGATCAATTTTCAATAGCTCCCCCCCCCCCAGTTAGACAAAAAAATAACTTGCATACAAATTTTGGAGCAAATCTATCAAATGGTTTTCATAAAATAAAAAAAAAATAAAAAAAAATTTTTTTTTCAAAATTTTCAAATTGCTTTAAAATTAAAAGTGCGCTAAGAAAATCAGTTGGTAAAAGTTTTTCTTCTTTCGTCAGTCGCAAATAATGATCATACAAATTTTCAAGAAAATTCTTCGAGTAGTTTACGTAAAATATCAAAAAAATATTGAATGATCAAAATTTTTTTAAAATTCTTAAAATGGCTCTAAAAAAACTGAACTAAGAAGATCAATTTTCAATAGCTTCCCCCCTCCCCCCCCCAGTAAGACAAAAAAATAAATTGCATACAAAATTTGAAGCTAATCCATCGAGTAGTTCTCGAGATCTTATTGGCGTACTGAAATCATACACACACACACACACACACACACACACACACACACACACACACACACACACACACACACACACATACAGACATTTTCTGGAAACCATTTTTTTCGACTCCCTGAGTCTAAATATGTACAAATTAATGAAAAAATAGAAAAAAAATTTTTTTACCGATACAATGCTTTCTCTATGAGAAAGAAAAAATACCGTTTTCGTCAACGGAATTATTAAAAACTAAAATTGTAATAGGAGATCAATCAACGTATGTATTAAAAACTTTATTAAAACTATCAAAAATATAATATATGTTATAAATATTTTTGATTACATATAATAAATCTCTGGTTGCATATATTGAAGAAATTTCCGAAGAACAAACTTTTGTTAACAAACAAAAACAAACTGATTTCAGGATTTTGAAATTCATAATAAATAATTCTGAAGGATTCAGAATTCAATGCAATATTTATGATAAAAATATTGAAAAATTAAAAAAAAATCTAAAATTAAACGAAGTAAATTTTTATCATATACAATATTATTAATTACAACATAATATTAAACATTTTTTAATATTTCAGAAAATATTATTAGAGAATGTTGTAACGTTTTTATTTCCTGCGGGTGGGAAATATTACGTCTTTACCTCCTGTTGCCAGACGCTTCAGTGAGTGACCAGGGTTCGAGGCAGGAGGTCGGTTAGGACGGACGGTGGAAAGATAAAGGATAGTAAACGGGTTGACACGTTTGTTTATACTAGGAAGTACCTGGGCTTTATTGTACTCTAAAACTCATATACTACAACGACGTATAACAATAATAATGAAAAGTAATAAACTAACGTAATTTATATAAATCAAAATAACTAACCTAATATATGTACGCGTCATACAGAGAAATAAATATTGAAATTTTCTGTAAGACACTTGACGGCTTATGCGCCTCCTATTGGCGACGGAAATAAATGAAATCAAAAATAATTCAAACTAATATTGAAATTAACTTTAACTTTAATAATAAGTCAAACTAGACTAACGGCGGTTAACGGCCTGGACGGTTCTAATGAACAAACAAAATTTATAATAGTTATAATATCAATAAACTAATATAGTGACGGTGGCTGGACGATACCCTTAATGCGGTAACACGGAATACGGCTGAAGGCCTATGATTCTCTAATGCGCGACAGATGCACATGGATAGAGTAATCCTGGCTTGCCTTTTCCCGGCGGCGGCAATGAGTGGGAAGCACCCTTAATACTAATTTAATACTACGGTTATAATGGGTGGAAAAACACCTCTAACATTACTATGAATTTATATTAGACAGAATGTCTTACGTACTGGTCGGTGCGGCGGCTCGACAGTATATAACGGTTCGGTGTAAATCAACCTTAACATCAAATATAAATTAAATTGATAAAGTTACTACTTTACCAACAGCCGGTACGGCGGCTCGGCGGTACATACTAAAACAATCTTACATTAAATTAAACTAATCTATTTACAGCGCGGTTGGTACGGCGGTACGGCGGTACGGAAGTGCATTTGCAACTTAACTCTGTTGCACTCGATTTAAGCGAGCGAGCGCACTACGCCAAAATCGACCGCATCTCGGTTCGCATCTAAAGGCTATATAAGCGAGCGCACTCTATTGGGATTTAAAATGGAGAGATGGTGGGGGACATAAAAGCAATATGGCGACGCCGAGAATCGTTTATAACACAGTAGTTAATGAGGTCTCGATGATTTTCTTTAATATTTAACATTTTTCAATAAGTATGGAACCAGTAAAGTTTTGTGAAAAAATTGTAACACCTTGTACATCATCTTTAAAGTGCGTAGTACCAGGTTGCGGAAAAAAAAATCAGAAAATGCCAATTTGAGTTTTCATCTCTTACCTGCTCCAAAACAACAGTTTGTTTACATAACTGATCATTTTGGAAACAAGAAACAATTTGATAGATTGGAAGCTTGGAAATTAGTTTTAAAGCTAAAAACAACTTTAAAATCAACAAAGTGTGCTCTCTCACTTTACAAATAGTTTTGTCCCAGGAAAAAAAATGAGGTTATTTTCCTGTTTATAGATTAAAAAATTGTTTTCTTTTCTTATTATTAATTTTAGATGTACTAGCAAAAATAGAGTTCTAAAAAAATGATGAACCTACCAGGAAAAATTGATTTAAATAATTTGAAATCAAAAAGCTCGAAGCAAAGAATTTTAAATAGAGAGAAAATAAGAAAGTGCTACAAGAAAAACAATTAAATTATAAGATGGGTGATTCTGTTAATGCAAATGAAAAGCCAACTGAACTGCAGAATGAGTGTAAATCTTTTTAGATTCTACAGTGTTCCAAAATGTATCCGATTTAAATGTAACTTCTGAAAATGTATCTATTAGTGAAAATATGTATGAACAGAATTTTGAAAGCACATGTAAAGACTGTGAACCCTGTGAATCAGTGTCCGAAAAGTATTTTTGAATAGTGAAATTGAAGGACCACTGACTTTTGATCAAGTAAAGGAAAATACACAAAATACAGAAAATATAGAGATACATCCTCATAAAAAATGAGTTTTATTGATCAACTTGGGAGTGATAAAGATTTAAGTACTGCTACTGGAATTGAGTCATTTAAAATTTTAGAGACTATCATCGAATTGGTTAAGCTTGCTGTTGGTGAACGTTTTGAGAAAAATCTTACATTATGAAGACCAGGACAGAATAATAATGACTATGTAAAATTAAAACAAAACTTATCGTACAGTTTCATCTATAATGTTCAATATTGTAACTTAAACATTGTAAAAATATTTTGAAACAGTGCAGATCTTAAGTAAAGTATTAAGAGTAGTATCGTCCTTAAAGGAAGAAATAAGAAGAAATTACCTAAATTTTTGAAGATTTTAAAACACAAAGTGATTTTAGTTGTACTGAAATTTTTTCAGCGTCCAAAGAACTTTTTGTCAAATACTAACGTACTCCATATAAAGGTATTCAACAGTAAAAGTCATCTGTGTTACTCCAGAGACATTCATTTGTGAGTAAACCATATGGTGGAAGAGTCAGTGATTCAGAATTTTTGAACAAAGTGATTTGATGAAACTCTTAGAAGCAGAAGATGCTATTATGGTGGATCGAGGATTTTAATTGAAGATATTTGTAACAAAAATCAATGGAAGTGCATTAAGCCACCATATCTTAGGGACAAATCTCAGTTTACTTTTATTGAGTCAGTGATGACAGCTAAAATAGCAAAAGCAAAGTGATATAGAAAGATCAAACCAGCGTATCAAAAATTTTAATATTCTGGATCACGATGCAGTTAACCTCGTACGTTATTTTGAAGACATTATTATAACCATTTGTGGCACTGTGAATTTAAGTTCACCAATTATGAAGGATGATAAATTTATGAACAATTAAAAATTGTATTATGATAATTGTATTATAGTTATTTGCATGTAATAATAAATTTTGTATGGTACAATAACAAATAATAAATAAAAACAAAACCTTCTTTTTAAATGATACTTTATTTTAAATAATTTTATTATTCATTTTTTAATTACAAAACTAATTATATTTTTCTCTTTTATAATATTTTTAGCGTGTATTAACTTATTAAATAAATAACATCACCTTAACACTTTTATAAATATTAATTAATTTTATATCACAATTTTAAACACAATTTTCATTTTCCTTTTTATCATTAAGTTCTTTTAAACAAATAGAATGTAATAAATGTACATAATAAATTTTTTTTTAAATTTGTCAACATATCTGTTACAAATGCTAAATTTATAATTACTTCTAATTCAAAAATTTGTTTTTCTTTTGAAGAATAAATAATAAAAAATGTTTTTTTTAAATTCAAAACACACATTCCTAATTGAACCTGTCCATAATAATTATGTTTACATTTAATTCTATTTTACCATCTTTCTAATAAGACATTTTGAAATCTGGTCTTGACAGTCTCTTCAATTCCTTTCTTCTTACCAGACATAGGACACTTTATTTCTAGCAGCGCATAAGGTATATTATTTTTTACTACAATACCATCTGGTGAATATCCAAGCCAAGGATTTACTTGGCTTATTATTAGACCAGTTTCGACCACTGATATTCTGGATGTTGCTCTAAACATTTCGAGCTTCCTTTTCCATTTCGCTGCCATATTTCATTGCTGTTATACGAAGAAGGTGATAGAAAATCATTGATTTTAACCCAATTAGGATTCTTATTTTTTAAATAGGTTAAAAGTCCATAGCAGGTTGAACCTGTTATTCTATATTGCCTCTCTTTGAACCATTCTGCTATCCAGTTTTTTGTTCTTTCGCAGACATTTACACCATCAACATTTAATTTGGATAAATTATCCAAACAACATTGTTGGAGTTCTACGTCAACTTTAAATTGACTTACAATTTCTAAAAGTGGACTGTCTTGATGCTCGAATATAAATTTAAAAATACTTCTGTCAAAGTCTGTAAATTTATTTTTTGCTTGTGAAATTACTGTGTCTTCCTTCTATTGTTTTACAATTGCACAGTTTGGTAAATTTTTTTTTATTACATCTAAATATGTTTTTTCAGGTACATCATTAATTTTTATTGATAAACATGATTTCTGTATTTCAATATTACTGTCTTGATTCTCTTTTAAAACTTCCAACTTATGTTTACTAGTATCACATCTTCTTCTTTTTGGCAAATAAAAACACGAGTGTTTTCAAGTGGTACCAGTTCATACAATTTGAGACTTTGACTGTGTACTTTTTTCCATGAACAACTATCATCTGTGAGGATATACTTGGTAAAGTATTTCTGAGTAAAAACATTTAAATAAATATAAAAATACTTAGCAAAAAGAATAAAATAATATATATAAATAAAATTTATACTCACAAATAACATTGTAAAAGTGTTGCAATAGTATGTTTGCACTTGCCAGACAAACCAGCCTTACAAGAACATTTAAAATTATTGATGAATCCTTCTTTAGAAATATTCCCAGTTATTTCGTGAGGTTTCTCTTTTAAATTAGAAGTTTGTAAACACAGAGCTTTTATACAGCTGGGATCATTCGCTAATTTACCACATGAAATTATGTGATTAGCTTTTACAATACGTTCACCTTCTACAAAATTTCTCTGGCCAATATTTTCACCAGCATAATCCACTATATTCTGTAAATTTATCATTTTTAACAACTTTTTTGCAAAAAAATGTTTGAATCCCCATATAAACTGTACCAACAATCGACTCACATCGGCGCCATATTGGTTTCGCTTCTCCCACCATCTGTCCATTTTAAATCCCAATATAGGCTTTAGTGCGAGAGAGAGAGAGAGAAAGCATTCTTAGCCAGAATGAGACTCTGGGTAAGATCAATGCTACTGTTGTCTCCCCTCTCTCTAGGCCAGCGAGCTCACTCGGCGAAGAGAGAGAGGGAGAGCTTAGTCTGCAAAGCTTCTCCTCTTCGTTGAGCCTTAGCTTTTATATCTTCACGAGCTCGCTGTTCCTCTTGCGGGAGCAGCCAAAACTGACGGCACCTGGCGGTTGAGCCTGTTACTATCGTGCCTCGCGGGAGATTTGAATATCCTGTCTGCACGATTATGAATAATCGTTGCAATGTTCATGTATCAAAAGCAAAATGATAGAATGAAGGAAATAATATATATGACTTAAGATTAAAATATTATTAGAATATTATTCATTCAGGCGAATACAACATGTTGAAAAATAATAAACCAATTAAAATAAATTTCGAAGAAATGAAATTAAGACCTGGATTAATAAGTAATTAAATATTATTGGAAAAAAAATATGATAATATAAATAATTTTTTATTTTTCAGAAATTCAAGGGTATTTAAAAAATTCTTTTGCACAAAAAAAAATGAATCAGAATACATCGGAACAATAGCGGATGGACAATATAAATTAGACGTTTTATTAAATAAATTAGAAAATGAATATGTGAATTGGGTAAGAGGAACGAAACTAGAAATTATTGAAGAAATAGAATAAAATAGTAAAAACAATTATAATAATATATTATATGCATATACACTTATGAAAATATTTATGTATATTTGTATGTATATGTATATATATATATATATATATATATATATATATATAATATAATATATTTATATATATATATATTTAATAAAGGACGTTTCACGTCAACTCACCTAACAAAAAAATAGAATTCGTCGAAAATCTGTGAAAATGTTCTATTTGATACCCAAAATATACAAAAAAAATTTTAGAGGTCCAGGTCAAAGGGGTCAGGATTTAAACGTGATGGAATTTTTCGAAATTTCCAAATTTTTTGCTAAATAAATATTTTAATGAATTTTTTTCTCAAAAACTATCAATTTTTCGTTAAAACTTAATAGAATACTTTTTCTTGGAAATTAGATGTAGAATTCACCTGAATTTTTGCAAATTATAATATACTGATTTTTATGCTTACTTGATCGATTTAAACATACTATTTAGTATATCTAAAAATCGAGTAGGTTAAATTGGCTTTTTAAAGTCTTATTTTTTTCGTTTTTTTATGAGGAAAAAATATACGAAGCCTCCAGTTGGTCAGCCTTCTCAAAGTTACTTAATTGTGCAAAAAAGTCTGAATAAATCGTTATTTTGGATCAATGATGAGATTCGTGATTTTTTTTCTGAAAAAGTATTGATTTTTGGGACAAATGTATAAAAATGTTTTTTATTGGAAATTGTATGTAAAATGTATTTAAATTTTTGTAAACCATTATTTGCTAAACATCACAAATTATAAATGAAATTTTGAAATTTTAAAATTTATTTTTTGTTAAATTTTTAGTATATATGGTTCATAATGTCTTAAATTACAATTTGTAAAAATATGTTCCTATTCTACACATGATTTCCAATAAAAAACATTTCCATACATTTGTCCCAAAAATCAATACTTTTTCAGAAAAAAAATCACGAATCTCATCATTGATCCAAAATAACGATTTTTTCATACATTTTTGCACAATTAAGTAACTTTGAGAAGGCTGCCCAACTGGAAGCTTCGTATATTTTTTCCTCATAAAAAAACGAAAAAAATAAGACTTTAAAAAGCCAATTTAACCTGCTCGATTTTTAGATATACTAAATAGTATGTTTAAATCGATCAAGTAAGCATAAAAATCAGTATATTATAATTTGCAAAAATTCAGGTGAATTTCACATCTAATTTCCAAGAAAAAGTATTCTATTAAGTTTTAACGAAAAATTGATAGTTTTTGAGGAAAAAATTCATTAAAATATTTATTTAGCAAAAAATTTGGAAAATTCGAAAAATTCCATCACGTTTAAATCCTGACCCCTTTGACCTGGACCTCTAAAATTTTTTTTGTATATTTTGGGTATCAAATAGAACATTTTCACAGATTTTCGACGAATTCTATTTTTTTGTTAGGTGAGTTGACGTGAAACGTCCCATATATATATACTAGGGGGGGTACCCTTCTGCTCGCCCTGCTCGCCAGCCCCCCAATTAGTGATATATTTATTCTTGAATATTATAAAATTTAATGCCATAAATTCAAATGAGGTGTTAAAGTAATTATGCTGTAAAACATATCAAGTTTAACACAATTTGCAATGATTATTATGCAAATCGCATTAAATTATTGCATTATAGAATTCATATATAATAATGTATATATCCGAAAACTTTTCGAATGCTCTCGATTGAATCGAGCTCGAGATTGCAAGCTGGTTTAGATTCAAGCTATATCAAGCTTTAAACCAACTTATATACATCTCTCTCTTCTCCAACTTTTAACTTCTCGTTCTTCTCCCCTTTCCCAAAAAAAAGAATCTGTTCGAAACAAATTCAATACGCAGTACTATTCAGTCCAGTTTTCTTGTTTATAGAAATGTCAAATTTCTAACAAAAAAAATGCCTCAACTCTGAGGCGTACCCTGAGGCGTTGTAAGAGGAGGGGATGAGGAAACACTGAGGCGTCGGTAACTATTTTTACGTTATTTTTGAAAATTTTTAAAAATATCACTCTCACAAACTTGAGGTGTTTCGAGGAATTCCTAAGGCTTACCTGAGGTGTCTCTAAGGAGTCTTTGAGGAGACCTATGAGGTAATATGAGGCGACAAACGTTGAGGCGATGTCAGAGGCGGGTCGAGGAGGAGGAGGAGGGGGGAGGCTGGGGGAGGAGGGGGGAGGCATCTCACAGAGGCTGAAAAAAAACCTATATTTACGTTGAAAAAATTTAAAAATGTGAGGCTGGGGGAGGAGGGGGAAGGACGCAAGAATGCTATTTTTTGAGGCTTACGTCTATATAATATAGGAAGATATATACATACATACATACATATATTTAAAAAAACAAAATTTAACTTCAGTATTTAAAACATTACAATTATTTATTCAGCAATATTTTTAATTACTAAGTGTAAAAAATAACTTATTTCAAAAAAGTTTTCATTGAAAAAAAACGAGCATACTATTATACTCGTGAAAAATTAATTTTAGTATTAATAAAAAAATAGAAAATTTGTAAAGCATAAGTGAAAAAAGAAATAAATCATGTTACAACAGAAAAAATATTGAAAAAAAAGTAGTCTTGACCGAAAGTTGAACCCGCGCACCCAAGAGGAAAAGCGCCATCGTTAGCCACTAGACCAAAGCTGCAACGAGTTATGTCCAGCGCAAAATGATACATGCTCATCGCCCCCTTATTTAAAATAATTTAATTTGAAGATTAAAATTAATTATTAACAACTTTAACGGTTCAGATAACTTATAAGTAATTTTAGATGTATTAGTTTTTATATAAAAAAAGTTATTTTACAATTATAATATAAATTGTAATGTTATTTAATACAGATTGAAAATTATACGAGTCATATTATTATTTTAATATTTATCCTTTTTTTTAAATACAAGAATTTCATATTTATTAATTTTCCTGGAAAAAATATTTACCGTAATAATTTTAATGTATTATTTTATAAAATACTATTTTTTAATAGTAATATATAAATAAAAATATATATTAAAAATTATTTTCATTTTGATAAAATATATTTTAGAATTGAAATAATTTAATTTCATTAAAATTGAAAAAAAAAATAATTTCTATTCAAAATTGAAAAAAAAAAAAATAATATCTATCTACTTCTTTTGTAAGCTCGCGCTGCATAGTCGCCCAATGAGCGCAGAGCTCCCTCTGCGCACGCGCGAGTTTCCCGTCACATCTAGCCACACTGCACAGATGTTGTTAAGAACTTGAGAGTCTGAATTAACAGCTCATTAAATTGGAATAAGCAGGTTAATTCGGTTGTTGGTCGAGTTTTTGGTACTCTCCAGTCTCTCAAATTTCATAGGCATGCGTTGTCTAGGAAGATTAGAAAGGAGCTGGTTGAGGCATTACTCTTTCCTATTCTTGATTATTGCTGTGTAGTTTATGATGATGCCGCAAACATTAAATCTTGAACTTCATCGTGCTCTTAAATCATGTGTTAAATTCGTGTTTGGCAATATTTAAGAGCACGACGAAGAGTAACTTCTTTTCGCCTTGAACTAGGATGGATTTCAGTTAAAAATTGGCAACTTAATTTTGAAATGATACTTGCACACTCTATTGTTTCCTATTAAAATCCATCATACCTAGCAACAAAATTCTGTGGGACAAATATAGATACAATGGTCAGGTCATCTAGTAGGCTGCTCACGAGACTGCTCATTTGTTCTACTGTTCGCACAGCGGCGATGTTCAACTCCTTTGTTTCATCAGCATCCTCTTTCATCAATAATAATGCTGATATTTGTAATGGTTTTGGAGTAGGAATGAGGCAGGTCTTAAGAATTCGTTTACTTAACAAATTTCTTCTGGATGAGCACACTGAATGTCAGAATACATCGAACATTCATTGAGTTTACTTACGTAATGAAACTCAACTATAAATATATAACATATATAATGTGGACCTCTGGGGATTCTTTTTCTGTTATGGTGAGAACGACGAGAAGATTAGTTCTACGTTGAAAATTACTTTTTAAATGCATTATGTCTGTATTATTCCCTCTAAATACTAAAATATACTGTGTCCACACGGAGATAATTTTAAATTGTATTATACCATTGTTTTAACGTCAAATTTATAAATTTTTTTCCACATATAAATTTTTTGTATTTACATATGTAATTCTTAAGGATTATACGGGGTTGAACTCCATGATCTATAATAAATGAATCAATCAATCAATCAACTTCGTCTTTTCGTCTCCGTCTCTCCATCTCTCTATCTCCGTCCCTATGTCTATGTCTCTCCATCTCTGCTCCTCTGTCTCTGCCTCTCCGTTTCTGTTACTACGTCTCCGTCCTTCCACCTATGTCTCTCCGTCTCCATCTTTTCTTCCCGTCTCACCATCTCTATCTCTCCATCTCTTCTACTTCCCTTTACCGTACTTTGATCCTCATTTTTTCCCGTTTTTTTACGTTATTTTACGTTATTTTTGTCTTTTTCTTTTCTTTTTTTTTTCTCTTCCTCTTCTCTCCATTTCCTCTTTATTTTCTCCTCTTCACCTCTCCATTTCCTTCTCCCTCACTTCTTCTTAAAAAATTCTCAACTTTTTTCCGTTATTTCTACGTTATTTTATGTAATTTTAACTCCTCCTCAGGTAATGCATCAGAAATCCTCAAATTTTTCCCTGTTTTTTTAACATTATTTTACGTTATTTTACGTGGTTTTAGCTCTTTCTTAGCTCATCCTCCTCATTCCTCAAATCATATGTAGAGACGATTAATTAAGTAACATATTAACTTATATCAGGACATTTAATTAAACCGTGGCTAATATTTTCATTAAATTAAAAAAACTATTACCTGTTCATTTACTAATAAACTTTTATGGATAAATACTATTGTCTAAGCTACTGAAGCCAAAGGGTAATCATATAGAATTTAATTAGAATAAAAATTCAATTTATATTGAAACATTCAATAATTTTTTCAATAAAAAACAATTAATTAATGAAGTATTTACGTTTTATCTATATATATATGAAAAATAGGGGAAAGAAGATAAGACAAATTTCTTAGGTATGAAAAAGAGTATGCATTACATAAAACTATTGATTAAAACTTAGCTATTATTTTTTTAAACAAATGCTACCTTGTCAATTAGGATGAAAATTCAATTCAAATTCAAACATAGAATAATTTTATCAATAATAAACAATTAGTTAATGACGTATTAACTTAAATCATAACTCTTAATTAGGTCTACACTAATATTTTCATTAAAATGAAAAAAATGATATCAGTTCATGTATTAAAAAAAAATATTATTAGTTCATTTATTGATTAACTTTTGTAGATAAATGCTATCGCTTAAACTACTGAAGCTAAAGGGTAATCACATAGATTTCAATTAGAATAAAAAATCAATTTATATTCAAATATTGAATCATTTTATTTAATAAACAATTAAGTAATGCATAAATGACTTGCATATTTTAATTTGTAATATTTATCTCTTGCAATGTAACATATTTTTCATCCTATCTTTATTTCATACTTAATAGAAAAAATACATAAATTTTCAATAAAAAAATAAATATAATCATATATTTATTGATTTGTAATAATAGTGTATTTATATATTTATTTGAATATATTGTTACGTTCAGCATATAAGCTAAATCATAATTAAATTATTTTTTTATGAATGACTGAATTTCAGCTATCCATTGACTTCCTTTTGACTAACACGCGAGCGCTACGTTTCCGGGGTTGGAAGTCTTAAAAAAAAGAGGCTGCAAGGATAGGTAGAATAAATTAATAAACACCCATTTAATTGCCAAGGTTACATAAATTTATTTTTCTTTTGCTTTCTTTTTATAATCCAAACAAGAAGCCCTGCTTCGTACATTATTATATTATCTCTCCTTTTCTATTTTACTATTTCGCATCAGGGCGAACTATGCTACCCTATGCCAAGTTTTTTTTTTATTTTCCTTGCATTTCTTTTCTTACAATTTTTTTTCTAATTCAAATTTTAATTTACAACAATTTACAACGTTCAGCATTTACTTCGCGGATCACAATAGGAGAAACGCGTTTCTGAGACATGACTTCCCCCCCCCCTTGGGATTCACAAATAAAAAAATTCGTGAAACTCTCTACCTTGTTTTTTGCTTTCTTTGTTTCGATCTCCGCTTCTCCACACGTCCGCCTTGTTCTCTGGTTGGTCTAGTTGTCTGTTGACGATGGAACTTGAACTTAAAATTTAAATAAACTTCTTCTTTCCTTAAATGTAACTTACGTCTCATCGGCTGATGACTCACAGATGGGCGGTGGCTGGCTGCTGCTGGCTCTGGTGACGTCTCGGCTGCTTGGCAAAATTGACGTAGCCAGCGAGAGTTTGGTTGGGAAAAAGAGGTTGGCCCCATTTCCATCCGATCTGAAAGAGGGCTGCTGCTCCGATGATGGTTCGATTTGAAGAGAGGCGTTGCTCCGCTGGTGGTTCGATCAGAAGAGAGGGCTTCACCTACAAGCTCAAAGCTTTTCATATTCTAAGTCTCGATTCTAGAAGCTTCGTTGTTGCTAACAGTAGTATATTTTTTGCTCATTCGTATGATTTTTCAGCTATTCTGATTGGTTGCCAGCCGGCCCTCCCTCTATGGTTTTTTTCTGGAAACCATAATTTCGGTTGAATAGAAAGAAGTCAGCTTGAAGTTTATGGGTGATTACTTTTTGCCATTATCATTTCGGCTTCTTATTTTCGAGACTCCGTCAAAGCTTTTCTTTTAAATTTTGCACTAACTTCGGATAATTGCTCCTCATAAATTGGATTTAATGTCCCTCCACTCTGTATTTTTGTTCAGGTATTTTGTTTATCTATTTTTATACTGCGCTTTATTCCCCTACCACTTCGCTGAAATCTTTTCATACTCCCCTAAGTTAACTTCACGATTTTCTGTGAAGCCGTTTATCGTTGTCAGGCTTATTGCTTTTTCTAAGTTTGCCGCCTGCTCATATCTTTTTTTAGCATCCTATTCAGCTTGTACTTCTCCTTCCTTTGCTGATTCACTCGGCCGCCGAGCCTTGCTCTTCATTGAGGTCAACTGAATTTGTTGCTGTTTATCTCTCGCATTTGTTCATTTATTATTTTATTGCGATTATTTTTACTTTCTTTATTACTACTATGTTATTCTCATTTATTTTCTGTTTGAAAAATTCATTGGTGTTGAATTCGATTCCTGTAGCGTACTTTTATTTCTTGCACTGTTTTACTCGGCCGCCGCTTTGACTTGAATCGTTTTCATCGTGTTATTTTGTCTCCTGTATTTGTTTATATATTAATTTATTAATATTATTTT
The DNA here is from genome assembly GCA_017163975.1 of Anastatus disparis. NCBI lineage: Eukaryota > Metazoa > Arthropoda > Insecta > Hymenoptera > Eupelmidae > Anastatus > Anastatus disparis. The sequence goes on along the minus strand of JAFFSR010000328.1, from coordinate 5,428,661 downwards.
GACTTTTTCTTTATTATTGTTATTTTAGTTTTTATATTTTCTTTAAAAAATTCATTGGTAATGAACTCTGTTCCTTCAGCTTAAACTTCTTTCTTTCGCTGTTTTATTCAGCCACTGCTTGACCTCGCTTTGCTTGCGTCGTGCTATGCGTTTATTTTTTAATTGATCGATACTTTATTTACTCTATATTCATTATTATTATTATTTTAACTTTCATTTTTTTGTAACATTTATTGGTAATAAACTTGGTTCATTACAATATCTTATAGTTACTATTCTATGTTATTAGGAATCATGCATATGTCACACCGTGCACCAATATGCAATAATGTGACGGCGAGGAATTGTTTTTATTGTTAATGAAATCAATCTTTTAACAATATATTTTTGTATTCGTTTACAATTGAATGATTTACATGTTTATAAAGTTATTTATTAATAGAAGTATTAAGATTTCTATTACAATTAAAATTTAATTAGAGTAAAATTATTAATATTAAATATAGTAGGTTACTGGATTAACTGATGGAAAAAACTTGATTTGAATATTTTACGAGCTTTATTACTTCGCCCTTAACGTCGCTCGGTTAAATTTTCATATTTTATATGAATATGTATAAATTAGCCAAATTGAAAGTCAAAAAAAATTGCCTGGACTTATAAATGTTTATATTGCAGTTCTGTCTAAAATTTAGTTTTTGTATACTTGAAAAAAAAGAATTAATTAAAGTTTCAATATACATAAAAATTGTTTGAATACAAATCATATCATGATAAACTAAAAATTTGTTTTATTGGATTCCATTTAAATTAATGAAAAAATATGATAGGAATTCGTTCTTTTTAATCATGTGTTTCAGACAGAGGGACGAAGATAAAGAAACAGAGACGTAGGAACGAAGATAGAGAGACAAAGACACAGAGACGGACAGAAGAAGACAGAGAAACGGAAACAAAGAGACATAGACGGAAAGACGAAAACGGAGAGATGAAGACAAAGAGACATAGACAGAAGGACGAAGAGACGAAAACAGAAAGACAAAGACAAAGAGACAAGGACGAAGAAACGGAGTTGTAGGAACAGAGACGGAAAGACATAGATGGAGGGACGGAGACGGAGAGACAGAGACGGAATGACGGAGATGGAGAGACGAGAAGACGGAGACAAAGAGACGTATATGGAGAGGCAAATGTTATATATGTGTATGTAAATATGTGTATGTGTATTTATATATTTATATATTTGTATGTGTGTATAAGTTTATGCGCATGAGTGTATGTGCGTATGTGTTTATGTGTACTTCTGTATGTGATATGCATATGTGCGAATGTACATGGGAATATATATATATATATATATATATATATATATATATATGTGTGTGTGTGTGTGTGTGTGTGCGCATATGTATGTGAATGTATGAATATGTATAGGTGCATGAGTCTAAATATATATATATATATATATATATATATATATATATATATATATATATATATATATAGAAAATTATGCAAAAGATATTCTTGGGAGACGAAAGTTTTAATTCTTTACTTTTTTATAATTGTAATTACGGAGAGACGGAGAAACGGAAAGCCGGAGACAGACAGACGATGACAGAGAGACGAAGACGGGAATTTCAACGATCAATTTGACGAAATGTAGTGATACTACTGATTATATATTTTTGATCCTGATGAGGGACATGAATTTTGAATAAATGTCCGTAACGTTGAGGAAAAGTAGTTTGTGGTGAATTTTTTTAATTTCCTGGTAGAAAGGCCGTTAGCTTCTTAAAATATTATTAAGCACATATTTTTTCAGCAACAAAGACAAAATTTTTCTATTATAATGGGTCTAATCTAAATATATTTTTGATTGGCATGATAATACGATTTGATTTCAAAAGATATATAAGTACCGATGGTATAAGTTTATGATTCCATATACAGGAAAAGGTAGTTAATTTAAAGTTTAATTAAGTAGAAGTTGTTAATTTTCATAAAATATTTATTGATGCATACATCTTAATTCTAATTTACTAAAATTATAAAAATTATTGTGTAAAGAATAGTTTTTAGAATTATTAATCGCGTCGTACGCCTACATATATACCTCGGTATTTAAAAATATAGAAATATATAGAAATATATTTATGATGAAAAAATTTATAGATTTAATGATTTAAGTGAATGATGAATAATTTATTAATGCTATAGACATTAATAAGATCTTACCAGGAGAGTGTCTGAGTTGTGGGTCACAGATCTTGATGAAACTTTAGAATAAGTATTTAGGTACCAAAATATGAGTGAAGCCACAGCGGTACGGTCTAATGCTTTGAAAAACTGAAGTTATGGACGATTATGGTCTAATTTTCGGAAAAATATAAAAAAAGAACTCCTTATTGAAGTGTAAATAATTCTGTCTAAAAATGTCTTTAATAAATCCACAATAACTAAAATGAAATCAGAGAAAGCAAGCTTTAATTTGCTAGTTTCCAAATTAAAAAATAATAATTAGAACTAAATTTATGCTTGTTTAAATTTAAGCATCAAAAGAGTCCTAAAAATCACCATCCTTCAAAATTTAGACTATTTTTGGTACTCTCTTACTGCTTAACTTTGAACAAGCATAACTTTAGTTCTAATTATTATTTTTTAATTCGAAAACTAGCAAATTAAAGCTCGCTTTCTCTGCTTTTATTTCAGTGATTGTGGATTTATTAAAGACATTTCTAGACAGAATTATTTACACTTCAATAAGGAGTTCTTCTTTCATATTTTTCCGAAAATAAGACTATAATTGTCCATAACTTCGGTTTTTCGACTCATTAGACCGTACCGTTGTGGCTTTACTCATATTTTGGTACCTAAATACTTATCCCGAAGTTGCATCAAGATCTGTGACCCACAACTCAGACACTCTCCTGGTTAGTACTTGAGATGCTATACTTATTATTGATGCATAATATTCTACATTTATATAACAATTGTATTTTTTAAGTAATGTTGAATTATATGGTACTAACATTGAGTTATCAAGTTATATTTGTTGTTCATCAATTTCTTTATTATAATAATGGTTTTTTGATTTACTATTTTTTCTTTTGCATTTTGGGAAACCATTATCTTCAAAAATAATTAAATCACGAAACGTATTCGAAAAAATTTTTTCAAATTTATTATTTCTTAAATCTTTACAAAATGTCTCTGGACCATGTTACATATACTTTAACATAAATAAATTTTTCTCGACGTAAATTAAATTAAATACTGGGGGTTGGCGAGAGCGTAGCAGTAAGGGGGTACCTACTAGTATATATATATATATATATATATATATATATATATATATATATATATATATATATATATATATATACATATATTTATACTCACACACTTGCACCTACACCTTTGCAGACATACAGATACATACACGCATATTCACAAGCATACATACACACATACACTTACACACACACATATATATATATATGGGTCAAAATAACATCTTTTTATAAAAGTGTGCGCATGTGGATCACCGATTTTGCTGATTTTGAGATATGTTTCAGTATTATTAAAGTTAGGAATCTGTGCAAAATTTCAGCTCTCTAAGTGCAAAACTCGCCGAAATATGGCCTTTCAAAGGTCAAAAACTCCGCTTTTTTCGGCTGTTTTTCACTCTTTTTCAAAATTCTGCCAAGACTCGAGTTTTTAACATATTTTAATTCGGCAGGCGGCAATTTCTTTGTTTTTATGTTAATTTTAAATTTTTGTAATTATATTTTTAAAAAATTCTAATCAGGCTTCTGAAAACTCTTAGAATAAAATACTGATTTTTGACATTTTTGACAATTTTTAAACAGCTGTAACTCATTTGAATTTTGATATTTTTAAATTATCAAAATTTTGTTTTATTGGTCAAAAAGAAAGCTTTAATTTGCATTTTTAAATTTTCAAAAAGGTTTAAAATTGACGGAGATACAAAGGTTTAAAGTTTGCAAAATTTCTAAAATATACGTTTTTACAAAATTTAGATCATTGTAACTCTGGCCGGACAACTTCAAATTCACTAAATCTTACAAGAAAACTTTCTATAAGTCACGTAAAATGAGGCCTAATAGGCCTGGTCAATGGTATCCTACGATTTTACTATTATTTGAACCTCTCATAATTCAGTATTTTGCTTCACAAGTAAATCAATACACCCAGCTGTTGCGTCTTCTACTCATAAATGCGAAAACCTTAAAAGATTCAACAGGCTATAAATTATGAAATGAACGATAAAAAACTTGATTTTATGCTTGAGTATAGGTCTCTAGGTCGTTTAGAATAAAAGTTATAACAGTTTGAGAATTTTTTATTTCTCAAGGTATCAAATCCGTGAACGCTTACTCTAGCCGATTTTTAGATTGGTCTTAACTTTCCTATAACTTAATTTCTATGATACTTCAGGACTCTTATTGAAGCTCTAATTAAAAATTATTGCTTGTAATTTCAATATCTTTGATGAAGTATAAATGTAAGTCTGCTAACATCTAAAATAAACAACTTTCTTTTTTTCTTATAACATTATTTCGCGATGCTGTTGGCACATTAAACTTGACTAAAAAAAGTTTTATCTAAGATGATAAAACTGTAAGAGAAGACGTTCAATTTGATTTTTGGTGAATTACTAGCTGATACAAAGCCGGAGTTATAAATAAGTTGAGACCAATTTCAAAGTCGGATAAAATGAACGTTCACGGATTTATTACCTTCAGTTTATAAAAATCGTTAACTGTTTTAACTTTCGTTCTAAACCACCTAGAGACTTTCATCAAAGCTTGAATAATAGCTTTTGCTATCTACTTTAATAATTTATGACGTGTAGAATCTCCTAGGGCTCTCAAATTTTTTTAAAAAACGCCACAAAAGGTGAAAGTGTTGGCTTACTTGAGAAGCAATATTCTGAATTTTGAAAGGTTTATATTATAAAAAAGACTCAGGAGTCGGTTGACGAATTCTTTCTAGTCTTATTTTAAAATAATTCAAATAGTTTTTTACTAAATTATTTTACACTCCGCAATGTTTTTGATTAGATCCATGACTAAATTTATCTCATAAGAATAATCAAAAGATGTAACAAGTATAAAAAGTTTTAAAAGGTATTAAAATATAACATAATGCACTACATAATTTCGGATTTTCTTTTTAGAAATATTTTGTAAAGCAGTTTTTTTAAATTCATAGAATGACATCGATGTAGGTATAAAGGTATCAAAATGTATTAAAATATGTACGTTATAAAAATATAAACATTTTATTTGATACCAAATTTTAAAAGAGGATTAGAAGGTATTGATGTATATTTAAATGTGCAAAACCCCACTCAAAACCACTTTCTTTGATGCACACTGATATTCTCTAATATCTTTTCATTACTTTTAATAGATATTAGTACTTTCAAAATTTTCACACTGGATTGGGAAATCATTTAAATTTCTAAATAATCAAATGAAGCATAGTAACACACTTAAAGTTGGCTAGCCTTATAAATAGTTATCTAAAAATGATAAAAAATCAAGTAAATAAAGAATAAAACGAAAGCTTATGCTGAATTAAAAATATAGTTTATCCTACTATTTGAATAAACTATATTTTGAATTTTGGAAAATATTTTTGGAATTACTATTTACTTTATGCAATATTAACTAATGCGAATTCATCCTCAGCAGAGAAAATTTTAATTTTCATACGAGATTGGCTGATTGGCTCAAAATAGTGATGAATTCTAGTGTCACTAATTCTTCGAGCTGCCTGAAAGCGAGAATGAAGTTTTCGATCCCTTGCTTCAACATCTTGTTGATTAACATAAAGAAATCTATCAAATAAATTATTTATTACTATAACAAGAATAAATATCAAAACAATTATAAATTGTTAGTAACAGAATTAGTAATTTTTTTACCTTATTCCTGAAATATTATCTTGACAATAATCAAACATTTGCCTTGCAGTTTGTATTTGATTATTGATAGGTCTTTGTAATGAAGCTCTTGTCAATTTCTTAACAGTGGCACCAATTCCATCACATACATTTTTGCCGTGACTTGTTGCTGAAAAATTATGAGATATAACTTTGAACCTAAAATCTTCTTCATGATGGCATAAATTGATGAAATGATTCCTAAAACATTTTTTATTTTTATAAACTAATGAACTTGGATGAAAAATAAATAATATTTTACTTTTTCAAAATTCTATTACTTATTGATAAATAAAATTATGAAAATAAATATATATTTACTTGTTTTTGTACTGGGTAGGTGCTCCGGCTGAGAAATATATAATATTTTTTATCCAAGGAAGAAGCTCCTTGAGTTTTTCTAAAACTCTTTCTTGAAATATATTAACTGCAACCGCTGTATGTTTTGTACAATCTGATATTACATAGAAATTTAAAATCTTCAGTTCTTCAGACGCTTCATCCTTGTAATATACAGCAAAAGGGTGTACAGTGGCTTGACTATTATTATAATAATAGCCCTGAGTCGAATCTTGACAGATGAAAGCAAAATTTTCTGAAAAATCCATTAAGATCAGACAGGTGTTTTTGTCTAAATTTGATTTGCATGCTTTGAGGAATATTTTTTGATTCTCACTAACAAAATGGTGAGGCATTAATTTATAAATATCCTCTACAAGTTTATTTAAGAACTCATCACGAGGTTCTTCCAAGTCATTGAGAACTGTTTTACTAAATTGAGCTCCTTCTTTTCCTGCACTTGTCTTGATAGTTTCCCATTTTTTAAAACAGATGCAAGTGGAAAGTATTGACAAATTATCTTGCGCATTGGATAAGTATTGAAAAATTGCATTGCGCCCTGGACACATTGTACATGTTTGATGCAGCATGCAATTTTTGTTATCAATAGAGCAAACGGCTTCATCTATAAGCAGTCTATAGTTTATTTTTCTATTCCAAGCAGATAATCTTAATTTAACATTTTGATGTAACTCGCATACACAAACTGTGTGCGTTCCAGGGCTTCCAGCTGATACACATTCTTTAGGGCGCAAAGATGCAAAGAATGAAAAACATGGTTTCTCTTCACACGTTTTCTCCTGTAACCAATTATTGTATAGATCTCTAGTATCATACATCAAAAGTCTCTTTGGTACTGGAATCGATTTAGCATTAGGAACTTTTTGCATAACACATTCCTTCATCCCACTGCATGGACGACTATTGCAATCATTTTTATAGTATTCAATGATTTCCTTTTTTACTTCATCAGGAACGCGAGTGTATAACTTTCAGGAACGTGACATTGGCCCTATGATAAAATAGAATTTTATTATATACATCATTTTATATAGATGGGGCATTTCATGTCAATTCACCTGGTCAAAAAATAAAAATCGCTGAAAATCTGGAAATATGTTATATTTGATACTCTAAGTATACAAAACAATTTTAAGAGGTCTAGGTCAAAGAGGTCAAGAGCAAGAGATCATGAAATTTTGGGATTTTTTGAATTTTTTTGTTAAATTATCATCTTTGATATTTTGTTATTCAAAAACTAAGGGTCTTTGAAAAAAAATATCGAGACATTTTTTGTTGGACATTATGTGTAGAAACTGTTCAAATTTTTCCCAATTCCAGAGTTGCTATCTTCTGATTGATCCGTTATATAATTGCATATAATTTTAAATTACTCGAGTTCGTCCAGGTTCATTTTACTCATTTGGCATTAAAAAGTTGCATTATATATAGACTTTTAACTGAAATTTTCCCCCATGTGGAAAATGTCTCTGTAAGCAGCTATCAAACTTTTAATTTTTCCAAAAATAATGTTTTCAGTGTTATTGAAAATATTTATTGGAAATTTTCCCTCGACACTCTTGATAATTCTTAATTATCAATATGATAATTATTTTAATATTATTATTATATTTTGAAATGTTATTATATTTTAACAATTTTAATCTCGATTCGTGCAGAATTAAGCTAAATCAATAACTGCACAACCGCATAATCAAAATCCACTCAATTAGATTAAAGGCCACTTAGTTGAAAGTCAAAGCACACTGAACGAAAAATTATTTCATTATTTTACAGTTGCATTCCAAACTGCTATTGAATTAATATTAAATTTATGGTAAATAAATTTTATTTATATCATTATATAATCTCATATTTTTTATTTTTATTTCAAGTACACAATACAAATTCGAAAGATTTTATTAAAAATTATTGTTTGCGACTCAATTTGACTGGAATCTTCTGCTTTGATAATAAAATTATATTTTCATAAATATATTTGTGAATTTAAAATTGATAACTTCAACCGTATTTATAATTTAAATTTATATCATAAAGCATTTCAAAGAATAAAAATAGAAATATTGATTAAATTAAAAATTTCAAACAATGCAATGATTTTATAATTATATTATATAAATTCTTAATTTTGCCATTAAAAAGCTACTTGTATGTGATACTTAGACTATGTCTTTCATAAAGTTTTATCACACCAATTTGGAATTTATTCTGAAATTGAACAAGACAAAGGACCTTGCTCTTGTCTGCATATTTACAAACATTGTACTAAATACACCAAGAGAATTAAAAAAATCAATAACTTTTACAGCTATTTATTAAGTATACAATTATAGATGCTGCCTCACACTCAACAGTGAACAGTATCAATAAATCTGTAAGATAAATCAGTAGGTTCTGCTGATATTTTTGGGATTATCACTTCAACCTCAGCTTATTTAAACAGAAAAATTAATTTTTATTTATAACTTAAAAGTTATCAAGCTGAATAGCTTGTTCGCTTTCTTTCTATAGATTTCTGTTGTGTATTTTAAACTTGATTGTTTAGTGTATTGTGAGTTCACAATTTTTCTATTTAATATTAATTAAATAGCAATGTGGAATGCAACTGTGAAATAATTTAATAATTCTTTGTTCAGTGTACTTTGACTTTAAACTTATAAGTGGATTTTTATTATGTGAATGTACAGTTATTAATTTAGCTTAATTCTGCATTGAATAAGATTCAAATTGTTAAAATATAATAAAATTTTAAAATATAATAACAATATCAAAATAATTATCATATTAATAATTAAGAATTATCAAGAGTGTTGAGAGCAAATTTCAAATAAAAATTTTCAATATCACTGAAAACATTATTTTTGGAAAAATTGAAAGTTCCATAGCTGCTTACAGAAAATTTTTCGCACATGAGGAAAAATTTCAGTCAAAGGTCAATATATAATGCAACTTTTTAATGCTAAATGAATAAAATGAATCTGGGCGAACTCGAGTAATTTAAAATTATATGCAAATATATAATGGACCAATCAGAAGATAGCCACTCTGGAATTGGGAAAAATTTGTACAGTTTCTACACATAATTTCCAACAAAAAATTTGTTTATACATTTTTTTCTAAGATCGTTAGTTTTTGAATAAAAAAATATCAAAGATGATAATTTAACAAAAAAATTCAAAAAATCCCAAAATTTCATGACCTTTAGCTCTTGACCTCTTGGACCTAAGCCTCTAAAAATTTTTTTTGTATATTTTGGGTATCAAATAGAAAATATTTTCAGATTTTTAGCGATTTTTATTCTTTGACCAGGTGAGTTGACATGAAATGCCACAGATACAAAATTTTCAATTTCTAAAAAATTATGATTAAATAATGCTTCTAATGTGCATTTTAAACATTGTATGGATTTTAATTACTATGATTAGTTCATTAAATTTTTTTATAATAGTAGAAATGAAATATTGTGTATTATACTGCAATATTTGATCATTGGTTTTAATAAAAAGTTTTTGTAATAAAAAATTCTCCAGATAAATTTGAACGAAAAAATTCATTAATTATTTTAGTATTAAATTTATAATTTATTTTTTTTATTAGTATATCACAATCATTGATTACTAACACTTTCCTGTGATAACTATAAACTAGTCATTTTTTGTATTTTTTTAAGGAAACAGAACTAGATAAAATATATTTTAATTATTGCATTTATTAATTAAAATTTAATTTTTACAATTATTATTTTTGTTATGAATTCTGAATCTATTTAACATTAATAATGTGATTATTATTATTACTGTTATAATATTATTATAGTGATTATTATATTATTATCAATGTGATATTCAAATATTTACCTTCATTTTCTCGTAGTTTCACTACTTCATTATAAAAATAACGAGAACAGTCAAAATATTGATTAACCATTTTATAACTCCAATCATATGGCATCAAGCTTAAAATTTTTATTATTTCATTAGTATTAGATGCTAAATTATAATAATTCACTGAGTTCTTGATAAATGCTTTAAACGCTACTGAATCCTGATGAATTTCATTTAAATTTGAAAAATTTGGTAATTCAATATCATATAATTTACACATTGTAGTGGTAATTTCGCCAACAATACATTGTAATGCATCTAATGCTTTATTTTTCAATCTATCAAGCGTTAATTTATTTTTATCTATAGGTGAAATATTAAACATTGCATAAAGTGAATCTAAATTTTTTGCATTTTGACTTGTAGATATGAAGTTCTCAGAGTTTTGTAAACTTGCTAATGATTCACTATTACTTTCGCTGCTTTGAGTCGCAGTAGCTTTCACATCAGATTTTATATTTTGTTGTGTTTCGAACTCTGATACTATTGACTGGATTCTGTTATAACAAGAGGAACATACTGTGACACCTGATAACAATTCAATATCGCTGCAGGCTATTGCAAATTTTACAGATATATTTTCATCTACTATTTTCAGAAAATTATTCACTGGATTTCTGTGTCTTTTAAAGGGATCACGGCAATAGTTATTTTGCTTACCATAGTTTAATATTGCAGTCTTTATTTTTCTATAACAATTACGACATATTTTTTTGCCCTGGGATTAATCTAATGTTTAGAATTTTTTCAAAACTTTCACAATCCTGAAGACTTAATACATTCAAATGAATTTTCACATTCACTGCATGTTTGTTGAATGGGTCGCAACATTTTTTTTTGTTTCATTGAATAATGTCTTAAATATTTATCAGCATGGTGAGTGCAAATTACATCATTGCAATCAATTTTAAAACCAGGAACACGGTAACTCAAATATTTTAAGTCATCTTTGCTAAAAGAATCTATATTTTTTAAAGTATTATTTTGTGTATAAGAATCACTGATACATTTTTCAGTTTCATGTACTAATAGTTTTGCAATATAGCAATTTAAAGCCATATTTAAAAAACTTCTTGTTTATTTTTTCCCATTTATTTACTATGAGTAAAAGTAATAATTGCTATTTTAAAAAACAACAATCGAAAGTAACATAGACGTTCATTCTAGTTTTATTTAGTACACAATCGTATAAACAGGTATGAAAATTCACAAGGTGAGGGTAGGGCTCGAATTTATAGTCATGACTTGAGTATTGAGTATCACTTGGAACTTAAGTATCATTACTAGAGTATCAGCTGTTACTTCAATTTTTTTATATGAAATATTAAATCACACAGATATGATAGTCGTCGGTAAAGATGTCACACTCAATTAAAGTAATAGCTGATACCCCTATTGAAAATAATGACGTCTTTGGACGTGTCTGGATTTGGAACAAAAAAAGACGTCTTTAAAAGACGTCTTTTGAAGACGTCTTTTGAAGACGTCTTTTAAAGACGTCATAAGTCACAAGAGAAAATTCAAAAGTAGTTAAACTACAGGATAATAATTATTTTTTTATTTTTCATTGAAACCTACAAAAATACCTCTATTCATTAGTTGAAATAGAGTGTGAGAAAACTATCATTATTTTAGATCAAACGAAACTGTCAGTTTATATGCTCTGAACGGTCTTATTCTTTTCGTGCGCATTCGCTTACCATAAAGAAATCAATCGCTAAAAAACGCGGTAGCCCTCTAACGAGCAATCATTAGTACTATTATATACATTCATATCAATTTGTATTCGCTTACCATAAAGAAATCAATCGCTAAAAAACGCGGTAGCCCTCTAACGAGCAATCATTAGTACTATTATATACATTCATATCAATTTGTATAATAGTACTGATGATTGCTCGTTAGAGGGCTACCGCGCTTTTTAGCGATTGATTTCTTTATGGTAAGCGAATGCGCACGAAAAGAATAAGACCGTTCAGAGCATATAAACTGACAGTTTCGTTTGATCTAAAATAATGATAGTTTTCTCACACTCTATTTCAACTAATGAATAGAGGTATTTTTGTAGGTTTTAATGAAAAATAAAAAAATAATTATTATCCTGTAGTTTAACTACTTTTGAATTTTCTCTTGTGACTTATGACGTTATTAAAAGACGTCTTTCAAAGACGTCTTTTAAAGACGTCTTTTTTTGTTACAAATCCAGACACATCCAAAGACGTCTTTTAAAGACGTCTTTAAAAGACGTCTTCTAAAGACGTCTTTAAAAGACGTCATTATTTTCAATAGGGACTTAACGATGTTATAAGAAAAAAATAAAGTTGTTTATTTTAGATGTTAGCAGACTTACATTTATACTTCATCAAAGATATTGAAATCACAAGCAATAATTTTTAATTAGAGCTTCAATAAGAGTCCTGAAGTATCATAGAAATTAAGTTATAGGAAAGTTAAGACCAATCTAAAAATCGGCTAGAGTAAGCGTTCACGGATTTGATACCTTGAGAAATAAAAAATTCTCAAACTGTTATAACTTTTATTCTAAACGACCTAGAGACCTATACTCAAGCATAAAATCAAGTTTTTTATCGTTCATTTCATAATTTATAGCCTGTTGAATCTTTTAAGGTTTTCGCATTTATGAGTAGAAGACGCAACAGCTGGGTGTATTGATTTACTTGTGAAGCAAAATACTGAATTATGAGAGGTTCAAATAATAGTAAAATCGTAGGATACCATTGACCAGGCCTATTAGGCCTCATTTTACGTGACTTATAGAAAGTTTTCTTGTAAGATTTAGTGAATTTGAAGTTGTCCGGCCAGAGTTACAATGATCTAAATTTTGTAAAAAACGTATATTTTAGAAATTTTGCAAACTTTAAACCTTTGTATCTCCGTCAATTTTAAACCTTTTTGAAAATTTAAAAATGCAAATTAAAGCTTTCTTTTTGACCAATAAAACAAAATTTTGATAATTTAAAAATATCAAAATTCAAATGAGTTACAGCTGTTTAAAAATTGTCAAAAATGTCAAAAATCAGTATTTTATTCTAAGAGTTTTCAGAAGCCTGATTAGAATTTTTTAAAAATATAATTACAAAAATTTAAAATTAACATAAAAACGAAGAAATTGCCGCCTGCCGAATTAAAATATGTTAAAAACTCGAGTCTTGGCAGAATTTTGAAAAAGAGTGAAAAACAGCCGAAAAAAGCGGAGTTTTTGACCTTTGAAAGGCCATATTTCGGCGAGTTTTGCACTTAGAGAGCTGAAATTTTGCACAGATTCCTAACTTTAATAATACTAAAACATATCTCAAAATCAGCAAAATCGGTGATCCACATGCGCACACTTTTATAAAAAGATGTTATTTTGACCCATATATATATATATATATATCTCTATATTATATAGTTGTAAGGAAAATTTTTACGACCAAGCTCCTCCCTTTCTCCTCTTTTTCTCATCCTCTTACCTAATTTTGATCCCCTTTTTTTTCCCTTATTTTTTACGTTATTTTACGTTATTTGTTACTCTTCATTTTCTTTTCGTTTCCCCTTCCTTCCCTCTTCTTTTTCTCTTCTTTTGAGTTTTCTCATGCCTTCATTTTCTCTTCCCTCTCTCTTCCTCAAAAAATCCATCACTCTTTTCCGTTATTTTTACGTTATTTTAGGTCATTTTTACTCATCCTCAGGTAGATCCTCAAATTTCACCTTTTTTTTGTTTTTTTTACGTTATTTTACGTTTTTGTTGCTCTTCCTTAGCTGCTCCTTAGCTCATTTTTTTGATCCTCAATTTCATTTAAATCCCATCATTTAAAAAGCTTTTTGCTAATTTTTATTGTTTGCAATCATTGCTTTTACTTTAAATATATAGAACAAACATATTAAGTTAATAATTTTTATAATAAATTTTATAAAATTTTATACTGCTATTGTTTAAAAGAATAAATTACATGAAACATGGTAAAATGGAAATTTCGCAAGACTTCTGTGCGTAAGCGCGTTAACTTCCACTATTAAGTAAAACTGTAAAACATATTAATTCAAAAATTATTCTGTTATAGTAACTTTCTTTGATTGAATTTATTATTAATAATCAAATCATAAAAAGTATTCTTTTTAATACTTTTAGAAATTTTTGAATCTCCCTCTTTGACGCTGCCACTATCGGCATCGCTGGCCGCGAGAGAAACACTAACAATCGTTGAAGAACGGCCGTAATACATTGAAGGAGAATCTATGTTCGTGTGAGCGGTCTGTGTAAACATAAGATCCGCAGCTGATAGTACTCAACCTCAATTTTTATTTCATAGTATATAATTTTTTAAATAGAACTTGTATGATTATAAACTTCTATAAAAATTATTAGTTGTATATATACTTATTTATTTTTATCAACTGTGCACAGTTATGGTATTCATTACTATTTAAAATAGTGAAAATGTTTTGTGTCTATATGAGACTCTATGTTACTTGGGTTTTATAACCGCCATTTTTGTTAGCTATATATGTGGTGTCATATTTTCCAATAACGTGACATATACAGTAGATATCGGACAATAAAATTTTAAAACGTGTAACAAGTAACATGTAACGTGTAACGTGTAACATCATTGAAAAACGGCCGTAATACATTGAAAGACAATCTATGTTCGTGTGAGCGGTCTGTGTAAAAATAACATTGAAAGCTGATCGTAATTATTTCCTTATAGTATTCGAGCTTATGACATAACAAATGTGGACAAAGGACATATATTCAAAATACCAATCACGGTAGTGCAATCTATGATAATTCCTAAAGCTCTTTTTCCAAATCTCACCTTTACCAACGTTCCTTTGGAGCCAAACATGATTTAAAGACATTTTATTGTTGTGCCTGAAGATGCTATATGGGCAGGTAAAACAAAAATTTTGTGTAGTTAGAAAACCACTAAAAAAAAACGCGCCTACATATATACCTCGGTATTTATATACTAGGTGGTGTGGAAAATATAGAAATATAGTTACAATATAAACTACAATATATTTAATAATTTAGGTGAAAACACAAATTATGAATACTATGGACATTCATAAGATATTATTATTTGTGAAAATTGGTTTTATATAAACAGTAAAAACTTTTATTATTCAACATCATATAAATAAGGAAAAAAAAATAGGTTTGCAATAAATATTTAATTATATTTTTCAGAATAACTTAATATATTTTAATAATTGTATTTTTTACAGTTAATAAAAATAAAGAAAAAAGATAATGTAACTTCAATAAAAAATAGGGGGTTGGTGAGCGGAGCGAGCAGGGGGGTACCCCCCCTAGTATATATATATATATATATATTCCCATGTACATTTCTACATATACATGTCACATACATGCATACACTCATGCACATAAACTCATACATATCCACACATACACATATACACATATGCACATACACATACAGAACACTTGCCTCTTCATCTCTATCTTTTCGTTTTCGTCTCTCCATTTTCGTCTTTTCGTCTATATCTCTCTTTTTCCGTCTCCCGGTTCCTCCGTTTTCGTCTCTACTTCTCCGTTCCTACGTCTCCGTTTTTTCATCTCTGTCCTTCTCTCTGAAATACATGAATAAAAAGAATGAATTCCTATAATTTTTTTTATTAATTTAAATAAAATTAAGTGAAACAAATTTTTAATTCATCATGATGATATGATTTGTATTTAAACAATTTTTATGCTTATTGAAAATTTAATTAATCCTTTTTTTTCAAATATGTAAGAACTAAATGTCAAACAGAACTGCAATATAAAAAGTTTTAAATTAAGCAAATTTTTTTTACTTTAAAATTGACTAATTTATATATATTAATATAATATATGGAAATTTAACTAACCGACTTTAGGAGCAAGGTAAATTAAACTTGTATAGATTAAAATCAAAAAGAAAAAACTGAAGTTTAAAACTTCAAATGAACAATGTTCAATAATGAACATTGAACTTTGTTTTTATGATGTTCATGTTTTTTTATGTTTATGTATTTAATAAATGGTAATTTATTAAAATTTTAAGAATAATTATCAATCAGAATTTTTCATTATCTACATAAATAACATTTAAAATTTTAATTTCAGGATTTTTCATAGTTCTTTAGAAGTTTTTAAAATTCTGATATTAAATAATTTCAATTCAGAAGTAAACATAAATATTTTATTTTCATAGAATGAATTTAACCAAAGAAGAAAAATTAATTATAATAGGTGAAGATGGATATGCTGGGCAATCGAGTATGTTAAATGATAAACACATTAGAGAATTTAATCAAATTTCTAATAATTATACAAACTTTTGAATGCAGCCAACATTATTTTTACAAAGTATCGAAAATATTAATCCACTTCCATTAAATCAAGATTACATACAAATACTTTTTACTTAAAAGTAATTCATGTTTATGTTTAAATAGTGATGGATTTAATGATGGACAAAAAATTCATATTAATAAACTATTTCCAATTCATGAAAACTTACAAATATGTTTTGAAAAAATTTAATTTCAGATTAATCCTTTTAATTGTGGCATTTTTTTAATAGCGTTTGCAACAGCAATCGTTTATAATTTGTGCCCTTGTGGAATAGAATTCGACATCGAAAAAATGCGTGGACATTTGCTAACTATGTATGAAACAAATTCAATTGTCATGTTTCCATTAGTAAAGAACAATTATACTAATATCAATTATAAAGCGATATCCAGAAATCAGCAAATTATACATCACAAGGAATTGTCAACGATGGAATGAAATTTTCAAAATATAAATTTTGTATGTCTTGAAGAAAAAAAGTTACAAGAATTGGCACTACAACAATTACATCTATTAGATAACACAAAATGTTTAGAGGCAACAAATTATAAACCAAAAACTTATCTACAGAAAATCCACCAAAACAGTAATAAAACAAAATATAAACAAACTGAAGAAAAAATTTTAAACAGTAATTGTAAAAAAATTAAATACAAAAACATTGAAGAATCTGAAAATGATATTGAACATGAACCAATTCTGACATATAAAAATAAATTTAATGATAAAAAATTATTAAAATTACCAAAAGTTTCGATTGAGAAATTGAAAAATTTAAATATAACGCAACGTGAAAATCAAATTAATTCTCAAAACATTAATGTAATTACGAAACTTGAAAATAATTTCAAGAGGGATAAAAAATAAAAAAAAATTATAAAAGTTGCAGTAGAAAAATGAAAAATTATTAATATATTGCAACAAAAAAGTCAAATTTCTAACCAAGATGAATTTATAAAAAACAATCAAGAATCGTTAAACAAAAATAAGAATTTGACATATCAACAAAATCACAACCATGATAGACGCATTCATGACAAATCGTATTATAAATATAATAAAGAAAAAGTTTTAGAAAATAGAAAACAATGTTAATTGAAAAAAAAACAAATAATATTGAAACGTTTAAATGAATCTAATGAAAAAACATTTAAAAAAAAAGATGATAATTTAATTACTTCAATAAAAAATAAAAATTATTATGAAAAAAAACAAAGATAAATTCAAATTAAAAGAAAATCAAAATGACATAAATTATTACCAAATAGCTAAAGATACATTGACCAACAATAATGAAAATTATATCATGGAACATAATATTGGTGATTTGAATTTTATTTGTGATTTTTGTGGTGCTAGACATTTCGCATTCGAAATGTGAAGCAATTATGTTATATATTGATATTGATATATTGATATATATGAACATAATATTGGTGATTTGAATTTTATTTGTGATTTTTGTGGTGCTAGACATTTTGCATTCGAAATCTCAAGCATCATGTTATATTTTCTTGTTAACAAGGAAATGTAACATTAGAAGAAGACCCAGAATATCCTAAAGAGATTAAGAAATAACTTACGGAAAATTCTATGGTAAGTAATAATTTAAAAAGATACATAAGATCATATAATAACGCCTTAGAATTTAATTACATTTATTCTGATGTACCGCAACATTATGCTTTTAATCGAATATACAAAACATGGACGAAAGGAATAAAAACTATAAAATCTATTCTAACCAGAATGTACTCAGTTAATCCAAAACAAAGAGAAAGATTCTTTTTAAGATTACTTTTGTTCCACGTTAAAGCTGCAACATCTTTTGAAAGCTTAGGAACTTTTGATGGAATTACACACCCAACATTCTTTGAAGCAGCAAAAGCAAGAAATTTAGTTAAAATAGATAATGAATGGGATAAATGTTCAGAAGAATCATGTTAATCTCGATTTTCAAAAGCGCTCTGTCAATTATTTAATTACATTTGTACATTTTACAATCCAATTAATGCTCAAGAATTATATGAAAAATATAAAATCTATTTTCATCATCTTACCGAAAATGAATCAAAACAAAGCTGAAGAATATGTATTAAGCAAAATTAATGATATTTTAACTAATAATGGATTGCAATTATGTGACTTTAATTTACCTACTTTAGAATACTATATTGAAAATAAGAAAATTAAATACAGTACAATTAATAATGTTAATAATATTTGGTCAATTATTCATAGTCTAACAAATGCTCAGACGGTTATTTTTAATACAGTAATAAATTCATATATGCGACATTTCACACCAACTGGAAGAGCAAAAAGAAAATCGCTAAAACTCTAAGAATATATTCTTATTGTTACCCAAAATATGTTAAAAAATTTTCAAGGATTTTGATTCGAAGGATCATGAGCTATAAATCCTTGAAATTTGGAAATTTTTCCAAATTTTTGGAAAAGTCCCAACTTTATTATTTTTTTTCTGAAAATCCTGATGTTTTAGAAAGAAATTCATAGCAATACTTCTTGTTGTAAATGAAGAGGAGAGCTAGCATAATTTTTTGCAAATCTGAATTACAAGTTTGCTATTGGTTCTTATATGTATTACATAGTAATTGAAATCACTCATTGTTCGCCACTTTGGAAATTGCTTTTCGAGGGCTTATTTTCTTTCATTTTACATGATCTTTGAAATAAATATTTGATCATGTAAGTCAGAACCATCTATTAGGATGATTAATGAGCAAGCTCAACCACGAGAGGGCAGCATTACGAGCAATATCTGTCATGGCGGCGTATATACATAGATATATTATTATCATTCAGAATATATCTATGTATATGTTTAGTTGTCAATGTTTTGATTACAGAACATAGCTTCAATTATAACCTTACGACTTGGTGACTACAAAAACTTTTTTTTTAAATAAAAGATAAAATATGAAGTGTAGTATACTAAATTGTGAAAATAGTGTAAAATTTAAATTTCCAAAAAATTAATAAAGAATTTTTTTAATTATCTAAACTAATCTGAAGCTTAATGATTGATGCAAAGACCATCGTTAGTTTTCGGAACAAACGGTAACCTTCTTATTGCCTTAAACAAATTTTTTCGCACAGTAACATTTTTTGGGAATTTAAATTTTATACTATTTTTACAATTTGGTACACTACACTTCATCTTTTATTTAAAAAAATGTTCGGGATCACGAAGTCATAAGGTTATAATGAAAGCATGTTTTGTAATCAAAACATTAACAACTAAATATATACATAGATATATTCTGAATGATAATAATATATCTATATATGTACGCCGCCATGATAGGTATTGTTCGTAATGCTGCCCTCTCGCGGTTGAGCTTGCTCATTAATCATCCTAATAAGGAGTTATTACAGTTTAATAAATATATTTTCATGTATGATTTATTTTTTATATTAAAAATAAATTATACCTAAAAATATATATTTTAAACTGTCATAACTCCTTATCGATGGCTCCGACTTAGATAATCCAGTATTTATTTCAAAGTTCATGTAAAATAGAAAAAAATAAGCCCGCGAAAAACAATTTCTGAAGTAGCGAACAATGTGTAATTTCAATTACTATGTGATACATATAAGAACCAATAGAAAACTTCAAAATTCAGGTCTGCAAAAAAACATGCTATTTCTTCTCTTCATTTACAACAAGAAGTATTCTTATGAATTTCTCTCTAAAACATCAGAATTTTCAGAAAAAAAATAATTAAGCTGGGACTTTTCCAAAAATTTTGAAAAATTTTCAAATTTCAAGGATCTATAGCTCTTGATACTTTCAATTTAGATCTTTGGAAATTTTTTTACATTTTTTGGGTAACAAACAAAATATATTCTCAGAGTTTCAGCGATTTTTATTTTTTTGCTCTTCCAGTTGGTGTGGAATGTCCATATATATATATATATATATATATATATATATATATATATTATTCTTTATTTCCTTATTAAAAATTTACATGTGTTTACGTATACTGTGTTGTTTGTGTTGTGTTTGTATAGTATGTATGTGTGTCTTTAATATAATATAAAAATATTCTATTTATTTCAATTTTTGTTCATTTCTTTAATTTATTTTCACATCTTCACTGTATATTTTCTTCTTTTATATTCTTTTAAAAATTTCTTTTCACATCCACCCACTTTTTTTCTTGATCTTTATTCATTTCATTCTTTTTTGTATGCGTTTTCTTCCCTTCCCTTTCTATCCATTCTCTCTCCTCTTGTTAGTGGCTCGTCCACCTTGAAACCCTTCATGGTGCGCCACTCTCTGAATTTCTTTAACATCTCTGTCTTCTTTCTGTTTCTCTCTCTCCTTTTTGATATACTTTCCGTTCGGTTTTACCAATAGTATCCTCTATGATTTCTTTTATATCTTTTTTTTTTTCCTTCCAATCTTAACAATAGGACTCTTTCTTTTCCGTATCTCTTGCATACTTCTTCTATATTAGGTCTATCAGTTGTATATCCTTTTCCTTCTTCTGCTTTTTTGTCCTTTCCATTTTCTTCTGTTGTCTTTATTTCTTTACACTTCTCCTTTATTTCTTCTATTTTTAATTTTATGTCAGTCATCTCACTACTTATTTTCAGCTCTTTCTCGTACAACTGGTTTACTATTGCTTTTATACTCTCCTTCTGCCCATGTACTTCATCAGGTTCTATTTCTTCTAACTTTTTCTCCATTCTTCTTATTTTCATGTTCATTCTTTCAATTTTCCCAACCATGTTATCGATCACTTCCTTCTGCAGTTGTAATTCTCTTTCTTGTGACACTACTTTTTCTTTTAATTTTAATAATTTTTCCTCTTTTTCTTTTTTTCTTTTCTTTTTTATCATCTTTGTTATCACTATTGTTTTCCATTAGCATATCTTTTTTTTTCTTTGCTGTCCATTTTCTTTCAACTTAACCTATAAACTTTTCTTTCCTTTTGATAACTATTAATTCTCTTTTTTTTCATTTTAGGTTATTTTTTTTTCTTTTTCTTATATCTTTTTATCTTTTCTGCTTTTTTAATTTATTATCTACTAAAATTCCACTAATATTTTCTCACTTTTGCTTTTCTATTTTCTTTTTTTATCTCTTTATGTTTTTTTGTTTTTCTATACTTTACAGATTTTAGAACACGCGCTTGCCTTCTTTTTCTTTGTTTCTACTAAAGACTTATTTTACGTATCGGGCTACTCTTTATTATCTTGCCTTGCGTAACGTTTCTCTGCTTACACCTTCTTTCTTAATCCGAGAGATGGCGCTTTTCCTCCCTCTTTCTATTAGCTTCCTTCTAGTTTGTTTGACTTTACCTAGACTATATCTTTCTTTTTTTTCTACATATTCTTACTTTCTTTTCTTTTTTCTCTCTTAACTTTCCTTTTTATTTTTATTTTTTATTATCATTTCCAATTTTACTTTTTCATGTTATCTTTTTCTTTTCTTTTCTTCTTTTTTTCTATTTTCTCTCTTTCCTTTTTCTTTTGTTTTTCTTTTTCTCTTTAATTTTTCTTTTTTCTCTTTCTTTTTTTTTCTTATCTCTCTTTTATCCTTCTTTTCTTTTCTTTTGCCCCCATTTTATTCCTTCTCACTTTCTATTTTTATTTTCTTTTTCTCTTCTTCTCTTTGCCAATCCACTTTTGATAGTCTTGCTACTAGATTTACACTACCTCTTATTACCTATATCTAATTTAATTCTTTTAGATTTATATATTCATATTCTTCAAAGATGGGTTTTAATGTCTCCCCTTTTTTATGATATAATCTACATTTACTCTCTTCTTCATTCAGCCAGAATTTATTTTCTAGACATTCATTTCCCATCCTATATCTAGCTATCTTTTCTATATTATTTCTTCTTGTTTCTTCCTCACTTATTAAGTAGTTTTGCATTTCCATCCAGCTATTTCCTATTATTTTTATTTCTTTTGTGTATTTGGACTTTTCCAATTTACTCCAATTTTCATTCTATTTAATTTCTTTACTTTTTTCTTCTATTACTTCATGTAGTTCCTCTCTTTTTTCTAATTTACTGTAGTATTCTTTCACAGACAATCCTCTTTTTTATCTCTCTCTCTCATCTTCTCCTCTATTTACTTTATCCAGCTTACTTTTGACTCCACTCCTCTTTTTTCACATTCATAGTCTCACCAATCCTTCACGTCCTCTTTTTCTTTTATCTTTATTGTTTTTTTACATATTGCTTCCCAAATTTTATTTCTCAGGTCTTATTTATTGCTTCCATTCTTCTACTCTTTCTTTCCTTGCTAGATTTTTTTAATATATTTCAACTGATTTATCATTCCATATTGTCGTTTCTTTTTCTTTAATCTTTTCTATTCTTTTTAATCTTTTTTCCCATTTTATGTTTAGTTCTATTGATATATGGTCCGATTTTAATCTTTTTTTTTAATTTTTATATCCTCTATTATTTCTTTTCCTTTTCAATTTGTTATGGCATAGTCTATTACTTATAGACCTGCACTTTCTATGTATGTCCATTCCCCCTCATTATCTCTATTTGTTTTGCCATTCATTATTTCTAATCCATTCTCTGCTATCCATTCTAATAATTCACATCCTTCTTTGTAAACTGTTCTACCCTTCGATTTTCTCTCTTCATGTATTTCCATTTTATCCTCTTTTTTATCTTCTGATCCAACTCTAGCGTTCCAATCACCACCTATAATTAGACTTTCAGGTATATTTTCTTCTACCATTCTTTCCAAATCTTTCATACACTTTCCTCTCTCTTTTCTTATGCAAACTGAAGCAAAAGTCACTTTTCCCCATCGTATTTGATTTTCATACACTGAAAAATAAATGGTGATGTAGCTGAACTACCGGTAGTCGAACCACGCTCTCTTAAGTTTGTATGCACGGAGTCTCGCTGCAAGAAAACAGTAGCACCTCTGTGGCAAAAGAGCTTCACTTCACATCGGAGAGACGCGAGTGGGAACTGAGAAGCCCCGCAAAAAGAACGGTTAGCTTTTTCTGTGGGGCATCACACTCACCACCAGAGAAAAGATTTGCATGCTTACTGTTTGGTAAAGCAGAAGTACTTCGTGGGACTCGTAGTTTACCACTTTCTTTTCAGTGTACTTAGTATTTCATTACCTTTCTCATCAGGGCATGATTTATTCCATTGTATTTCATCTGTAAAATATTTTTTATATCTCCTTTTGCTCTCCCTTTCTTATTAACTTTTTTTGCCCACTTATTACTCATGATATAATCTTTTAACTTTCCTTTTAAAAAATCCTCGTTTTTTTTTTCTATCCATGTCTCTTGTAAAGTTATTATATCATATTCTTTTATGAATTTCCAAAAATCGTTCCTTTTTTTATTAATTCGGCTACATTCAAAGATATTATCTTTAATTTTTCTTCTTTTGTATTAACTCTTTTCTTACTTGTCCCCTCTACTTTCTTTTATTTCTATCCTTTTAAAGCCATTTCTTTGTCTTTTCGTTCCATGTCAATATTGTGTCTCCTTTTTCAACTCTATTATAATACCTTTTAACTTTAACTCCATCTTTTACTTCTTCTGCTTTTTTTCTAATTTCTCTTCTATTTTCTCTCTCCTTTCTAGTTAAATCATTGTCTATAAAAATTTTTGTTCCTTTTAATTTGCTTTCACTTTCCATATTCTTTCTTTATTCATGTTATGCTCACACTGGACTACTTTATCAATTATGCTTCCTTTTAGATTCCATATCTTAATTATTTTTACATCTACCTGCATTTTCTCTTTGAACCATTCTTCTATATCATTCTTATCTTTACACTCTCTATCTATCTTTCCTTTTATTACTATATTATTTCTTTTCCTATTTCTTTCTTCTTTCTCAAATAGCCATAATAAATCCTCTTCTTAACTCTCTCTTTCGTTTTTATCTATATTATTATTTTCATAGTTTCTATTCTTACTTGTTTTATCTCCTTCTTCTTTTTCATTCAATAATCTTTCTTTAATCAATCTCAAATCTCTCTTCAGTTCTTCTTCTATTCTTTTCTGTTCATTTTCCATATGTTCTATTCTTTGGTCATTTTTTCTCCACCTTTCCTCTTGTTGTTTTCTCTCTTCTCTTTGTTGTTTCATTTGATTTTTCCATATTTTATTGCTTTCATTCAGCATTCTTATCATCTCTTGCATATTTTTGTTTACACCTTCTCACTTCACTTCAGATTCATCTATCATCTTCTTCATCTGTCCTACACTCCTCTCTATGTTTTCTATTCTGTCCAGTCCTTTCATTTTTTACTTGCCTTCTCCTCTTTCATACTCTTCTCTTTTATCTTATCTGAATCATCTGGGCTACTTTAGCTTCTCTTCCTTTTTTCATTTTTTCTACCATTCCTACTTTCACTATCTTCTTGGCTACTCGAATAACCTTCTACGCTTTTATCGTTCATTTCTATTCTCTTCTTTAATTCAGTACTAGCTTTTCTTGACCTTTTTCTCTTTACTCCTCCTATTCCTATCCGCCATATTGGCATCTTCTCAATCTATATATATATAGACGGTCCAGGTGGAAGTGGTAAAGGTTACTTATTAATACAATTAGAACTTATCTAAAAATTCATGGAATCAACTATTTAGTTGTATCATGGACAGGTATAGCGGCTAATTTATTACTAGACGGTGTGACAGTACAAACAGCATTTAAATTACCGTTGTACATATCTGAAGACGCAATATGTAATATTAGTACAAACAGCGAAACAGGTAAAAAAATGAAAAATGTATCATTTATTATCTAGGATGAAATTACAATGACATTAAAATACGCTTTTGAAGCCGTCGATCGCATGTTTAAAGATGTATGTGATAACAATTACTTGTTTGAAGGGAAAACATTTATCATATCAGGTGATTTTAGACAAACATTACCAATAGTAAAACATGGAAATAGAACACAGATAGCAGAAAATTGTGTCAAAAAAAGCTATTGATGGTAACTGTT
Source organism: Anastatus disparis (assembly GCA_017163975.1). Taxonomy (NCBI): domain Eukaryota; kingdom Metazoa; phylum Arthropoda; class Insecta; order Hymenoptera; family Eupelmidae; genus Anastatus; species Anastatus disparis. The sequence continues at coordinate 5,403,104 of JAFFSR010000328.1, read as the reverse complement.
AGTTAAGAAATGTTAATTTGAATGAAGGAATTTGTAACGCAACTCGATTAACGAAAATAAAACAATTTACTATTGTTCCACAAATATTAATAGGAAGTAAAAAAGGGAGCACTATATTCTTACCATGTATGACCTTATCAGCAAATGATGAACTGCCATTCGAGATGACCAGAAAACAATTTGCTGTAAAACTTGCTCATGCGATGCCTATTAATAAGTCGTAAGGACAATCATTTCAAAAAGTAGGAGTGTATTTACCAACACCAATTTTCAGTCATGGGCAGTTATATGTGGCACTTTCAAGGACAACTAATAAATAAGAATTGAAGATATTACTAACAGAAAAATCAAGAAAAGTTAAGGATCGAATGGTCTATACTAAAAACATCGTTGACAGAAAAATATTATAAAACCATAATTCAAAAATGGAATATAATGAATAAGAAAATAAAATCAAACATATTTAAAACTCTAATATAATATTAAATTTAAAAAAATTAAAAATTATAAAGTAGAGTTTAGTGCTGTGTGGTTAAAAATCGTGACTGCTATTTTTAGTTTTGTGCCATTGAGAAACGCGATTGCTTTTTTAAATACTAAAAAAAATGGCTGCTACTGTAAGTGCTGTGATGGGGAAAAACGCCCAAACTACTGTGAGCGCTGTGTAATTAGAAATTCGCGACTGCTTTTCAGAGTACTATCTGGTTTAAAAAACACAGCCGCTATTTTAAGAGCTAAAGTTTAAAAACGCAGGATCATTGTAAGCGCTGTGTAATTAAAAATTTGTGGCAGCTATTTTGAGCACTGTGTGGTAGAAAAAACGTAGCTGGTATTGGAAGCGCTCATTAATTGAGAATTTTCGGTTGCTATTTCTAGCGCTGAGACAAAGAGACAAAGATGGAAGAACGGAGACGCAAAGCCGGAGACAGAGAAACCATGATGGAGAGACGGAGATCGAGAGACGGAAAGATTGAGACGAAAAGACGGAGACGGAGAGTCGCAGACGAAGGGAAGAAGACGGGAAAGTGGAGACAGAGAGACGGAGAAACGGAAAATCGGAGACAAAGAGACAGAGATGGAGACGGAAAGATGCAGACGGATAGACTGAGACAGACAAACGGAGTTGGAGAAATGGAGACTTACAGACAGAGACGGAGAAACGGAAAATCGGAGACAAAGAGACAGAGATGGAGACGGAAAGATGCAGACGGATAGACTGAGACAGACAAACGGAGTTGGACAAATGGAGACTTACAGACGGAGACGGAGAGACGGAGATGGAGAGACGGAGACGGAAAGAATGAGACAGACAGACGGAGACGGAGAAAAGGAGATGGAGAGACGGAGACGGAAAGGATGAGACAGACAGACGGAGACGGAGAAAAGGAGATTGAGAGACGGAGATGGAGCGACGGAGACGGAGAGACGGATATTGTGCATGTGTATATGAGTTAGTTTATATGTATAGATATTTGTTTGCGTATGTATGTGTATGTGTGTATGTGTATGTGTGTATGTGTATTTATGTATGTATATGTGTGTACGTGTATGTGTATGTGTGTATGTGTATGTATGTATGTATGTATATGTGTGTATGTGTATGTATGTATGTATGTATATGTGTGTACGTGTATGTATATGTGTGTATGTGTATGTATGAATGTATGTGAGTATATGTGTGTACGTGCATGTTAAAGTTGCACGTGTGTATGTGCATGTATGTATGTGACAATAATGCAAAAGATATTTACATAAGAAAAAAAAAGTCTTAATTCTTCACCTTGATATAATAGTAGTAAAGTAGTAATATTACGCATGCGCGATCATTTATTCTACTGAACTCTATATTGTTCTATAGGTTATGATAAAGACGAGCTATATAAAAAGGAGCGGCAATGGCCCTGTGGTAAGGCACGAGTCACTTGCCTGCTGCTGAAAGAAAAATACACATACATGCTTGGTAGTCTATCAAATTCAAAAAGAAGAGGGTCATGGCTAATTAAACTAATGGGATGGAATAAGATGGAAGCGATGTGCAAAATCACTTACATTTTGCTCTCATTTGTAATGGTAAATATTAAACTTATAATAATATAAATGAAAAATAATTTTTCATATGGTGTTTTTTAATCATGGACTATAAATTAATTAAGAGTGGAACGCAGTTCCTTGATTGTGAGTTGAACTTGAAATCTCCGCTGTCTATATTTAGTTATCAATGCTGGCCTGAATAAACATAACAGAATCATCAAATTTTGGAGTATACGAGTAATAACTTTTTTACCATTCAATGGTTCTTTTTGAGATTTTTCCATTTTTGACTTAAAATTACAATTTTAATGCCCAAAACGACTTTTCTTCTATCAATAATGTGTACTATGATAATCTTAATTCCAGAAGAATGATACAATATTGATACGATTGGCTGATTTTCCAAATATCTATAAAAAAACTAACTAGGAGAGGCATAGGCCTCCGGGTCACGGATTTTGTTCAAACTTTGGGATAAGTTTCTAGATGTCAAAATATGCGGAAAACCAGAATTTTAGACCCTAACGCTCAAAATTTCCCTAGTTATAAGCAATTAGAGAAAATCACTAAAAAAGTTACTAGATTTTCAAACGCCTATAGTTTTTTAGCATTAACAAATAGACACTTGTAATTGTTTTTAAATGAAAGCTGAACTCAAATAAAAATATATACAAAATACAAATCATATATTTTTTTTGAGCTGACCAATCCCAAAATATGATTTATACAACATTTTGAATTTTTTAAACCTATCTTAAACCTTCAATTCTAGATAAAAAATTTCAAAATGCATTTTATTTTATTACATTAACAAATAGCTTTTACCTCGCGTTCAAAGTTTTAAAATCAATTAGAATTGAGCCGGAATATCGTAAAAAATCGAAAACAACATAACCTTACTTTTTAGATCCGCATTTCCAACCTTAGTGCTAAAACTTTCCAAAAAAGGTTTTTTCTTTCATAATAAACAAAGTTGTATAGGTGAAGTCTCAAAAGTCGCTTGGGCAATTTTCATACCTTACCTGGCTACACCCTTTGTATTTCATGTTCTATTAGACCCATAGCAATAGCAGTTTTTTGATTTGTACTATAAATAATTGTTTTATAAGTTCATAAATATTCAAAAGATGTTACACCCGTTACTCTGTTCAATATTAATTTAAGAAAAAATTTTTCACTATCTTTAGGTGATACTACACTTAAACTACCGATTGCTATGAATTCCTTTCAAGTTTAAAGTGCGCATTTTTTAAACTTCCTGCTTGCTAATATTAAACATCTTTATTTACTCAGCAGCTCTGAGGAGGTATTTACTCGACCTAGATTAAGCAGTCTCATTTTTTTCGGAGTGTATCATATATGTCAATTCATTTATTTATGTGACGTCCATTTTTTACGGAGTGTATCATATATGTTAATTCATTTATTTATGTGACGTCCCTTTTTTAGATTTAAGGTATGAGATTATTTATTGGCGTAAATGTGGAGTGAGTGTATACAGAATGAGTAAACTTACTTTTTATCAGCATGACTTACATATTATTGTATACTGTAAGCGCCCGAGTATGTACGGCTCTGAAACCGCACGATACTAGGAGATGCGCGCGCAAACACCAAAAAAGACCAAAGTCGTTACACATGCAAGCCCTTATGTACATACATATGCTCTTGTATGTGTAAGTACCGCTGACAGTATACGGTGGCCCTTCCTCTCTTCTACTAAGCTAGAAGAGCGAGAGAGAGACCAAAGAAAGCTGAGGCAAGCAGTACGAGGAGCTTGTGATTCTCGTCACTCTTGAATCAGCTCTCTCACGGAATAGTCACACTGTGCTTAAGGCAGCAACGGGCGATAGACCATTACATTGTCTTAAGCAGAGTGGATTTTACACGTGTTAACGTGCGTTATTTAATTGTAATATGAATCTTATATATTTTGAATAAAGAGCTTATCCAAGCAAGCGGTATTTCCTTTCTATTCACCTGGTGTGAAGCCCCGAATGTCAAGGCATTTGGTCCTTACCAGAAACGGGCTTTTCTAATAATACAAAAAAAATTACTAAAAATTCTTCATTAAAAAAGTCTGCTATAGCTAGGCAAGGAGTCTTAGCTATAAACTACTTCTAACTAAAATAAATAATCAAGAGTCCGCAAAAACTAGGCATGGAGCGCTAGCTTGCAACGATACGATAATCAATAAACGACGATAAATAAATAATATAATAATTATTAAATAAGTAATGATATTAAAAAATAATAGGAGGGAACGTTACATTGGCGCCCAACGTAAAAATAACGTAAATTTATATACGTATTGAAGTAAAACACATAAAATTAAATTTAAACATTTTTATCTTGTTCTTTATCATTTTTTATTTTTGTTTTAGTAAGTAAATAATTTCATTCCGTTAGTGATATGATTCCGAATCATCCAAATGACCTATTCACGGGCACAGAAATATCTATAATAGAGTCGAATATTTAGAAAAGAAAATTATTGATCTTATAAGTATAAATAATGAAAGAAATGAAATAACGTTAGAATGCTTGAAATCGATAGATAATAGATTAGAAAAATTAGAAAATAAAGTAACATCATTGAATAAAAATATAAAAAAACAAGACATAGAAATAGAAAAAAAAATAATTAAATTAGAAACAAAAATATTGTTAATAACATTAAAAATGCAAAATTAAAAATATAAAACAAAGAATAAAAATCTAAAATAAGAAAACAATTGAAAAAGAAAAAAAAATAATAAAAACGAAAAAATTACAAAAAAATTAATAAATTTTAATAAAATTAAAAAAAAAAGCGTGAAAATGCAAGAAAAATGGTGTATTAAATACCTAAAAAATATAATTTTTGTAAAAGAATTTCCTTTGTGAAATAAAAAAGCTACAAATTTTGTTTAACGTAAATTCTTAAATAATTTATTTGTACATGATAAAGAAAAAAGACTTGAAGGTCGCGTGGTAAAACAAAAAGATTAAGTGTTACAATGTACACAATTATTTTTTATATAGAATCTTATGTTATAACCACGCAAATCTCAAGTCTGAAACGCGAATATTTGTAAAGAATGTTAGAAAATAAAGTCTAAGGTCAATAGCTAAGAAATAGACAAAAGGAATTCTTAGGTATAGGTTCTTAACGCGAGTGAGAACAAATATTATAATAAAATAATATAAATAGATGACGATGAAGCCATCAAGATGGTTCGAGATAATCTATCACAAAGGATAGATGATACAGCTCGAAAACAAGAAGAAAAAATAAACGAACTGAATGAAAAATTAAAAAAAATATTGGGATTCGAAAGCAAGGCGCTGAGTCATATAATAATAAGATAAAAATTTCTTTGCCTAAATATGAAATTTTTAAATGAATTGGAGAAATACATAGCCTTAAAAAAATTAAAAGAGGAAGAAACCCTCGAACTATTACATACGGTACTACAAAAAGACGCCAACGAATGGTGGTACATTTATCAGGACGACGTACTCACCTATGAAGGTTTTAAAAATCTTTTTCCGAACAGATATTGGAATGAGGATGCCCAAAGAACAGCAAGAAGAAAAGTTGAATTTGGACAGTTCTATGAGAATGGCAAACTAAGTCGTATGGTTTATGCCGTGTGAATAAAAAAATACAGAGGCAAAGTAATACCGAATTAGACGTTTTAAACATAATTGCCAACGAAGAATGTCATGCTGAAAGGAAAACTGAATAAGGTTGCTCCTTATGTAAGACAAGCATGGGGTGAGGATGCAACCAATAAAAAATTCCCAAAAATTATATCTCACATGCAAGAGAGCATGAAACATGATTTAATTTATGATATTGACCAAAAAGAGTCACAAAATAAAATCGTATCATGTCCAGAAATTGAAATTGAACTGAAAAATGTAAAAGTAGATGCTCTAATGGATTCAGGTAGCGAAGTTACTTGCATATCTGAGCAATTTTATTTCGAAAATTACAAAACATTCTGAAATCGTCCTTTGTTGCCAATAGCTAGAAAATTTATAAAAACAGCAGCAGGCACAAAAACAACAAGAATAAAGAGACAAATTCTGTTACAAACAAATTTTAAAAATGAGAGTATAAAAATAATTTATTTAATGATTCCCAAATTAGTTAAAGATGTCATTATTGGTTATGATGCACAAAAAGCTTTGGGCATGATTATAAATACAATACTAGAAGAAATTTTAATAACGATCAACAATAAAGATATAAATTTATCTTATGTTAAAAAACAATTCAATATGATAGCATACTTCGCTATACAAATTAATGAAGTTTCTGAAGGCGAAAATGACCATAATTCAGATAACTTTATATTAGAAAACGAGAATCATCGAATCCTCTGATAATTATTATAATACTACAGTACTCACCAATTATAATACTACTGAGATTCAGGACAAAATTAATAATTGTGATAATATAACAATCACGAAAAAAAATTAAATGATGTTGTTAATTAAGAAGTATAGCAAAGTATTTAGAAAAGCTCCAGGTCTATTGAAATCATATCAACATGATGTCAAATTAAAAGATAATCACCCATTTTATTCTAAACCTTATCCTATTCCAGTTAATCATAGGAAAAAGGTATTAACAGAGATAGGAAAAAATGGAAAAATTGGGAATTATAAGGAGATCAAAAAGCCCTTACATAAATTCAATTGTTACAGTTATAAAAAAAGATAGCTCGGTAAGGCTTAGATGCTCGTAAATTAAACGATAAAATAATTGACGATTACGAAGCACCACCTTCAATAGAAGAAATTTTTCTTAGATATAAAGAAAAAAAATTTATGTCTAGTCTAGACTTAACAAGTTCCCATTGGCAAATAGAATTAACTGAACCAAGTAAAAAAAAACACTGCGTTTAAAATCGATAACAAAGTATATGAATTTAATATAGCGGCATTTGGTATCAAAACCAATAGTGCTGTATTGTTAAGAGGATTAGATGATGTATTAAGATGTGCAAGAATTCGTACTGGCATTTATAGATGATTTGCATATAAGATCATCTACATTCGAAGAACATTTAAATCATTTTGAGCAATTATTTCAAAAAGCGATAAAATACCATCGAACATTTAAGGGGACGCTGTATCTCTCTATCCTTTTCTAATTGAAAAATGTAATTTTTTGGAAAATCTAGTGATTATTGATAGAAATTAAGACTTGTCCGCTACTTGTTTAGTAAAAATGAATATTTTCTCTGATGAGGACCAATTAATTTTGCTGCTTTTTTCTCAAGTAAAGTTTGACATACTTAAATAACGTATTCTCTAGCCTAACTTAGGATTTTTTAAGTATGTCAAACTTTACTTGAAAAAAAAATAACAAAATTAATTGGTCCTCATCAGAGAAAATATGGCTTTTTACTAAACAAGTAGCGGACAAGTCTTAATTTCTATCAATAATCACTAGATTTTCGAAAAAACTTACATTTTTCAATTAGAAAAGGATAGAGAGATACAGCGTCCTCTTAATTTTAAAAAATCAAGTTTTTTAAAATAAAAAATTGAGTTCCGTGGACATTATATAACTTCTAAAGGAATAACACCTGACCCAGAAAAAATACGGTCAATTAAACACATTAAAACACCAAAGAATGTAAAAGAATTGCAAGTATTTTTGGGATTTGTAAATTTCTATACGAAATTCGCAAAAGGTTATGCAAATGAAATTTTACCGTTAATAGGTTTATTAAAAAAAAATGTGCCTTATGAATGGGGGCAAGAAAACAAAGAGCATTTAAAAACATAAAAAATCTCTTTAATAAAAATATAATTTTAAAATTCGTCAATATAGAAAAACCATTCATATTAACAACAGATGCAAGCGATTATGCTATAGCTGCAATCTTGTCACAATTAGATGAATACAATCATAAAAAAATAATTTGTTTCATTAGCAGAACTCTGAAAGGTAGTGAATTGAATTATTTTACTGCCGAAAAAGAGTTATTGGCAGTTGTATGGTCTTTACATCAATTAGACACATATTTAAGAGGTGCTAAGGAAATAAAAGTGAGAACTGATCACGAAGCTATTACATTTTTAAATAAATGTAAATTTAATAACTATAAATTGAGAAGATGGGCTTTGTCAATCCAAGATTTTAATATAATACCAGAGCATATACCTGGGAAAATAAATGCAGCTGCAGATTTTCTAAGCAGGCAAGCATCAAATGGAGTAAAACACGACAAAAACGAAGTATTAATTGCCAACATCAAAAATAAATCAAAAATTAATAAACAATTAGAAAAAATGTTGAAAAGCTTTAAAAAAGCTCAAAAAGATGATTCATATTGCGTCAAAATTAAAAAGAAACTAATTGAAGAAAATAATATTAATATAAAAAGTCATTATAAAATAGAAAATAATTTATTCTATAAAATAATTGAATCAAGAACAAAAATAATAGTACCTGATTAAATAATAAAACAATTAATAATAGAAATTCATGATCATTATGGACATATTGGTCCTAAAAAACATTTAAATTGTTAATGGAAAGCTTTACAGCTTCCAAATTGAAAAAGCATGTATATAAATTTTTAAAATTATGTATCACATGCCAAAAAACAAAACATTTAACCGTAAAATACAATGCAGAATTGCAACCAATCGTAGTAAATAATAAAAATAAAATACTATCGATTGATTTTTATGACCCATTACTAACGTCTATAGGAGGTGTTGAGTACATACTAACAACTATGGACGTATTTTCTAAATATGTTGTAATGTACCCTATTAAAAAGGCGAATACATCAACAACAATTAGAAAAATATTTGATGATTACGTACCGAATTATGGGAAACCTCAGTCAATAATGACAGACCACGGTACGCAATTCACGTCCAAAAAATGGATAAATAGATTAAAAGATAATAAGAAAACGTAAAAATAATTTATTTATCAATTAGACATCCACAAAGCAACATTGTGGAAAGAATTCACCGAGAATTAGGTCGATTCTTTAGAACGTATGTGAATAATTCACATAAATCATGGGATTCATATACGTAGAAAATTCAAAACATAATGAATGAAACTACCCATGAAGCAACAGGTTTCACGCCAATTGAATTAAACATAAGCGGAAAACCAACCAGAGTATAGGAAAAGTATTTCAAATTAAAAAATACAGATATACCATACAATAAATTTTTGATGCGAAAGAGAAAACGCATAAGAAAAAAATCAAGCAAAAGCAAAAAACGCTAAAAGTACTCACTATCAATTTAATTTAAATGATAAAGTACTACTAAAATCATTAAACATATCTAGTGCAGATGACGATAAAATTGCCAAATTCTTTGAAATATATAAAGGTCCATATATTATCAAAAAAATCATTGCACCAGATACATATCTATTAATCGACGAAAAAAACGTAGAGCGTGGAAAGTTCCATATGGAACATCTCAAACCGTTCTACAAGGCTAGTAATTAAAATAATTAAAAATAATAATTTTGATCTATTAAAACGATTAAAAATAAAAATCGTGAAAAGTCCTATACAGAACGCTAAGCTGTTCTAAAAGTCTTCAAGTTAAAAAATAATATAGTCGTATATTATTTTAAATACAATAAAATACTAAAAACTAAAGAATGCGAAAAAGATAAAAAAGAAACATGTGTATAATAGCTATAAGATAAAATATGTATACTGTAGTATGCGTACTTGCACTTGTAGTACACAAAGGTCAAAGGCAACGACCAAATACGTACTAACACAAATGTAACAAATATACGCATATACATATACATACAAACTTCCAAAAAATAGTTGAAAATGTATAGAAAAATTTGACAGTACAATTCATTGTGAGTTAAGACATCAAACTAGTGACATCGTCAAAGAATAAAAAGTCCAAATGAAAAATGGCAACGCGATTAAGGAATAACAATGCACAAACCATTCGCTATTTCAACCAAAAACACGCTACAACATATGTGTCTGAGCACTCAATTTATAATCAAGTTATTGATTGCGAATGGGAAAATGATCCGGAAATGTTAAATGGCAATATGGGAAGCGTGATATAACCAAGCACATCATGTTTTAACCAAACAAATCTGATGGACTTTGCGGAGCCAGGGTATCATTATTACACTAACAATTTTAGTGTAGATAGAATGACCAATACCCCAACCGCTGATAATTGGAAAAAAAATTTAAAAAAAAAGATAAGAAAAGAAATATAAAAAATAAAGAAAAGGAAGAAGAAGTACTCATTCAAGAATTTATGTCAAAAACAAATATAAAATAAAAATTTTTTATGCTGGGTGGAAATTAAAATAATGGAAGAAAGAAAAGGACGAAATTACTACATGTAGGGATGATTTAGAGGACAGTGAAGAAACTATAGAAAAATGGACAAATGAAGAGGAAAGAAAAAACAAAAGACAAAGAAAAAATTAAAGTAAAATAGTGAAGTGAAACAAAAATAGAATATTACACTTAAATTTAAAAAAGTTAAAATAAAAAATGTAAGAAAGTGCAAATAATTAAAAAACAACACCAAGTTAAGTTAAACAAAAAAAGAAGACATTGTTTAGTTCTGTTGAAAAGTTTTATTGAAAAAGAAAATTTGTATTATGATTATCACAAAAAGAAAAAAGATGTTTTTATAAGTTAAGTAAAATAGCTTTAACTCAAAAATAAAAAGAAACAAAGTTTAAATAAGAGTGATATAAAAAATGCAAGTTGAAGCAAAATAAAGAAGAAATTAAAATTTAAAAAAGCAAAAAAAATTCTTTGATTTAGTTGAGTTTAAAAAAAAATAAAATAATTTAAAAATCATTTAATTAATAAAAAAAAAACAATGTTTAAGTTTAAATAATAAGTTTAAATAAATACATTTTTAGTTGAATTAATTTAAAAAGAAAATGATTGTTTGTTTTACTTCAAAAAGAAAAAAGTGTATTATAATTTGTTAATTCTAATTTATAAAAGAGTAAGAGAATATATATTGGTTTAGTTAGTTACTATAAAAAATCGTATTTTATTTTAGGGGGCATACCTCAACACCACCAGGGTATTGTTAAGTGCAAGGTTTGGTGTTTGTGCACGCATCTTCGTAATAGTCGTGTTTATAAAAATAAAATCGATTTTTCCCGTTTATTAATCCAATTAAAATTCAAAATCAATTTTAATTAAAGGGGCAATGTAAGTGCTCGAGTATGTACGCCCCTGAAACCGTACTATTCTAGAAGATGCGCGCAAACACCCAAAAAGACCAAAGTGGTTGCACATGCAAGCCCGCATGTACATACACATGCTCTTGCATGTGTAAGTACCGCTGAAAGTACACGGTAGCTCTCCCTCTCTTCTACTAAGCTAGAAGAGTTGGAGAGAGACCAAAGAGAGCTGAGGCAAGCAGTGCGAGGAGCTTGTGATTCTCGTCACTCTTGGATCAGCTCTCTCACGGAATAGTCACACTTGGCTTAAGGCAACAACGGGCGATAGGTTATTACATTGTCTTGAGCAGAGTAGATTTTACACGTGTTAACATGTGTTATTTAATTGTAATACGAATCTTGTATATTTTGAATAAAGAGCTTATCCAAGCAAGCAGCATTCCCTTTCTATTTACCTGGTGTGAAGCCCCGAATGTCAAGTCATTTGGTCCTTAACAGAAACGGGCTTTTCCAATAATACAAAAACAATTACCAAGAATTCTTCATTAAAAAAGTTTGCTATAGCTGGGCAAGTAGTCTCAGTTATAAATGACTTCTAACTAAAATGAATAATCAAGAGTCCGCACAAACTAAGCATGGCGCGCTAGCTCGCAACAATTCTATAATCAATAAACGACGATAACTAAATAATAGAATAATTATTGAATGAATAATTAAATTAAAAAATAATAGGAGGGAATGTTACGATACTTATATTTTTTCTTCTTGTAATCTTGGCTATGCTCTTTACACGCATGATTTTAATGTAGTTCATTTTGACTGATAGGTATTTGAGACTGATTTCTAGTATATATTTTCATCTATATTCATTGCGTGTATTCTTTTTTGTTTGGTTTTCTATCTGTGATATCATTTTTAATTTATTTTATTGACTTACTAATATAATATAGTATTATTATTTCTATTATCTCCTAAGACTGTGATATATTATTGTGAAATTCTATTTTTACCATGCAATATTATTTATGTATTTTAAATTATTTTAATTAAATTGTGTATTACACGCTCTTTTTGTACATATAATACAAAATAAAAATATATCTATCTATCTATCTATCTATATATTGTGTAATTTCATGATAAATATCAGTATTTTTCTCTGCATCTTTATTTTTCTCAATATTTTCCTACATTTCACAAAATACTTTTTTTTATCTTCTTGTATTTGTTTATTTTGTCGTATTTGACAAAATGCTCTATCTCTTCCTTTATGTATATAACTTCGAGCATATACTACTGGAGGAAGCCTCCAAATAGCAGCAAGCGTTACAAGGCGAAGAGAGAGAAAGCCTCTATTTTGGTACGTGCTGTCTCTCTCTAGCCTGATTTGATTGGCTGCTTCTGTTCCCCACTAAGAAAGTGAGAGAGAGATAGCACGTACCAAAATAGAGGCTTTCTCTCTTTTCGCCTTGTAACGCAGTTAATAGCTGGGAGGCTTCCTCCAGTAGTATATGCTCGAAGGTATATAATCAAAAATATCTTTAACACTTTGTTCAGTTGCACAAAGTTTAATATTTGTATGACTATTATATTTAGCTAATAAATAAGTATTATACGGAACAACCATTGAATTATTGACTGCAATGATTTTATAAGAATATTTTAATTGATAAATATGATTATCATTTACATTATTTCTTCTTCTATATTCTGGATATTTATTTTTATTAGGTACAGTATGTTTGTTCAAAGATTTTGGAATTTTTTTTTTACGTATATCATTTTTTTATGACATAGTGACGTTTCTGTATGTGGACTATTTAACATATGTTTAATAACTAATTTTTGTAAATATTTATTATCTAAAGATGGTATTTTTGCTAAAATAAGTTTATCAATGAAATCTGTAGTGAACAATTTATTATTTGGATGTAATGTAAGAATAAGATGCACGTGTGGTAATTTAAAAATTTTTTTTAATTTAATTGAAAATACATAAGCTGTTATAGTTCCAAATATTTTATTTTTATCAATATCATTCAATAACCTTTTAAATTTTACATAAAATAAACAAACCGTAATAGTAGGAATGTCATCAAAAGTTGTTCCTACTGGAAAATTTTTTAAAATTTCTTTAAGTTCTTTCCATTTTGGATTGCATGTCATTGTAATGAATAAATCTGGTTTTTCTACTTTTCTCATTATTGCTATAGTATCTTGATGATATTGCTGTATATATCTTGGACTTCCAATATATGTAGAAGGTAAAATAAAAAGGTTTCCTTATCTTTCTTTATTTTCAAAATTTTTTGAAATATTTGAAGCACTATTTTTCATATGATCTTATAGACCTTGATAACATTCTATACTTAATTGTTTTTGATTATTACGTAAAAAATTCATTCTATTATTTTGTATCATTATATATGTATGAATTTTATATTGTTGTCAATCTACGACAATATGAAATTGGATTAAAATTTATTTTATCTAATCCATATGCTATTCTATGTAAATAATATCAAAGAATAATTAAATTTTCATCTTTTATATAAAGATGTTTCGTCGAGTTGGTGGAACAAGAATACACACCATTTTTTGTTTGGAAAAGGCGACACCTCAATTTTCGGCATGGAAAATGATACACGTCGTTTTTCATTTGGAAAAGGCGACACCTCGGTTTTGGTCGTAGGAAAGGATACACGTCGTTTTTGGTTTGGAAAAGGCAAAACTTTAGAGGGAAACTTTTTTATCAAATGTTATTAAAAAAAAAGAAATCATTCTATTGCTTTCTCATAGAGAAAGCATCGTATCGATAAAATAAAATTTTTTCTATTTTTTCATTAATTTGTACATATTTGAACTCGGGGAGTCGAAAAAAGTGGTTTCCAGAAAATGTCTGTATGTATGTGTGTGTGTGTGCGTGTGTGTGTGTGGACGTATGATTTCAGTTAGTAAATTGTATCTCGAGAACTACTCGATGGATTTGCTTCTAATTTTGTATGGAATTTAGTTTTTTGACTAACTTGCTAGGAAGCTATTGATAATTAGTTTTTCTAGAATAGTTTTCATTTTAGAGTTGTTTAAAAAAAAAAAAAAAAATTTCGATTTTTCATTTTTTTTGTTTTTTTTTGTTTGCTACTCGGTAAATTTGCTTTAAAATTTGCACGGAAATTATTTGTGATGGCCCAAATAAAATAAATTTTTAAAAACTGATTTTCTTAACTTAGTTTTAATTTTAGAGCATTTTGAAATTTTTGAAAAAAATGTTTCTATTTATTAAGCCAATAAAATCTTAAAAACTACTTGATGGATTTACTTCAAATTTTCCATACAATTCAATTTTTCGATCAACTGGTGCGGAAGCTATTGAGAATTGGTTTTTTTCAGCGTAGTTTTTTTTTAGAGTCATTTCAAGAATTTTAAAAAACTTTCAACTTTTCATTTTTTTTTTATTTTACTAAAACTACTCGAAGAATTTGTTCGAAAATTTTGTATGGAACTTAATTTCGACTGCCAAAAGTAGAAAAACTTTTAAAAACTGATTTTCTTAGCGCACTTTTAATTTTAGAGCATTTTTATAATTTTTTAAAAAATTTTTATTTTCAATTTTTTTCTATTTTACGAAAACCATTTGATAGATTTTCTCCAAAATTTAGATGCAAGTTATTTGCTGCTGTCTAAAAAAAACAAGCTTTGGAAAACATATTTTCTCAGAACAGTTTTAATTTTAGAGCATTTTGAAAATGTACATGGTATGTTGAGAAATAATTGAAGAACATAATAATATATAATTTACGTAAAAAAATGTAATTTGATAATAAATAATTAATTTTGCAATAAACAAATGCAAATTCAACAAATTTTTCGGTGTCGCAGCTGAAATTTTTTTTTACATTTTTATTCCTTAATTAATTATCTAAACATCTGCACAATAAAATTTATGTGCTCTCTATTCATAAAAAAGTTATAAATATTTTAATATGTTACATACCGGCTGTAGCAGACGCCCAGTGCCTACTGCTTCCCGACATACTTATACTATCTATATTTTCCAAGCTGATTAATAAATCTTTAGAGAATAATTTATATATTATTTAATATTTATTTTAATTGTTTTTTGATAAATTTATTTATTTTTTAAAATATTTTACTCCTTTTATGATGGAACATTAGTAATAATTTAAAAAAAGAATTTCTGAGTTTGTGCTTTATGCAAAACATCAATTTTGGTTTGTTAGTGTAATATCAATAAACTGTATACTGAAAATTCTTTAGAATGTAAGGTTTTTTTGAATTATTGTAAAGTTCTGTGATGAAAATAAGGAAATGTATTAAGAAATAAGTATAAATAAATATTGAATAATATATAATTAATTTTTTACCATTCTAACCTCAAAATTGCAACTTTGTCGCTCTTTTTAGACGTTCATGGCAAAAAATACGGTTCACAACTGGTATAAAAAGGTTTTTTACACTCGTTACGAAATGAACTACTTCCCAACGTGGTGAGTAAAAACCTATTTTCGGCGTCTGTTTTGAAGAAGCAAAATACCATATCCCCCCACTCAGTAGGGGAATGTGGTGTTTTGCTTACTTAAAACAAGCACCGAAATCGGATTCCGCTCACCTTTTTGGCAAGAATTCTATACCCCACTTGTGGCAAAAGAGGTCACCCACTCGTCTTTTTTGTCACTCTTGCTATGCTCGAGTGACAAAATGACTCGTAGTAAGACTAGTGGAGTAATGTACTATTCTGACGATTTATTAATCGGCGCGGAAAATTATAGATAATATAAGTGTGTCGGGAAGCTCAGTGTCAGGTGCCGCGCGTCTGCCACAGCCGCTATGTAACACATTAAAATATTTATAACTTTTTCATGAATAGAGAGCACATTCAAGCAAATTTTATTGTGGAGATGTTTAGATAATCAATTAAGAAATAAAAATATAGTAAAAAAGTTTTAGCTGCAAAACTGAGAAATTTGTTGAATTTGCATTTGTTTATTCCAAAATTAATTATTTATAAACAAATTACATTTTTTCTACGTAAATAATATATTATTATGTTTTTCAATTATTTCAAAATATGAGTCAATCCTCCATAGTATTGAAATTTCACTTATAATAAAATTAAAAAAAAAAAATTACAGACACACGTATAAAACTATTTTTTTCTGAATTTTGACGTACTGTAATAAAAGAAAAAAATCGCGTTACTCATTTTTGAGGGTAGTCATTTTAAGGTACATCTAGGTACACTAGGTAATCAATGTAAATCCGGGAAATTTAATAGCGGAAAAAAATTCAATGATTTTCAGAGTACTTAAAATAATACTTCAAAACCAACTTAAAAATTCTATTAAGTACTATAAAATAGTAAATTACAAAGTTCACAACAGAGAAAAGGTGCATAAAAAAAAAGCTCAGGTTTTCATATTAGAAGATAAAAACATATTTTCGAATGTGAATTACGTTTTTTAATTATAATTTTAAAGTAACACAGAACTTTATCTACACTAGGCACACGTTCCTAATAAAGAAATTTCTGTTTGTGCTTCTCAATATTACCTTTTGATATAGTTTAAAACGTCATCGCTGAATAGTCTTTTTTACAGCATCATATTTTCCACAAAAAAGTAAATTATATAAATTTTTGGTAACATTTTAAGAACCTTTCAAAAAGTACTTTTGTTAACAGGCACACGCCGATGGTCTTGATTTTCAAAAAGTATGTACATAGATACAGCTTTAGTATGAATTTCAGATCAAAAGGACAATGCTCATTTTTTTTATAGCGATAATGTATCATTTTACATGACCTGGTAACATTTAAAATTCAAGAAAAAAACCTCTTTTCTTTATTCGCCATAAAATGACATGTCTAATTATAATTCAAACTATAGTAAAAATTACTTTTTGATATCTCAACAAATAAGTAAACATTTGCTGAAAAGATGTGCTATCTCATATTTACGAGTAATGACGCAGTAACATGAATTTTAAAAGTATGGAAGATTTACTCATATACGATAGAACTTTTGTTAGGATTCACCAATTATTTACCGAGATATCGCAATTTAAAAAAAAGGTTCTGGAAATTTCATTCGCTAATAACTTTTTGAATAATTGAAAATTTTGAAAATCGTTTTGGGATATTAATTTTTATATATAAAGCTTCCAAAATATCCAAAAGGATCTATAAAAATCGACCGGTCGATTTTTAGCGGCCCATTGGAGAAATTTTGACTCATAACTAAGAGTTACACTAGTTTTGAACTAGTAAAGTACTCACTAAAATTTACAAATGACTAAATTAAAATAATTTTATACGAGGAAATTCTTTTCAAAATTTTAAATAATCGGTAACTTAACTAATATAAAGTATAATCAGTATAAATATTATTCACATATTATATGTTGTAAAAAACGCTGCCAAGTGCTTTGGCGGAATGCTTTCTCATAGAGCTCTTTGAGTTTCATTATTTTTTTATATTTATTTAAATGTGATTTTAATATAAAAAAATTGTCCATCATTAATATTTATTCATTTTGTACTTTATAAATTTTGAATATATATGCTAGTTGATTGCCTTTTCAACATTTTGTTTGGGTTAAATGTTAGCTTTTAAAGTGTTTAATTTTGTTGACTTTAGCTAGCCTTATACATAGGTTCGAATTTATTATTTTTGTTATCTTGTGGATATCTTTTTATCACGACTAAGCTTGGTAAATCCAAGTAGTCAATTTTAGTAACGGTAATTAAATTCAGTAGTACTATTATAAATTTTCAAGAGTAACTCAGAAAACAAAAGAAGTGATCAAAAAGCTACGCTAATAAAATTATTTATTTAAAACTTGGTTTATAAAGACAGTAGCAAATAACTTGTATACAAATTTTAGAGTAATTCTATCAAGTACTTTACGTAAAATGGAAAAATACTGAAATATGAAAATTTTTTAAGAAAATTTTTAAAATTTTCTAAAAAGAAAACCACGCTAAAAAGATCGGTTTATAAAAGTTATCCTTCTTTTGGCAGATGCAAATTATTCCCATGGAAATCTCAAAGCAAACTCATCAATTAACTTACGTAAAATACAAAAAAAAAAATTAGAAATCGAAAATTTTTTCAAATTCTTTAAATGGCTCTATAATAGAAAAAATACACTATGAATACAAATTTTCTATAGCTTCCCGCCTAGTTATACAAAAACATAGATGGTATACAAAATTTGAAGCAAATCCATAGAGTAATTTTCGAGATCTAACTGGTTAAATAAATAACATTTTCTTTTCAAAATTTCTTTTTTAAAATTTTAAAAATGTTCTGAAATTAAAACTACGCTATGAAAATCAATTTTTGAAAATTTCCCTTCTTTCGGCAGTCACAAATAATTTCCCTGTAATTTTTAGAACAAATCTATCGAGTACTTTACGTAGAATAAAAAAAAATAAGAAAAGAAGAATCGATATTTTTTTTAAATCTTTAAAATTCTCCTAAATTGTAACCACACTAAGAAAATTAGTTTCCAAAAGCTTATTTTTTTCAGACAATAGCGAATTAATTGTATGAAAATTTTGGAGAAAATTTATAGTATGGTTAACGCAAAAAAGAAAATAAATGAAAAATAAAAATTTTTTAGAAAATTTTCAAAGTGCTCTAAAATTAAAACTGCCCTGAGAAAATTAGTATTCCAAAGCTTGTTTTCTTCAGATAGTAGCGAATTAATTGCATACAAATTTTGGAGCAAATCAATCGAATGGTTTTCGTAAAATAGAAAAAAATTGAAAATAAAAATTTTTTAAAAAATTTTAAAAATGCTCTAAAATTAAAAGTGCGCTAAAAAAATTAGTTTACAAAATTTTTAATAATTTTGGCAGTCGAAATAAAGTTCCCTACAAATTTTCGAACAAATTCTTCGTGTAGTTTACGTAAAATACAAAAAAAATGAAAAATCGAAATTTTTTAAAAATTCTTAAAATGATTCTAAAAAAAAACTGCGCTAAGAAAACCAATTCCCAATAGCTTCTGCACCAGTTCATCAAAAAATTGAATTGTATGGAAAATTTGAAGTAAATCCATCGAGTAGTTTTTAAGATTTTATTGGCTTAATAAATAGAAACATTTTTTTCAAAAATTTCAAAATGCTCTAAAATTAAAACTGAGCTAAGAAAATCAGTTTTTAAAAATTTATTTTATCCGGGCAATCAGAAATAAATTCCATGCAAATTTTGAAGCAAATTCATCGAGTAGTAAACAAAAAAAAACCAAAAAACCAAAAAATCGAATTTTTTTTTTTTTTAAAACTTTAAAATGAAAACTAAGCTGGAAGAACCAAATTATCAATAGCTTCCCAGCAAGTTAGTCACAAAACTAAATTCCATGCAAAATTAGAAGCAAATCCATCGAGTAGTTCTCGAGATACAGTTTACTAACTGAATTCATACATCCACACACACACACACACACACACACATACATACAGACATTTTCTGGAAACCACTTTTTTCGACTCACCGAGTTCAAATATGTACAAATTAATGAAAAAATAGAAAAAAATTTTTTTTACCGATACAATGCTTTCTCTATGAGAAAGCAAAATATTATAATTTACAAAATGAAAAATTGGAATTGGGAATTTCGTTTATAGTATTCTTAAAGTTTATTAAATCATAGTTTAAATTATTAGTTCATAGCTACATATGATTTACGGTTACATATTTGACATATAATAGTTTATGTATATAACATACATTTACATCTTATGTTATATAGTAACTATGTGATATATTTATTCAGTCATTGTGATGAATTTAATTTATTTTTCAAAATACGTTTTATTGCCAAAAAGTATATTACCATTATTATAAAAATATAATTATAACGTTGAATTTTTGAAATGTTTAATCCTTGTCTTGGGTTACGAGTTATATCTTCTAGACTCATGACTACGAGGAAATGTCTTTAATGGTTCATACTTTCATTGTGGCCATGAGTTTAGAAGATACCACTCGAAACACTTGTGAAAAGTTTAATACTTTTCTTTCAAATATGTACTTAACATAAGATGTAAATGTATGTTATATATAAACTATAATATGTTAAATATGTAACCGTAAATTATATGTAATTAAGAACTAATAATATAAATTATGTGACAAATTCAATAAACTTTAAGAGTACCATAAACGGAATTTTTAATTCAAATTTTTCATTTCATAGATTACAATATTTTTACAACATATAATATGTAAATAATATTTACACTAATTATACTTTATTTTAGTTGTGTTACCGATTATTTGAAAATAAAAAATAAAATATTTCTTTATAATAAATTATTACAATTTAGTCATTCATAAATTTTAGTGAGTACTTTGCTAATTAGCTTTGTATAACTAGTGTAGCTCCTAGTTATACAAACTATTAAATGATTTTTTTTTTTAACTCAACATTTAAAAAAGAAGTTTTCCTTCGACGTGTCGTTTTTTCCAAACAAAAAACGACGTTTATTCTTTTCCACGCCTAAATCCGAGGTGTCACCTTTTCTAAACAAAAAATGACGTGTATCCTTTCCAACGCCGAAAACCAAGATGTTGCCTTGTTCTGCCAATCCAACGGTTTATTATAACCTATACAGTACCGCTCAAAAGTTCGTAAAATTTTTTTTTTTAATTCAACTTTAAACTGCGATATTTCGGAAACGGCTCGATGAATTTGAAAAATTTGGACGGCGTTTGAAAGATCAGACAAAATACTACTTTTTTGTCTGCTGCCGAATATTTTTTTTTTTCAACTCTATTTCTAATGATAGAAAAATGTTTTATTTTTACGAATTTTTAAATTTCAATCAATCAAATGTAACTTTTCAGGAAATTGATAAAATTAAAAAATTTTAACGTGACTGGAGAGTAGAGTGAAATTCCTTCTTCTTTAATTGGCCTTTTAGTTTATCACCATAGGCCATGTGAAATTCCTAAATCTTTATGTTCGATGGTTTTTTTGTATCTATTTCCTCCGTGTAACTAAAAATGCGCAAAAATGGAAAGTACAAGAAAATCAGTTTTAGATATGATAATATTTTCCAATGTTGCGAGTCAATTTTCGTTTACATTAGCAAGATTCAAAAAGATAGTATTTTGTCTAATCTTTTAAACGCCGTCCGTATTTTTGTAATTTATCGAATCATTTGCGAAATATCGCAGTTTAAAGTTGAGTTTCTGGAAAAAAAATTTTTTACAAACTTTTGAACGTTACTGTATACTTTTAACAAAATTATCACGAATTTTATCACAATTATTATAAATGATAGTGTCCTTTTTTTGAATGAATTAAAGTTATTTACGAATTTGATTTTTCGTATGTATATATGAACTACAGATTTAAACACATGCTGAAATGTAAACAAAAATAGACTCGCGATATTGGAAAATATTATCATATCTAAAACTGATTTTATTGTACATTCTATTTTTGTGCATTTTTAGCTACACGCAAAAAATAGATACAAAAAAATCATTAAACATAAAGATTCAGAAAATTTACTCTACTTTTCAGTCGCGTTCAAATTTTTTAATTTTAATGATTCCTTAAAAAGTTACATTTGATTGATTAAAATTTAAAAATTCGTAAAAATAAAAAATTTTTCAATCATTAAAAATAGAGTTAAAAAAAAGATAAAAATATTTGTCAGGGCATAAAAAAATAGTATTTTGTCTGATCTTTCAAACGCCGTCTGGATTTTTTAAATTCATTAAGCCGTTTCCGAAATATCGCAGTTTGAAGTTGAGTTAAAAAAAAAAATTTTTTTACGAACTTTTGAGCGGTACTGTACTTTATCCTAAAATCACCACGAGGAAATAATAAAGTAAGAACCATAGGATCTACATGATAAGATAATTTATTTAAATACGTATGAGTAACTTTATCTTTCGAATCATCATTAGGATGTATACACAAATTATGATTATCTGGAATTCCTGAATTATAAACAATAATATCTTAAAAATAAAAAATGCTTGAGGTTAGAATGGTAAAAAACTAATTATATACTATTCAATATTAATTTATCCTTATTTCTTAATACATTTCCTTATTTTTATCACAGAAACTTCACAATAATTTGAAAAAACCTTACATTCTATAAAATTTTCAGTATACGGTCTATTAATATTACACCAACAAACCAAAATCGATGTTTTGCATAAAGTACAAAGTGGTTTATTTACATTATATTTACAAAGTTAATAATAAAAAAAATTAAGAATTAAACTTACTCATACTTTATACGAACGTAGTATACAAAATTGAAGAGTATATTTTTTTCTTTAGAATAATGACACAATGTTTCTTACACCTCTACTCACCTACTAAAATTTAGATTTACAAGATAAAAAAGTGAGTATAACTTTCAAAATCTTTCAATACAGTTATCTTAAAAAAAAGAATAAAAATACACAAAACAACTTTTACTTTTTATATATTTGGGGGTTGGTAAGCAGAGCGAGCAGGGGGTACCCCTCTAGTATATATATATATATATATATATATATATATATACATACACATACATATGTATGGAACAGAGAAAAGCATTAAATTCGATACGCGACGGAAAAGGAACCGCCGAAGTCAGAGTAGAATCAAGCCTTAAATCGCCTAACACGCACGCGCGTATAGACTCGATACAGTGTAACAACTAGTCAACGCTTCTTATACACGTTTAAGCGTATATAGCATATACAAAACGACTTCAGTAGTCAAGCTTGGGTCTGCAAGGAGATTTTCTATCTCTTTTTCGTTGCACCCAGAGCATAAAGCAGTCAAAAACAAGCAAGAGCAGGGAGGAAGAACGACTTCTAACATTCATCCCTTCTGCCGCTATCGTTGACTAAGTCTGTCTTTATTCTATTAGAGAATGTGGATGAGGGTATTCTTATCTTACAGGAGGCGGCCAAATTGGTATCGGAGTCGGCGGCTGGTGCCTCACTCACTTTAAATGCTACTAAGACTAAAGTTATCGTCTTTGGTAGTGATCGTTTCATTAATTCATTTTATGCTAGGGTGCCAAGGACGGTTGACCCTGAGGGAGGTGTTAAAATTTCCTTGTCTAACTCTGTTGCAAACCTTGGTGTTATGCTTGACTCGAAGCTTTCTTGGGAATTGCACATTAATATGGTTAAAAAAAAATTTAACAGAGTGTTGTATACTTTGCGGTTTTTTCGTCAGTACACAAAGGAGGCGTAAACAATTTGCAACCGCTCTGCTGTTTCCACATCTCGATTACTATTCAGTAGTTCTGCTCAATGCTTCTCAGGGGTTAAGAAGAATACAAAGACTGCAAAATTTGTGTATGAGATATGTATTAGGCGTAAGAAGAAGAACACATATTTCTCCGTGTAGAGCCGCGTTAGATTGGCTGCGTACTGATTCGAGGAGATGGTATTTTTTGACCGTACTTATGTACAAGATCGTGCACTTAAATACTCCGGAGCATCTAATGGGTCTCTCTACTAGATGTGTACGTAGAGCGGCTACTAGGGGAGAGATTAAGAATATGGCGGTGTCCTACATGCGTAAGGAAGTTGGCAGGAATTCTTTCCAAGTTTAAGGAAAATTTCATTTTTGGAACTCCCTGCCTGCTAAGATTAAACATCTACTATCTCTCAGCACGTTGAAATCGGCGGTGAGGGGGTACCTGCTTGACCTTGATTAATATTTTTTCTATAAATATATGTTAATTTATTTTGTAACATCCCGTAAATAGGCTTAATTTGTAAGTGTATATATTGTATGAGTGTTGGATGAATAGTTAATGACTTAATGTTTTTATTTAATTATATTAAATTGACTGCGTTTCATGCTATAGCATACGCTTATTATTTTATTGTATCATCTATTATTTCTAATGCTTTTAAATTTATAAATAAAATATTGTGACTGATAGATGTTGTATGACTGCTTTTTAATTTATAGGATTATTGTGTGTATTTTACTTATTTGTATTGATCTGTGATATCACTTTTTCTTTTTGTGATTTACTTGTTCAGTATTATTAGGTTTAGTGATTGACTATGATACTAACTGTGCAATATTTACATATATATTTATACATTGTGTGAAACTTCATAAGCAATATTTATTTTTATATTTATAAATTGTGTTATACGTTTTTTGTGTTCTAATACAAATGAAAGATCTATCTATTTAACACATAATTAATAATAATTCATATTAATACACAAAGCGTTTTGATAATATTTGAAAATGATGTTTATTGATTTTTTCATATTGAAAATATTTTTATGTAGTAAATTATTCTGATTGGCGCTTCGTCAAATTAAAAATATAAACAATATAAGGTCACAACACAGTTATCATATGTGTTGTGTGTTCTTTTTGTTTTCACACAATATATTTCTCACTGCCAATGGAGATGGCTTGAGTCTTACCTGCACTAAGAAAAAGCTCATTTTTCTCTGCCCGCTCAATCACAAACGGAACATCATGGTTGATGAAATTAATCCCATCTTCCAGATTTGATGGCAAAAAGGATTTATAGATCTGCAGATCATCAGCAAAAAGAATGTGTTTTGTAGATGTTAAAGCAAGTGAGACATCGTTTATATAAATTAAAAACAGCAGTTGGCCAAGCACACTATCCTGAGAAACACCAGCAGTGACCTGAGATCAAACAGACGGTCGATTATTTTCATCTATAACAGAATAGGCACGATCATTCAAATAAGACGCAAACCATCTTATGACAACATCAGAGCAGTTCATCCAGCGAAGTTCGGTGAGCAGTCAATTATGTAGAACCCTGTCAAACGCCTTAGAAAAATCAAACAGAAGTAATAGAGTGATCATTCTTCGATCAATAGCAGACTTGCAATCATCAAGCAAATGTAGTAGAGTAGTCTAAGTACTATGACCCTTTTTAAAATCAGCGAAGTAACAATCAAGCAGAGAGTTGACCTCAAGGTGATTTGATAACTGCGTGGGAACAACCCTCTCAAGAACCTTGGAGACTCCACATAGCTTGGCTATTGGACGAATTTGAGAGGGGTCTTCCATTTTAGCTTGTTTTGCCAATGGCAAAAGAAATATCCTATTGAAGAAATGGCTATTGGACGAATTTGAGAGGGGTCTTCCATTTTAGCTTGTTTTGCCAATGGCAAAAGAAATATCCTTCTCCAGGTCTCGGGAAAATGGCCAAGAGCTAAAGAGTCATTAACGATAAAGGCTAAATTTAAAGACACAGTGCCACCAATTACCTTAAGCATATCAGCTGATATATGGTCCAGATCAATCGCCTTAGAGTTTGATAAATTAAGTAAGTTCTTTAGATAAGAGGAGTTAACCGGGACGAATTTGAACACTGATAGATCCATTCTAAGCGGTATGGCAAGAACCCGATCAACATCAGCATCAGTTAATACTGGGCTCTGAGAAGAGATTAAAAGCACCGATGAAGAGAAATACTTGAGAGGTGACGGCAAAGCACTACTAGCCAGGCCTAGTTTACGTAATTCAGACCTTTTACTCTCAACTGTAGAAGCCAAAAAAAGTTTACCAGCGATATATTCATTTTTTAACTTACTGAGAGAATTTGAAACCTCATTCCTAAGTGTCTTCAAACGAGCATAAGCATCAAATGACCCAGTTCTCATTGTCAGTTTGTAACAATTGTCGTCATTTTTCATAGGTAATCTAACATCATGATTTACCTATGGTTTCCATTCACTGGTGATCTTTATCATCTTTTCAGGCGCAAACTTATCAAAAGCCTCGGCTATATTTGCCTAGGACATAACAACCTTGGCATCAATAGAATGGGCACTCAAAATCTGAGGTAACTGCAAAATATCAGCTGAGCTAGAACTAGAAAGACATGCGAAATTAGACAACAAGTGTGAATAAAAAGATTATTCAAGTGTGAATAGAAAGATTATTCAAGTGTGAATAGAAAGATTATTCAAGTGTGAATAGAAAGATTATTCAAGAGAATCATTAGTTTAATATAGTAACAGTTGTAAGAGTGTTACATAAATATTCAAAATATATTGAAAAGACTATATTTGAGTTTGTAGAAGACAAGTAAACTTGAAAGAAACGCTTAATTATACTATTTAAATTATAAAATATTTTACAAATACTTACACAAAAAACTTCATAATTAAAATGTTTGCTAATAAACTTAAAGATCACACGTATACGCATAGTGAAAATCAATTCAAAATTTGTTTACTATGCCAACAAAAGAAAAGTCGAAAAATAATTCATATCACCAAAACTCTAAAGAATTCACTTCAAAAGTTGATTGTTGCATACAATCCAATAGACGTACGGCTACCTGTTGCAATATGCACTAATTTTTAAATCAGGGTTCATCAAGTATAAAAAGTTAAATGAAATAGTGATAAAAAAATAATATAACCAGATTATTCTAAATTTACTTTCCCACAAAAGGAGACAAGATCGAAAGAAAGCAAAGTCTGTGATTGTATATTATGTAATTTAACCCGTAAAAATGGATTGAGTTTTATAAAAGAAAAAATAAATTGTCTCAAAAATCAATAGTAAACATATTTAAATGTATATTGCGCTATGAAATCCACTTAATAGGGCCAAACTTGTAATAGTACCATGATTTGTCGCTGATTTGTTGCTCTATTCCGGATTTTGTCGCTCCAGCCGTTTCCGAGAAACAATGGCTATTCTAGCTTAATATTGAGCTACGAAATTCACTACAATAACTCACGAGCAGCTAGAGACTGGCAAATCTATTTTAGTTACATAATTTATCGCTTTTTGTCGCTCTAAGATAGAATAGTTAGTAAATTCCAAAACCTGACCTAGACCCAGATATGGTCATCGGGCCTGTGTAAAAATAAAAACTTTTTTTCTTAATGTATCTAATAAGTCATGCAATGTATAATAATTTGTTGCTCATTTTATCATACACTATATTGTTATCCCATTCGTTTCCGTGGAACAATGGCTATTCTAGCTTAATTTTAGGCTACGAAATGCACTATAGTAACTAACAAACGGTTAGAGCAAGCGACACCATTCTTATAACATAATTTTTGCTTTTTTGTCGCACAAAGATAGGATAGTTTTTAAGTCCCGAAACCTGACCCAGACCCAAATATGGTCATTGAGCCTAAGTGAAAATGGGACTTTATTTCTTAATGTATCTAATTAATCATGCGATGTCTGGTATTACAGTAGCTATAATAAATTTCTCGCCCTAAAAATCCAAGCACATAGAAAATGTTTTTATGCAAGTTGTTTTACACAATATATGTTTCGGAATTATTCGCTGTTGATAATTAAAACGATTATTACTTAAAGTGCAATTACACGATGATTATAACCTTGTTGAGGCTTTAGAGATTTTGTTGCTCTAGTAATTATTCAATCTGCACACTCTAAATATTTTTTATCTAAGTTTTTAAATTCAAATGCGTCTGAGAATTTGTCGCTCATGATATTTGAACAAATTATAACTTTGAACGCAATAAGAAGACGATTCTGATACAACAGAAGCTTCAAGTATTCTGTCGCTCTTAAAATTCATGGAACCTAGCACGCCAAAATGATTTTTATGCAAATTTTCATAGTTGTAATGCGTCTGGGAACTTGTCGCTTTTGGGATTCTTTACCTTCAATACTTTGAATGCAATAAAAGAATGTTTCTGATACTTCAGTAACTACAAAGAATTCTTTGCTCCAAAATGAATTAAATCCAAGCACATAGAAAATGTTTTTATGCAAGTATTTCGAATTAAAATGAATTAGAGAGTTGTTTGCTCTTGATATTTGAAACTATTAAGACTTTTTGTGCAAGTAAAATATGATTATAACCTGCTGAGGCCTTTAGGATTGTTCGCTTTAGTAATTCTTCAATCTACACACTCTAAATATTTTTTGATGTAAGTTTTTGAATTTGTATGAGTCTGGGAATCTGTCGCTTATAATTTTTGAATCTATCAAAATTAAGAGCCCAATAAAATGATGATTCTGATACTACAAAAGCTTCAAGATTTTGTTTCTCTAAAAATTCATGGATCGATTTTTTTATTGATACAATGCTTTCTCTGTGAGAAAACAAAAATGTAAAGAGAGATATAAATATTGCTTATCTTTACATTTTATTGCAAAATTTTTGGAACAGAAATACATTAGCTTGTAGTATGTACCCTGAATAGTATTCCTTTTGATTTTTAAATAAATTTATTTATTAGTTATTTCAAATTTTAGATTTTAATATTACATATTACAATTTTTTTATTAGAACTCTAAAATTCTTGAAAACTTATGAATTGATTAATTTATAAATGTAACCAAATAAGTTTTATGGCATATACTACAAATTCATGCATTTTTTTTCTGAAATTTTGTAGTCAAATAAAAACACAGTCAATATTTATAAGTACAGGTGTATACTAAATTTTTAAAAATTGCTACTGAAAGCAAAAATGAAAAAATGGTTTCAATTTGTAAAAAAAAATTATTTTATCTGAAAAACATGTATTAATTTAACCACTTCGTTTTCAAGGAAAGTTGGAATAGCTTGAAAAACGCGTAATCTGTCTCTATAACCCTTAGTTCTTAGGTTATTTATATTTTTCTGGACAAAAAAAGGATTTATAACATTAATTTATTGTCATCGAAGAAAATATTGTTTTTTCTCATATAAGTCGAAACTACTTTTTTAAAATTATTGTCTTTGGTCGCTAGTATTTGTAATATAATGAATTCGTTAATAAAATATAGACAAAGAGATACAACAGTCTCCTACTAACAGTATAGAAAAGCAAATCAAGTCCGGCTAAAGCTAAAAGTTTATAAGTGCGTATGTGTGGAATATGAATGAGCGACAAAATCATTCTTTGACAAAAAAGATGTAAATATATATTTTCATATTTTCAATATGCATAAATGCTCCATATGATGAAGCAGAAAATGCCTAGATTAGTTAATGAAATAATAAATTACATTTTACTACTGCAAAAGTACATTGATAATCATAGTTAATGAATGATGAATTGCAACTTATAAAGGGGCTAAGGAATCTATTTTATTAATTAGCAAGTGGGTAAATATTCAGAATGTTGGGGCATCAAACTCCTAGAAACATTATACACATACTGCGTTGACGTTGCAGAGTTAGCCGTGAAAGTCTAAATAACTGCAAATATAGGAAGCGAAAAATTTTTAGGACCAATCCCACTAAAAGTCTTAATAGTTTTGAATACCAAGAGACACTAATCCTCAAATTTATTTCAATTCAAAAAACTTGCATGAAAACATTTTCCATGTGCTTGAATTTAAAGAACTGTGGAGCGACGAATTCCTTATGGCTACTAAAGTATCAAAAACATCTTTTCATTGCGTTTGAAGTATTGATGGTTAAGAATCTCAAGCACGACTAAGGCCCAGATGCCTTACGATTATAAAAATTTGCATAAAAATCATTTTGACGTGCTAGGTACATTAATTATTTGAGCGACAAAATCCTTAAAGCATCTGTTGTATCAGAATCATCTGTTCATTGAGTTCAAAGTCTTCATGAGTTCAAATATCATAGACGAAAAATTCCCAGACGCAACTTCATTTAAAACATTAGATATGAAAATATTTAAAGTGCGCTGATTCAAAGATTACTAAAGTGACAAAATCCTTGAAGCCTTAGCCAGCTTATAATCATCTTTTTATTACACTCAAAGTCTTAATTACTTTAACTATCTAGAGCGACAAATTCTAAAATTCATTTTGATTAAAAAAACTTGCATGAAAACATTTTCCATGTACTTGAATTTGAAAAACTTTGGAGTAACGAATTCCTTATAGCTACTAAAGTATCAAACACATCTTTTTATTGCGTTTAAAGTATTGATGGTTAAGAATCTTAAGAGCGACGAATTCCCAGATGCATTACAATTCTAAAAAATTTGCATTTAAATTATTTTTGCATGCTAGGATCCATAAATTTAAGAGCGACAAAATCCTTGAAGCCTTTGTTGTATTGGAATTATCTTTTTATTGCGTTTAAAGACTCAATGGTTTCGAATATCATGAGTGACAAATTCTCAAACGCATCTAAATTCAAAAACTTACATAAAAAAATATTTAGAGTGTGCAGATTGAAGAATTGTTATAGGGACAAAATCGTCAAAGCCTCAGTAAGGTCACAAACATCTTTTAATTGTACTTAAAGTCTTAATTTTTTTCAATTATCAAGAGCAGATTATTTCCGAATTTTAATAAAAACTACTTGCATAAAATCATTTTCTATGTGCTTAGATTTAGAGGTTTTTCGAGCAACAAATTCTTTGTAGCTACAGAAACATCTTTTTATTGCGTTTAAAGTATTGATGGTTAAGAATCTCAAGAGCAACAAACACTCAAATGCATTACAACTATGAAAATTTGCATAAAAATCATTTTGGCGTGATAGAATCCATGAATTTTATGAGCTACAAATTCCCAGATGCATCTGAATTTAAAAACTTACATAAAAAATATTAAGAGTGTGCAGATTGTATAATTACTAGAGCAACAAAATCTCTAAGGCCTCAGTAAGGTTATAATCATCGTCTAATTGCACTTAAAGTATATATATATAAGCTTTATTGAACATAAATGTTATATTTTGCACTTATACACTGAAAACTAAAAGGACTAGCTACTAGACTTGAAGTTTAGCCAGAGCGCCTAAACGCACTATAGTATGCGCGCCGTAAAAGGGATTAGTAGCTAGTCCCTCCGGCGCACTGAGAAGGCCCGAGAGCTCGATAGCAGCGCCATAGAGCTCGATAGCTGCGCCATAGACGAGTGTAAAAGGAAGATTCCCGCGTATGCACAGTCGTCGAACTCGAAAGAGTTCGTCAGGGAGCCCGAAAGGCTAGAAGCGCCGCCTTTTCGCGGGCGTGTTACTGGTCTTGGGTGAGGGTAATAGCTGAGCGAAAGAATTCTCAGTGTAGTAATAATTGTTTTAATCATCAAGAGCGAATAATTTCCGAACGTTTATTGAGTAAAACAACTTGCATAAAAACATTTTCCATATGCTTGGATTTAAAGATTTTTAGGGCAAGAAATTTTTTATAGCTACTGTAATACCAGACATCGCATGATTTATTAGATACATTAGGAAATAAAGTCCCATTTTCATTTAGACCCAATGACCGTATTTGGGTCTGGGTCAGGTTTTAGGACTTACGAACTATCTTATCTTAGAGCCACAAAAAAGTGAAAAGTTATGCAACGGGAATAAAGTCGCTTGCCCTAGCCGTTTGGGTGTTACTATAGTGGATTTCGTAGCTTAATATTAAGTGAGGATAGGCATTGTTTCTCGGAGATGACTGGAGTGACTTAACACAGTATAGAATAAAATGCCGGTGACAAATTAGCAACAAATTAATAAATATCGCATCACTTAATAAATACATTGAGAAAAGAAATTTCTATTTTCACTTAGGCCCAATGTCCATATCTAAGTCAGAGCCCAATGCCCATATCTGCGTCTTGGTCAGGTTTTGGGAGTTACCAACTATTCTATCTTTGAGCGATAATAAAGCGACAAATGATGCAACCAGAATGGAGTCACTAGCTCTAGCCGTCCGTGAGTTGCTACAGTGTATTTCGTAGCTTAATATTGAGCTAGAATAGCTATTGTTTTTCGGAAAAGACTGGGGACTTAATCGAGTGTGGCATAAGATGTCAGCGACAAATGAGCAGCAAATTATTATATATTGCATGACTTATTAGATACATTGAGAAAAAAAGTTTCTTTTTTCACTCAGTTCCAATGATCATATCTGGGTCTGGATCAGGTTTTGGGACTTATGAACTGTCCTATCTTAAAACGACAAAATAGCAACAAATTATGCAACCAGAATAAAGTCGCTAGCTCTAGCTGTTTGTGAGTTAGTGTAATAGATTTTGTAGCTTAATATCAAGCTGTAATAGTCATTGTTTTTTGAAAACAGGTAGAGCGACAAAATCCGAGATAGAGAAACGTGTTAGCAACAAATTAGCAACAAATTATGGTACTATTTCGAGTTTGGTCCTATGCAGCTGATTTCGTAGCTTAATATTTTAATTTATATTTGTCAAAATTTTTTCATTGAATAATATTATGCAAAAAATATAACTTTTGGAAATATGCACTCCTTTACTTTTTCTCAATCCTTATATATTTAACTTCTTTTATACTTTAACCAATGTTCGATTTGTTATAAAATTATGTTGAGCAGTTTTTAATATTTACTTTGATAATATACTTCACATCAAAATTAACGCAACACTTAATTCTGACAAAACATTGCTCATTTTTGAAGATCGATAAAAGGTTGTAAGAGGGTCAATTTTTTTAAAATAAAAGGTTGATGTTTTCAATTTATGATAATGGTATTAGTTTTTTAATACAACGTAACCGCAACTTAAGTGACCTTAAAATTCAAAATCATTTTCCAAAGCTCAAAATTTATAAACTTTTGGTATGCACCTGTGCGTAGGTGAGTTTTTCTTTATGATTCTGTTTATTACATCTTTCATACAATTTTTTCGCTTTAATTTAAAAACAAATTTGACCTGATACGAGTTTTTTTGACAATTTGGCAGCATTCTAAAAGTTATACTAAAAAAAAACCGGTGTTGCAGTCATAATAACTGGCCAACAATAGCTATGCTTTTACTATATGTGTAGACAGTAGGGAGTATGGCATTTCCGAAAATTGTTATTATTTTTTTTGTTAGAATTACTTATTTTTACTTGATCTATTTTTTTAGAAACAATTAAATTAACTAATATTAATATTCAAAATATTTTTTTTTTTTAGATCCATGTAAGGCCAGCAAGCTGAACCATAATGACGGTACGAGACCCGGGGCCCCAGGAAGGTACCGCTTTTGCATTTCCTCTTCCCTGGGCCTGTTGATTAACCAATTATTGGCACCACTTCATTATGACCAATCCCTACATCCCATATTCATCTATTTCTAGATGATTAAGGGTTCAGGATTAAGCCTTGGTCCTTATCGTTACTTTCCGCTTCCTGTGACTTACCGTGGATTAGTCACAGCTATAGCTACTTGGTTTCTTTTCTTTTTGGAGTTTTTCTCAGTCTCCAGGCTCTTCTTCTGTTCAGTCTCCAGGACTCGTCTGAAGACTTTACAGACTCAGCTGCCAGCCACGTCATTCGATTTGGATCCGTGTTCTTGACTACATAAGAAGCAACAAGCATTTTTAGTGCATGTGCTTCGTCCGTGGCCAGCCTCTCTATATTTGTAGCAGAAAGTAGACCTATCAGGCCCTTGACACTGATCTTGCCTATGCCCATAGCAAAGGCATTTATTTCACCTTGTGACTTTTATTCTCTGCTCCACCCTGCTATTAATAAGGCCATTTTTAATGCGCTTTCTTTTTAAAAGTTCATCAGCCTCACTGTCATCTGGCACTACAACAACCATCTTATAACAATTCCTGTTTGGCCTGAACAACATAACCTCATGGGTTTTCTGCTTTTTGGAGCCAAGAACCTTATTCATTGTATCACGCACTTCATCCTCGGTCGTCATCTCATCAAGATCGTGCATCTGGACCGTTCTTCTGCGTTCATCCGAAGTTACTGCTGCGATACCTTGAACGACTTATTTCACCTGATGCAAAAACACCTGTTTGCTAGTATCTTTTGAGATTTGTATGACGAGATCTTCTCTTTTACAAATCTTCCATAAAAATAGTCAATTTATTCAGGGAACCACCCCTATCTTGTAACCAAAGTGGGATCCTTTCAGGGTCACTACTATCCGCGCCAAATAGTCCCTGGTTTTTTTTGCGAGGTTATTTCTCCTCGGGTCAGAACTTCCAATTTGTTGTCAAGGTTATAACATTGCTACCAAGAGTATTGATGCGACGAAGATGTCCAGGAGCGGTTCTTAGACCCTGAAAGATGACAGTGACCTAGGGGGCCTTCCTAAGCCTGCTCCAATATTTAAAATATTAAAACTAGTTATTTTAAACTCAATCTATTATTAATTATCAAATAAAAATAGTATTAAATTGATATACCTATAATACATATTAATAGTAATGGAAATGAATAAAATAAAAAAAATTATTACAAAAATAAACATTTATTTTGAAACGTGTGATTGTGGTCACGTGCTTGACAAATAGAAAAACAAATATTTTAACGCGCACAACTACCTTTAAATGTACACTCAAAAAAATAAACATAAATAAATATTATGGGTAGCGGTAACGCGTTTCTTTTTATCTTTGCTGCTCATATGAAAAAAATTAGATAAAAAGACAGAGAGAGCAAAGAATATATACTTAATGCGCACATAGTGTATATACGCTCATTCCTGAACGGACTGGGGCTCAAGAGAGAGAAAGAGAGAGTAAGGTATATAAGCGTGTGTGTATCTGAAAGCTTATGTATTTGTTACTATAGCAATATATACTCGTCAGCCTTACCTCGCGTAACAAGCATAACTTCAATACTTATTTGAGAGAATAAAGAGTTCGTATTCAGCTAAACAAATATTACCGTCAGCATTACCCATTAGTAGTAGCCGACCGGGATCAGCTTATCATATGTGCGTACGTGTAAAAAACAAATCCTAAGAATATTTAAACATTATTATTTTATAATTTTTACCTTACTTCAACTTATCTTTTACAACGTCTACAAATTCACTAAATTTGTCATCATTTCCTAGTGTTACCTGAAATCGGAAATATAAAAAAAAATTCATTTCTCACAGCATCTATGATTCTATCATTTTTGAAAATCTATCATTTCTGAAAAATTTCAACCTGACCGACCATTTTTTTGTAGTGCTTTTTGGGTAACTCTTAAGTCGATAATATTTGTTTAGCTAAGATACGAATTCTCCATTCACCTAAAAAGTGTTTTTTTTTCAAATATCTTTTAAAAAATCGTCAAAATGAATCGTATTAGGTCGAATTTTGACTCAATTAAAGAAGAAGAGTTTTAAGATGCAATAATCAGGGTCAACAAGGAAAAATCACCTATGCACGGGTCCATTGTAATAGTTTACAAACTCGGAGCTTTGGACAGTGACCAAAAATTTCAAGGTCACGTAAGTTGGCATGACGTTGTAACAAAAAACCAATAGCACCATAGTAAAGTAGAGACTTCAACCTTTCATTTAAAAAGAAATTGACCATTCTACGACGTTTTTTCCTGAGATATCAACTTTCGAAAATAAGCAATTTTCTGTCAGAATTAAGTTTTACGTTAATTTTGTTGTAGAGTATATATCACATCAATTACACTTAATACATTTTTATATTTATAACAATAAGCACAAGTTTCAAACAAAAATTTTACACAGGTTTGTTTTTTAATGTTTTTTGTTTTTTTAATTTTTTAATAAAAATGCATTTCTCTAAATTTTTCGTCTTTTATCTAATACTTAAGTTGACTTTGATAACAATCCCATTCATCAGAAAATTTTATGATTTAATATTTTTAAATGATTTTTTAGATATCCTGCAAGACTTTTAAACAAAAAAAATCGACAAAAAATCTAAATAATTGAAAAATTTACAAAAAAACGGCGGTTCTACTAAAATAAAAAATGGCCCAGTACACGATTTTGATTATTTGCTTAAGTTACTTCTATTACTTTCAAAAGATATTATCTGCAAGGAAATTTGGAGTTGCTTTCAGATTTATTTTAAGAGCAGGCCGGAGCAGATTCGATACCGACTGAGAATCGAAAATCCGTTGTTTAATTTTCTCCTACTATACGTAATGGAATGTATTAAAATTTTAAATACATTCACGAATTTTATTTCTCTATTGCGCTCGCAAAGAATAATTGAAGAAAATTTAAATAAATTGAAAATTTTTTACTACAGCTGTTTATTAAACTCTAAATACGGTTACTTACTTTTTATTTAAAATATAATGAATTTTATGAAAATAAACATCTATTATACAATCATATATGTATAAAAAATTGCGCTCGATGACAATTTTTTTTGAAAACAGTATAATTATTTCATTTATGATGAAATAACATTTTCACTTTCAGTCGGTAATCAAAACTGCTCCGGCCTACTCTTAAAGTGGTTCAAGCTCACCATGTGGCGTGATCAACATAAAAATGATTTTTAAAAGAATTATTACTTAAGAAACTACGAAACAAAACATCGAACGAAATGGTAACAGGACACTTCGCCGAACTCGACTTGGCCGAATCCCATTTGGCCGAATTTTTTTGGCTGAAAGTTATTTCGCTGAATGAGTCATTTGGCCGAAAGGGACATTTAGCCGAAAGTTATTTGGCCGAAAGGAACATTCGCGATTTGCGTTGAATGACCAGCAAGTTCTATGAATAACAATTTCCACATACATTTTTGTGATTAACGTGTTATTTGTAATATATACTGTCAATAACCAACCGCGATGTGTACCGAATAACTAGCAAGTTCTATGTTTTACAATTTCCACATACGTTTTTCGTGATTAACGTGTTATTTGTAATAGATACTGTCAATGACCAACCGCGATGTTTGCCGGGTAGCCAGAAAATTCTATGTGTAACAATTTCCACATACATTTCTTGTGATGAACGTGGTATTTGTAATATTTACTGTCAATGACCAACCGCGATGTTTGCCGGATAGCCAGAAAATTCTATGTGTAACAATTTCCACATACATTTCTTGTGATTGACATGTTATTTGTAATATATACTGTCAATAACCAACCGCGACGTGCGCCGGATAACCAGCAAGATCCGTGTATAACAGTTTCAATGCATTTTTTGAATAAATAATAACTTCACTTTATTGTTCTTGAATATTGTGGAGTATTAAATAACACCATACTGCTAAATGCTGAAGTATATTGTGTATTTAACAGTGATTATTATGTATTAAAGCAAATATTCCTATCAAATGACCCTTTTCGTCAAATAAATTTCGGCCAAATAGCTTTCGGTCAAATGTCCCATTCAGCCAAATAACCCTTTTGATCAAATGGCTTTCGGCCAAATGACCCATTTGATCAAATGGCTTTTGGCCAAATAACTTTGGCTAAATAGGATTCGGCCAAGCGTCCGTAATCCGACGAAATAGCCTGCAGGTCACGTAAGACTAATTTTTTGTTTGGAGTGAAAAATGACAAATCAGCCTCAGTTGCGATAAAAATCGATTCAGATTCTCTGGAGCATCTTATGAAGAACTTAAGATGGCTAACAAAGGCACTCGAGTAGTTTCGATTCTATGCAGCAACTTTGGCTTTGACTAAATGAAAAGAAAAATCTACTACACAAAAAACTAAACAAGAATCATCTGACATGGGAGTTTGTGAAGTCTGGAGGATGCCTTAACCACTCGATCTTGAATGTGTTCAGATGAACACCGAATAACTACCGAGTAATCAACCTGATCAACTAAGGCTATATTATTGGATTCATGTCTAGGTACTCAAGAAGTGCGATTTATCAATATTAAGACCTAATGGAATAAGCACCTCTAAGAAATTAACTCTATTTAAAGACTCCACAGTAGCTGGTCTATCTGTTACGAGTAGCTCGCATGAGTCTCCACATGCTGCAAGAAGTAGACATTTTGACCTGACTATGTGGCTCTCCAAACAACGTGAATTTGCCGCAAGATCATCATTGACTTCCTTTAAGGTCTGCTCAAAACTTGCCATTATCTACAAGATTATCCAGACGCTGCATTATGTGATCCTCCAAACCCTTGAGGAACAGTAAAATACCTTGAGGATCTGGATTATTAGCCATGATGTCAGTTAACGAGTCAACGACAGTATCAGCAGATCCAAATAAGATATTATAGTCGGCAATTGGCAATGGGGAAGCGCCCACCAATTGTAACTGAGAAATGCGTGGTATAGATGCGGCGCCTAGTAATAAAGAGTAATCTGCTGAGGGAAGTCATACTCACAAGAAATTCAAGCAAGTACAATATTCATCTAGTGCAGTTTTTCGAAACAAGGGATCTAAAGATGTCTTTACATTACCAGGCAGTTTGTTACGAAGATAATAAAAATAAACGTAATGAATTTCAAGATTTTTGCTGATTGTTTTAAAGTGAACAAAATTGTAATAAGGCGTCTAATGTAATAAGTAATCAAAGTGATAGTAAGCTGTAGTATGAATTATGGTTTGCATGAACAACAGCCTCAATCATTGATGAAGCTGCTATGTGTACTATACTTGGATCATTACTTGAGAAAATTATGAGCATGATGAGTATTGATATAAATATTGTTAAAAGACAATCAAGAGGACGCTAGATCCCTCTATCCTTTTCTGATTGAAAAATGTAGGTTTTTGGAAAAACTAACGATTATTGATAGAGATTAAAAGTTATCCGCAACTTGTACAGAAAAAAGCAATTTTTTTTCTGATGAGGACAAATTAATTTTGATACTTTGTTTTCAAAAAAAGTTTGACATATTTACAAAATCATAAGTTAGGCTAGACAATATGATGTTTAAGTATGTCAAACTTTTCTTGAAAACAAAGCATCAAAATTAATTTGTTCTCATTAGAAAAAATATTGTTTTTTACTGTGCAAGTTGCGGACAATTGATTTCTAGTAATAACTACTAGTTTTTCCAAAAACCTACATTTTTCAATTAGAAAAGGATAGAAAGATACAACGTCCTCAAAAAAAAAAAAAAAATTTAATGAAAAAGTATTTAAATATGGACTTTTATTGAAAATAATACCCAATGCTTAGTGCATCTTCTGATAGTATGAATAAAAATGTAGTTATTAAAGTAATTGGCCCCAGTAAAAAAAATCGATTCAAGATTCTATGACAAGAATGTAATTACAAGGAAATAAAGAGCTTAATTGTAAATGCTTTATGCACTAAAAAATATAGAGTCTAGACGCCCAGTAGGCCACCGTTACCTTTTCAGATCTGATAAGCCCACCAAAGCTTTTTTTATATATTTTTGGTCACTAATTACGAATATTGATGGGGGATCTCGATTTGAATGGTCACAAATTTGCTATAAATAATTTAATTGTTTAATCTGTTACAACTGAAAAACTAAGAAAGATATATAACTCTTTATGAATACTTTTTTATTCCTTGTAAAAAACAAACAGATTAATGACATTAAATAATATAGGTTTTTCTGACTCAAGAATTTTTGATTTTACTTTTATTTTAGAGTATTATCGCAATCTTATTGCTTGTTTTCCTTATTCAGTCGTGAATTTACCGTAATCCGAAAAATTTTAAAATCGTGCTTGAATATAATTTCAAACCATGATATATAATCATATTCATGACGTTACGTATAGTGTTGGGAATAGACATATAATAAAATAAAATATTTTATGAATGATATTAAATTTATAAATTAGACTAAATTCGCACAAAACTAATTTAGTTTCTATAATCTGTTCAAATCAAGAGTCTTTTTGAATCAATAGAAAAATCTATTTAGAGTATTACAAAATTGTATGACACGATACAAAGAGTGAGTGAAAGAAATTTAACTTGAGTGAGTTTACATCTAACTATAGTATGTGAGTGAGTAGTATTTAAGATCTGAATCTAAAAGAATCTCAAAAGAATCTTAAGTGCATAGGCCACGGGCCCTTATATATGTCAAGGAAAAAATGACCCCCACCATCCCGGCTGCTTATCGCTAGTTCCGAGCTTTTGTAGAGCCGTTTGTGTACAAGAACCTTTTCGATTTTGACCGATTAGCTAGTGGCCCCGAGAAAACTATAAAATTCTTTCGTGCACAGTCTACGTAAAAATCAAATGACAAGACAAATCTCATCTTCTCACGTAGAAATTAAATTTGGCTCCCAGGCCATGGCATAGCCATGCACAGAGATCGCCACCAAAATGATTCTTGTATACAATTGCACAATTTTTTTCGTTCTTTTAATTTTTTATTAATTATATTATTAGTTTTTATTATTTACTATTCAATTCAATATATTCTTAATAATTTCATTATACCAAATTCTTTTTTGTATATTTTTCTGTATATTGTAATTAATTTTGAATACTTAACTTATTTATTTAAATAACCTAATTAGTTTTGAGCGACTACCTTCTATTTAATTTATTCAAATGTTCTTTTTATAATACATAAGTATCTTATATTTAAGACAACAGTCGAAGCATCGCAGTACAGCAATTAATTAATCATTAATTTACTATAATATTCATTCATATAAATTTACGCATATTTTACGAAAATATTTTATTATTTGGTTGTTTTTTATTTCAAACATATAATTTTTAGATATAAAAGATTATTTATTCAACAATTCATACTGAGAATTTCAATAACATATAAATATAATAATGAAGAAAAATTACATAAATCTATTCATTAAAGAAATCTTATTTAAGAATATAAAATATCAATTCTATTATCGAAATAGAGATTATAAAACTCAAAACAATCAATCTCAAAGAAATGCGTCTATACCTATGACTAATATGATATTCGAATATCTTGAGAACTAAGCTAAAGAGATTTTAAATAATATTCTAAGTTACTTCTACATAACTGCTTTATTGTAAAGCTAACGTATATGTTTGTCATTACAAAAAATTTAATGTTTAGTTGAAAAATATGCTTCATAAAAAAACGATTGAAAACTAAAACACATATGAAAAATACTTAAATTAAAACTTCGAGTAACTGAAACTTAAAACAATTTTTTCTACGCACTGCTATAATCTTTTCTATTGAATTATTTTAAAATCATTTCTTATACTTTTATCTTAATATAAATACATATACTAATATTATTTTACATACTAAATTCCTGATAACTTTCTATATTAAATTTTATTCTATCCGTAACACATACAGACTGTTCACATAGTTTTCATATTAAGAATCATATTTGTATGCAATGTAAGTCTAAACGTTAGAAGTAAGGTAACACTCATATTTTAGTATTATACTATTTGACGAGTTAAAGGTCAGTTTTAGACGAGGTTTTAGGCATTTTTCACGGATAGAAAGTAGCTAAAAAAGTAATTTAATTCATTTTTAATAAAAATACATATCAGGATTGCTTTCACTTGTAAATATCTATTCATTTTAACATATGAGAAACGGAAGCGTGTACATTTGTCAAAATTCCTTTTTAGCTATTTCCTATCGGTAAAGTTAGCAAAAGTTGATTCTTAATTGAAAAGTGATGCCATGGAATATCATGCAAAAACGAAGTGGCCAAAATTATAACTACCAACCCCGGGCAAGATACATTGAATCTTACGGCTCTACTAAATTCATTGAATATGAGGATGTTCTAGTGTGCGAATATGTATTTATAATATTAGTGTAATTATATAAATTAAGGGCATGGTAATGCTTCTCCCTTCTGATAATATTTCTGATTCAAGTTTATGTTTCACTTCAATAAATAAATTAGTAGGATTCAACTTGAGTGCGAACAACTAAAGAAATCTACCAAATACTTAAAAAGTTATATAAAAATTAGCAATTTATAGTATTTCGGGGTTAGATTTGTCAACTTTGATGTCTAATTTGCAATCTAAGTTCATAAAAAAATAACAGCTCTAGAGGATTTTTTTATTTTAACTAAAATAATGGTATTAATATAGCTAATGTCAAAATTTGTCAAAATTTAAAGAACAAGTTGAAAAAAATAAAAAAGTAATGAATATCTTTTTCAAATTATTAAATATATAATAAAATATATAAGAGATCCCATGCGAGATCACATATGAGATCGCACACGAAATTGCTTATGAGATTTCACATGAAATCGCCTATGAGATCGCATATGAAATCGAATGTATATTCATTAAATTTTTGAAATAAAATAAGTATATGTGCAATCTGACATGAGATCTCACATATATTTATTTTATTTTAAAAATTTAACGAATATACATTCGATTTCATATGCGATTTCATATGAGATCTCATATGAGAGTTTATACATTATTTTCAGGAGGGATGATTTTTCTCAGATTGTTCTTTAAATTTGAACATATTTACACTCTTCTGATTCTCATTTATTTAAAAGAAGTTCATACCTATAAGTATAATCGGTGGTAGCGCAGGGACTAATCTGTTGAGTCAGAGACTAGTCTGTTGGCTCATGCTGTAGTAGATCAAAGTTTAATCCCCGGGAAAATTTTTGAAAAATTTTCCTGAATTTCTCTCTGTGAAATAAAATGACGAGACCAGGTTTTTATAACAATTTAAATGAAATAATTTTTATTGCCAAAAAAAATTATTTTAAACATATTTCAACAATTTTTTATTTTAGCAAAAAACTCTAAGAGAAAAGTTTGTTTGTCTTAACAATTAGACGATTTTTTATTTTATTGTTTTCATCATAAAATCAATATTTAGCCTGTTAAGTAAAAAAATATTTAAAATATTGACTTTATCGTTTGTAACCATAAAGACAATAATTATAATCAATTAAAATAATATGTGCCTTCTTATATAATTAAACAATTATATTTTATTAAACTTAGTAAGTACTTATGAAAATATTTTAGAAAAATTTTTGGATCGTAAATTTATGTACTTATGTTAGCATGACCGAACGGTCACTATTTAAAAAAATATGTTTAAACAAATTTTTTTTGCAATAATTATTATTAAATTAATAATTTTTT
This sequence comes from Anastatus disparis, assembly GCA_017163975.1. Lineage (NCBI taxonomy): Eukaryota > Metazoa > Arthropoda > Insecta > Hymenoptera > Eupelmidae > Anastatus > Anastatus disparis. The sequence goes on along the minus strand of JAFFSR010000328.1, from coordinate 5,360,212 downwards.
AAAAACAAATACAACAGTTGTTATTATTTTCACGCGCTAACCTGATTTAAAAAAAAAACGTCAAAATTGGTCCGTAATTAACGGAGATATAAGGAATTTTTCATGACAAAGCTGATTTACGTTGAAATTTCAAACCAAAAATTTTTTCCAGTTTGTTTTCCAAATTAACAGTCTTAATATTGATTTTATTATGAAAACCCTAAACTGAAATATTGTTTATTTTTTTTAAACGAACAAACTTTATTTTTAAAGCCTTATGCTAAAATTAATATTTAAAAAAATATGTTTGAACAATTTTTTTTTGCAATAATTATTGTTAAATAAATAATTTTTTAAAAACAAATACAACAGTTGTTATTATTTTCACGCCCTACCCCAATTTAAAAAAAAAACGTCAAAATTAGTCCGTAATTAACGGAGATATAAGGAATTTTTAATCGGAACATGAATAACAACTCGCCAGATCAATTTTCTTGCAAGGCAGGAAAAATTACTCTGTTTAACTAGTAGCAATCTTGATTACTTAAATATTAATTTTTACATTGCAAAATGTTTATTTCATCTCCGATATAATAGAATCATAAACTTCAAGTATTATTCTAGCTGTGATAAAAATTTCAGTCCTTAATATTTATAAATAAACAATTGGCGAATTAAAAAAAAAAAAATTATCTTGGCTTCTAATGGAGCTAGAGCATTCTTTTTTTTTTAATTTGCGTAAAATTGCCAGTAATAAGAATATCAAATCCCTATATTGATATTTTCATTAGTTGTAAAAATATTTAAAAAACCATTAAGAAAAAAATTTACTTTTTTTTGCCATATTTAGGTTGAGAATAATAAAATGGACGCGATTTCACATCAAATTCATAAAATCTACGTTAATATCTAAATATTGTATGATTATCATGAAGTCTCTACAATGACGTTTTTGGGTGAATTTTTTAATGTACATTTGATCTCTTTTTAATAAACAAATAGAATATCTCCTAAAATAAGTAATATTTTTTGATGAAATTTTTGTGGTAACTTAAGGATAATAAGAGGCATAATTTTGTTGAATCACAAACATGTACATCCTTTTTTTATCAAATGACAAATATTTTAAAATTTCACGATTTTCGATTTTTGTTTATCATTATTTATAAAATTTACTAACCGATTTTCATCAATGACGTCTCAAATTAATCGTCTTTGAAATACCTACAAATAGTATAATTTTTATATACTAAATCACAAACGATTTCAAGCTACCTCAAAAAAATGTGATTTTTACGAATTTGCACCTTAAATCATTGTTCACTAATTCCTGACGGCTCAAATTTTTAGGGTAATTTCAGAGTTTCATTTCTAATTATCCAACAAAGCCATTTTTGATGGTCTGCACCTTTTTCTAATTACATTATGCATTTTGACTAATTTTACTGGACTAGTGGTGATTTTTAAAGAAGTTAAATCCGTTATTATCAAAGTCCTTACAATCATCTGGCACAAAAGACACAAGAGTATCTTTTTTTGTACTTTTCTAATACATCGGCTTTGTTCCAGATGCTTCTCGGGATTGCGCACGCTGATTCGTAAAATTTATATATATATATATATATATATATATATATATATATATATATATATATATATATATATATATATATATCACAAGCATTTGGAACAAAGCCCATATATTACTTATGTAATATATATATACTAGGGGGGGTACCCCCCTGCTCGCCCTGCTTGCCAGCCCCCCCAATTAGTGATTTACTTATTCTTGAATATTATAAAATTTAATGCCATAAATTCAAATGAGGTGTTAAAGTAATTATGCTGTAAAACATATCAAGTTTAACACAATTTACAATGATTTTTATGCAAATTGCATTAAATTATTGCATTATAGAATTCATATATAATAATGTATATATCCGAAAACTTTTCGAATGCTCTCGATTGAATCGAGCCCGAGATTGCAAGCTTGTTTAGATTCAAGCTATATAAAGCTTTAAACCAACTTATATAAATCTCTCTCTTCTCCAACTTTTAACTTCTCGTTCTTCTCCCCTTTCCCAAAAAAAGAATCTATTCGAAACAAATTCGATACGCAGTACTATTCAGTCTAGTTTTCTTGCTTATAGAAATGTCAAATTTGAATTAATTTTTTTTTCGTGATTTAAACGTTTTGATATTAATAAATTTTATAATATAAAAAAATTAAAATTCGTGTCGCGATATAAATCAACTTAAATGTTTTATTGAAAATAAAATAATAAAAAAATAAAAAAAAAACCAGAACATAAACATATCAAGAGGCCAATAAAATATTATGAAGGAGAAGAAAAAGAAGTCTCTGAGGCGATGTATGAGGCGTTCTTGAAGCGTTTCTAAGGCAATGTATAAGGCAGGACAAGAGGCATACAAAAAAAATGCCTCATCTCTGAGGCGTACCCCGAGGCGTTGTAAGAGGAGGGGATGAGGAAACATTGAGGCGTCTCTAAGGCGATGTATAAGGCGGGACAAGAGGCATACAAAAAAAATGCCTCATCTCTGAGGCGTACCCTGAGGCGTTGTAAGAGGGGGGGATGAGGAAGCACTGAGGCGTCGGTAACTATTTTTACGTTATTTTTGAAAATTTTAAAAAATATCACTCTCACAATCTTGAGGCGTTTCAAGGAATTCCTAAGGCTTACCTGAGGCGTCTCTGAGGAGTCTTTGGGGAGACCTATGAGGTAATATGAAGCGACAAACGTTGAGGCGATGTCAGAGGCGGGTCGAGGAGGGGGGAGGCTGGGGGAGGAGGGGGGAGGCATCTCACAGAGGCTGAAAAAAACCTATATTTACGTTAAAAAAATTTAAAAATGTGAGGCTGGGGGAGGAGGGGGAAGACTGGGGGAGGAGGGGGGAGGAGTGGGGAGGACGCAAGAATGCTATTTTTTGAGGCTTACGTCTATATATATATATATATTGCGACGAGTATACATACTCACGCATTCAAACTTCCCGCCTGACGGCCAAGCTACTACAGAACAATAGTTCTGAGCTCAACCGCCAGGTGGCAGCCCCAAGCGCCGCTACACGCATTAAGAAAAATGAGGCCGGAGTATATAAGAGGCCGAGAAGCACAGCTAAGCAAGCAGTGTAGACTATAGCTCTCTCTCTCTCTCTTTACCTAAGTGAGCACACAAGGCTAAGAGAGAGTGAGACCGATAGTAGCTGGCTACCTTGGCTTGTGGAACACCACAGCTTAGGTAGAGCTTTTCTCTCTCTCTTGCATACGAGGATAGATCAAGTGAGCACACAGGTCTACACTCTAATGCATAGACAGGTATTATAGAGATGCGTCAAGTGTGCACACAGGCGCATATCTATGTTACCTAAGAGCATACACTAGCCGCTTTTGCCCGCCGCATACCTACCGTTGCGCCGTTGAATTTAAGGGTGTCGTCCACCCAAAATCTTGATCAAACTTCATAACCGCATTAATTCAATTTAAGGGTGTCGTCCACCCATCGCATTATTTACGCGCATTTGTTAAAAGGACCCCGTCCGACCGTATTTTCTTAGTTATTAATTATAATTAGAGTAAGGGTGCCGCCACCCAATCTTACCGTAGTTTTAGTTACAGCGTATTAAATTATTATTTAGTTGTCGCGCATTTATTTAATAATTAGTTTAAATCTTAATTAATCTTTTGGTTTCCCGTTTTTGTTTGTTTTACAGGAAACGGCCACCGACGCAAAACCGACCGGCCAGGCCGAAATCAATTTAAGCCAAAGACATAATTAGTTAAAGCCACTTGCACTTTCTTTTTAGTTGAAAAGTCAATTCTATTCATTTCTTTTTTTCTATATTAAATTCATTAATTTCATTTAACGCAAACCAAGTTATTATTTTCTATTGAAACTTTCACAAGCCGTCAAGTGGCCAATATAAACCGCATCATAACACTTTCTCATTGTACACATATTAAGGTTAGGTTAGTGATTAGTATTATATAAATGGTAGGGTTTAGTTTTGTTATCAAAAATGTTATATTTTTATTTTATACACGTCGTTGTAAGATGGCAATGAGTACAATAAAGCCAAGGTACTCTACAGTATAAACAAACGTGTACTACCCGGTTACTATCCTTCATATTCCGCCGTCCAATCCCTCCAACTCCTGCCGATCTTACCCTGGTAACTCGCTGAAGCGTCTGGCAACAGGAGTTACACGTATTTCCCCCTCCCGAAAGGGAAAAACGTTACAATATATATATATATATATATATATATATATATATATATATATATATATATATATATGTATTGCATCGTATGGATGCGTTCACAGACTTTTCTTTGTCTTGCTTACGAAATTATGTTCGCATACAAATGACTGTGTTAAACACGCTTTTTGAAGTTGCGCACCAGTAATGCTTAGTATATTGCTGTGTCCGAAAATCTACTGCACATACTGGGGGTTTCTTTATAGATAAGCTGTATCGACCAATCAGAAAGCTTCTTTAGAGCTATTTAACGCGTGATAAATTTTGTGAATACGGCGTGCGCAACCCCGAGAAGCATTTAGAACAAAGCTGATGTATAAGAAGAGTACGAAAAAGATACTCTTGTGTCTTCTATGTCAGACGATTGTGAGGTTTTTGATGATAACGGATTTCACTCCGTTCAAAGTAATCACCGTCAACTTCACTGTAATCCTCCGAGTCGCAAAGGCAAATATTCGGGAGCAGACATTTTATTTCTTGCAGGTAAGATAAAAATATTTAATCCTTTACTATGAATTTTATAAATTAAAATTATTTCCATTATTTAAATAAGATTAAAAGTATTATTTCTAAATAAATTAAAAGTATTATTTTCATTGTTAAAATATGTTAGAATAAATTGCTCCGTTTTTAATAAAATTCATTATAATTGAAAATAGACTAAAAAATAAATAAGAGAAAATTTTTTTTCAATCAACTTATTATTTCTTAATGAAGAAAATAATATTTATTATTTAATCTCTTTTGAATACATATTCCAACCATATAAATTTTCATTATCAGAGACGACCTTAGACTCCTATTCATATACCTAACTCAAGTAGCGGTTGTTACTTGAACCTAATTCTGTCTTTGCCGCTCCATTATGAGAATAAATGATAGATAATAAAACCATTACTTGAGATCTAATAGCTACACTGGAAAAAAAATTTCTTTGTAACGAAAAAAATTTTATTTTATCGAATAGATTCTTTCTGGGAATAGGTGAAATACTTTTTTTAATAATATCACTTAATCCTTCAGTGAAAATAACATTTTTAAATATAAATGAAATATTGCTCAACATACATAAGATATTTCTTAAACTTAAAAACATCTCATACTGGAAATTATTAATTTTATTTTAAATTAATATTTCGTGATAAAAATAAAATTTTTTTTCTCCAATAAAATATTTTTATGCATCTAAAAAATATTTCGAATTAATTAAATTATTTGTACCAAATATTGGCCAGGGGGAATTTTTAATTGATTTTTCCTGGTCTTTTAGTTCTATTTCACAGAGAAAAATTCGTTAGCCCCTGCGCTACCACCGATTCTACTTATAGGTATGAATTCATTTTAAGTAAATGAGAATCGGAAGAGTGTAAATATGTATAAAATTAAAGAACAATCCGAGAAAAATAATCCCTACTGAAAATATTGTATGAACTCTCATGTGAGATCTCATATGAAATCGCCTATGAAATCTCATATATATGATGATCTCATATATATGAAAAAGATATTGATTACTTTTTTATTTTTTTCGGCTTGTTCTTTAAGTTTTAAAAAATTTTGACATTAGCCATATTAATACCATTATTTTAGTTAAAATAAAAAATCCTTTGTAGCCGTTATTTTTTTATGAACTTAGATCGCAAATTAGACATCAAAGTTGACAAACCTTACCTCAAAATACTATAAATTAAAAACTTGTATATAACTTTTCAAATATAAGATTTCGGTTGATTTCTTTAGTTAACCGCACTCAAGTTGAATCCTACTACTTTTTTTCTTGAAGTGAAAAACCCGATTGAATTCTCTATTTACTCATAAAAGTGGAGAACAAATATTATCAGAATGGGGAGCTTCATTATGCCCTCAATGCATTCAATTACATTAATATTATAAATACGTATTCAAATACGAAACATTATCATACTCGATAAATTTAGTGGAGCCACAAGACCCAATGCATCTTGCCGGGGGTTAGTATTCCTTATTTTAGCCACTTCATTTAATTTGCATTGTATTTCATGGCGTCACTTTCCACTTCGGATCAACTTTCGACTAACTTCACCGATTGAAAAAGCTAAAAAAACAACAGTGCCGTCTAGGGACGCCCGAAAGAAGCGAAGCTTTGTATAAAGCGTAGGAACCAAGCGTTTAAAAAATAATGAGAAAAATACGTGAGGGAAAAAAATTAATTTTTTAACGCTTAGTTCCTATGCTTTATAGTATTTAAATTATTTACTCGATTAAATGTTATAGCAACAATTTAAATTGCAACTTAAAGCAACTCACCAACATTTTAAATATTCTAAAATGCCTAGTTGAATGTAACGCGAAAGAGGCACTTCGCTGGGTTGCGATCACCGCGATCTGACCACGCGCTCAGATGCATACTAGTGAAAGCTTTATATTTTGATAAGAAATATCTAGCTCAGCTTAAAATATTTGTCTTGATTTTTATTATAATGTCTAGGAATTTTAAAAATATTTCTATAATTTTCCAGCTTAAATTTCAATTTTAAATTAACATAAACTTATAATGTATTAAAATAATTATTTATAATTGAGTTTTTTCTTAAGCTTATAATCAAAGCTTCAAAATAAGAGGTCGTAGAGCTTTTATTTTCTATAGAAGCTTAGTTATGATCCGTTAAGCTTTAGTGGCGCGCTGATTTTCAACTATTATTAACAAAAATAGCAATATTTCCGGTTCTAATTGGTTTTCGTTTCAAAAAATTCATTTTTTTATTTTTCTACAAGGAATAAAAAGTATTTATGAAGATTCATGCATCTCTTCCAGTTTTTCAATGATGACAGATTAAACAATTAAATTGTTTATAACAAATTTTTCACTATTTGGATCGAGAGCCCCATCGAAATTCGCAATCAGTGATCAAAAATATATGAAAAAAGTTTTGGGTGAGCTCATCAGAATTGAAAAGGAAACGGTGGCCCACTGAGCACCTAGACTAATAGAACACTTTTCTGATTAGATTTTCATCATCACTAAACATTATGCTAAAACTTTACTAAAGCTATGATAAAAAGAGGAGTAACATTTCAGACAGACAATCCTTTCTATATTAATGAAAAATGAGGTTGCAAGTGATTAAAATTGAAGTTTTTGTATTGTTATTTTATGCAATAAAATTTACTATGTGAAATTGTTTATTTACAAAATAGAATTTTTGTAAAAGATTATAAAGTAAACAAATGTTATATTATATTAAAGAGGTAAACTTTTTGGTTCTTCGGTTCTCCAGTTTTCCGGTTTTCTAGAAGTACATTATTTTTCCTAATAAGAGAAGCCATTTTAGATTGGGTCTTATATTTTCGGTGTTATGTTTTCGGATCTTATTATTTTTTGGGCCTTATTATTTTCAGGGCCTTATTATTTTTTGGGCCTTATATTTTTTAAGCTAAATATTTTTTGTTTTAAATATTTTTTGAGCCTCATATTTTTTTGGGACCTATAGTTTTTTGGGCCCTATATTTTTTTGGATCCTATATTATTTTGGACTACATCGATAGACATACTTTTCACAAAGGATAACAATGTCGCATTAGCCAAAAAAACACATGATTGGCCTTTATCACACATATGTATTCGTTTATATATATATATATATATATATATATATGGGACATTTCACGCCAACTGATAGAGCAAAAAAATAAAAATCGTTGAAACTCTAAGAATTTATTCTTTTTGTTACCTAAAATATGTAAAAAAAATTTCAAGGATCTAGATTGAAAGGATCAAGAGTTACAGGACCTGAAAATTTGAAAATTTTTCAAAATTTTTGGAAAAGTCCCAACTTTATCATTTTTTTTCTGAAAACCCTGATGTTTTAGAGAAAAATGCATAATAACACTTCTTGTTGTAAATGAAGAAGAGAGTTAGCAGGATTTTTTACAGACCTGAATTTCGCAGTTTTCTGATTGGCTCTTATATGTAAAACATGGTTATTGAAATTATTTAATGTTTGCCACTGCCAAAATTGGCTTTCGAAGGCTTATTTTTTTCTATTTTTTATTAACTTTAAAATAAATTTTAGTTCATGTAAGCAAAAGTCACCAATAACGAGTTATCACAGTTTTAAATATACATTTTCATGTAAAATTAATTTTTTTTATTGAAAATAGCCTGTTACATACTAAACATGATCATCTGGTTTTAATACTCAAAAACTATTAAAATAAGTTTAAAAATCATTTAGTTAAATATCATTTATCAATTATAAGCCTAATTATTAATTAAACAACACTCGTTATTATTATAATTACAATTAATTTCAAAGGAAAATTAGACTCTGAATTATTCCAAAATCAAATAATTATTTTTCAATAAAAATTTACTTATTTCAGAGAATTGATTCATCAATAAAAAAGAATAATTAAATAATTACTATTTTCCTTGCCTCAACTTTCTAGAAAAAGTATCTGTTCAATAGAAAATGATGATAGAATTTTGGAACACACACTAAATGAATTTTTTGGGGATGATTATAAACAAAAGCTTTCTGACTACCCATCTTTATTTATTTATTTAAATATATATTTTTATTTTTATTTAACAGATAGACGTATTCTTTGACTCAAAATACTATATATTGAATGTTAGTTTATAACTTTTTATGCATAGTATTTTAATGGATCTTTTGAGTTATCCGCACTTAAGTTTAATCTCATAAATTTTTTTACTGTAGCGAAAAACTAGATCAAACGCACCGTTCATTGATAGACTTGGATTGGAAATATTGTTAAAAGGAGGAGTTTTGGTATGCCCTTAAGACCGTTACATATGAAAAGTAAATAAGAAGTTAATTACCAAAAAATTCTCTTAGTTTTATAAATTGTTTTTTTTTCAGAATATTATGAAGAACAAATAATAGAAATATAGTTCAAATTATATTCATTGGATGGAAAAAGAAAAATGGATTTTGATCCATGAACAGCTGTAGATACAGCTGTTAAAATTGCTGAAACTGGATACACGCAAAGAAGAATGGTAAGAGTTTAGAAGATCTTAGTTTACATTATGATATGACAGTTGAAAATTCTTTTGTTGATATTGTTTAAATTCTTTATCGTGTAGATTCTATGGATCCAACGTATATGGAAGGTAAAGACTGTCTTATTGATTATAAAAGAGTTCTTGATGATATATTAAATCTACATCAACGTACAAAATTGAAAATCCATTAGACAGCCCTAGTATTATTAAAGTAACCCCTGAACTTTTGATGTCAGAGAAATATTCTTGTGTAAGTTAAGAATTTAAGCAAGAATCAGCTCAATTTTTGAAAACAGTTGCAATTATAATTGATAGGATTAGACAACATATTAAACCAGATGTCCCAGTTTACAGGTATCTTATACGTTTAACTGTGTCACAACTTCTTGAATTTATTCATACAAGCAAGAAAAAATATATGAAAGCAAAAATTGAACCAGTCACTGCAGTTGGTGCTTTAGCTGCACAAAGTATTAGAGGACATGGTACTTGAATAACCTTGAAAACTTTTCATTTTGTTCGTGTAGCACCTATGAACATTACTCAAGATGTACCTTGTATTAATGAAATTATTAATGCTAATCTAAAAATCAGTATTTTAATTATAACAGCTTATTTAATGTAATGCATTGTAATAAAAGCCTCTATCATTTCTTTAAGCGTATGTTCCAAAATGATATCATTTTCCATTTTACTGATACTTTTTATAGAAAGTTAAGACAAGGAAAATAGTGATTATTTAATTATTCTTTTTTATTGATGAATCAATTCTTTGAAATAAGTAAATTCTTATTGAAAAATAATTATTTAATTTTGGGATAACTCTTATTTTCCTTTGAAATTAATTGTAATTATAATAATAACGAGTGTTGTTTAATTAATAATTGGGCTTATAATTGATAAATGACATTTAACTAAATGATTTTCAAACTTATTTTAATAGTTTTTGAGTATTAAAACCAGATGATCATGTTTAGTATGTGACAGGCTATTTTCAATAAGAAAAATAAATTTTACATGAAAATGTATATTTAAAACTGTGATAACTCGTAATTAGTGACTTTTGCTTACACGAACCAAAATTTATTTTAAAGTTAATAAAAAATAGAAAAAAATTAGCTTACAAAAGCCAATTTTGGCAGTGGCAAACATTAAATAATTTCAATAACCATGTTTTACATATAAGAGCCAATCAGAAAACTGCGAGATTCAGATCTATAAAAAATCCTGCTAACTATCTTCTTCATTTACAACAAGAAGTGTTATTATGCATTTTTCTCTAAAACATCAGGATTTTCAAAAAAAAAAAATGATAAAGTTGGGACTTTCCTTTTATATCCTCTTAAGTTTTCTTTCTTGTCCTCTCAAGTTCTCCCGAGTCCTCTTAACTTCGCCCATGTATTCTAAAAAATTAAAGAGTTTATTTGTGATCTTGTCCTCTTTAAAGTCCTCTTTAGTCTCTTAATGTACTCTTTTTTGTCCTCCCGAGAGGACAAGAAGTGCGTAGCCTCTCGTTATAAAGAAGGTAAACAAATTTGTAATTTATGTAGAAATTTTGATAATTTTAGCAATAGTAGTTATAGGGGCACCATAGACCGCCAAAACAAACCCCCACTCCACCACCTCAGAGATAATTGACCTAAGGATCATTAACCTTTGAGAAGATGGTGTGAAGGATGTTCTGACAGAACATAGTGCCCCATAATAATAATTAAATAAAAAAAGAAATAAAAATTGAAAATTTTTTATTTTCACATTTTACATATACACTTTATTTTTATTTTCACATTTTACATATACACTTTATTTTTATATACACATTTTATATATATATATATATACATATATATATATATATAATACACTTAACTAAATTAATTAATCTAAATATTTTATTTTACATGCACATACACACATACACACACATTGCGACTTACAAATTTTAATACGCTGAATCAGCTTAGAATAGTATATATATGTATATATATTGTAACGGGGAATATATTCAACTAAACAAATCAAATATATTTGTGGGTTTCATATGTACTCTCTTTAAGTACACATGCACTTACCGTTAAATAACTTACTTTCGGTTTATAGTCCATCAGCATAATTCAATACCGCCGATCTACTTCGTCTATCTATTTCTGACGAAGAAAATCAATTAAACAATATTTAATACTATTGCAGAACTTCGCTTTGAAGCTCTGCCTCCCGGACGTCTGGTACGACGAAACCCACGGCGTGTACCCGAGAACTCTGTTAAATACCGTTGATTAAGAAAGAATGTATTCAATTTTATTTGTGACACGGGAATAAAATGATATATAATTAGCAAGGAAATAAGATCATACTCTACTTAATAATTAAATTCAACCTTGATTTTACTTTACTTCATTTAATCGACTTATTAGAATTTAATACAATGAAAAGTAGATATATAAAATAAATAATGACGTATTAAAAGTATAATTACACGTTCTTGTAAATAAAGAAAATAAGGCCTAACCTAACCTACAACGCAACGCGTCGACGCGGACGACAGTCTCTTACGCCGCAAGTTCGAAAAGCAATACAAAAAGAAAACTAAGACACGATAAAGTCTGCAGACTTACATTTTATGCCGACGTCTAGGTCAGAGCTTCTCTTCACCTATGGATCACTTGCGAGGTCTATTTGATGCGGCACCGGATGCACACGGTGCAGCTTTCTATCTCACTCGTGTCCTTTGTGAAGTTCTCGAGAAGAATTTTGTCGAACGCAGCAAATAGCTAGACACTGATGATTGTCTATTTAATAATCACAGTGCAATCCTCACAAGATGGCGATTTTCTATCCAAAAAAATACTAACGGACGCTCAAGCACGCACAGCAAGAGAATTCATGGCGGCCCACCGGCTTCACGACGCGTTCGCTCTCGTATCCCGCTCGAGTCTCTTCATCATGTCTTGCGCGCGCCTTCGCTAACCGTCAGCCACGCAAGACGATGAAATATCCATTCTCTGTCTCACTCTTATACACATAAAGTAAGCATAAAAGCTTACAATAGGCTGTGCGACTCACAACGAGGAGAGAGACAGAAGTATACTGATATACAGTATATGTATAATTTGCTATCCTCGTTACAATATATATATATATATAATCACTTAGAATCTCTAAAAAAGTTAAGCTGATTCAGCATATTAAAATTTGCAAGTTGCAACGTGTGTGTGTATGTGTGCGTAAAAATAAAATATTTACATTAATTGATTTAGTTAAGTGTTTGAGTGTTATATATATATACATAAAAATATTTTTGTGAATTTGGTTAAGTGTTTAAGTGTTTATATATATATAAACACATTATATATATATATATATATATATATAATGTGTTATATATATATATATATATATATATATATATATATATATATATATACATATATATAATCACTTAAAGTCTCTAAAACAGTATATAATCACTTAAAGTCTCTAAAAAAGTTTTTAAAATTTATCAGAATTAATTTAAAATTACATTATATATATATATATATATATATATATATATATATATATATATATAATCACTTAAAGTCTCTAAAAAAGTTTTTAAAATTTATCTAAATTAATTTAAAAATTACATTATATATATATATATATATATATATATATATATATATATATATATATATATATATATAATCACTTAAAGTCTCTAAAAAAGTTTTTAAAATTTATCTAAATTAATTTAAAAATTACATTATATATATATATATATATATATATATATATATATATATATATATATATATATATATATATATATATATATAAAACATTTAAACACTTGACCAAATTCACACAAATATATCATCATCCTGGTAATGGATGACGCCGAATGCGCACTCAGGACACAACCACAAGCCACAGACTTGACATCTCTTTCACAGCCTTATACCTTGACGGTTAAACCGCTACTTGCAACCCCAGCATCTATCCTGGTTTCGTCGCGGCCTATCGGCTGCTGGGTTAGGACGACGATGCCTCCGCGGTATGATGCGTTCTTGCTCCCGTCTTTCTTCCCTCATTCTTCTTAAACGGTTTTAGATTCGTCGCACCAATCGGCCTCGTTTGAGTCTTAGTTTTTCCATTTTTTTTTTATAATAAAGTCTCACCATGTAAATTGTGTTGTCGAGACTCCTCAACCCGATTGCGCCTATAGAGCTCGATGAGATCTTCGGGCTCTCCCTTTTCAGGCTCTAACTCTTCTGGCATCTCCTCTTCTTCCTCCACGATGTTTTGTGGAGGGATGTAATCGGGGTCCTCCCTTTGTATGATCTCTGGAGCTGACCAGTACCCCGAATCTACTGATTCTGCATCTTCTTGATTTTCATTATTAACAACCTGGTGCCGTTGAGGTTGTTGTCGTTGTTCTTCTTGAAGCTGTTGTTGCTCTTGCTGTTGCGGCTCATCTTCTTCAACAGCTTGATGCTCCATATTAGCATCATTAAGAATAAACCACTGATTATCAAATAAATTTGGTTGCTCCAAGTTAATATAATTGACAAGTGGTGCTATATTTATTACAACAGGCACCTCCATCGGTGCATCATCCTCGGGGATGACCAGCACTTGCACGTTAATGTTAAACATTTTTTATTATTACTAAAATCTGAATTATATTGTTAGAAGAACTACAAAGGAGCTGTCGACGAGGACTGATCGCGGCCCCAAGTCCACGATTATAAAAAGTATAATTCCCACACCAAAGACTCTTTAAATTATAAAATATTTCTGAAGTTAATACGATAAAATTAATAATTTGACACTTTTTTCCTTGTAGAAAAGATTCGAACTGCAGTTTTAAGAATCATATTCTACAGTAAAGTTAAAATCATCAGCATTAAATTCGATATTTTTAATTTCTAAATCTCATTTTCACCATAAAAATTAAAATTAAGATTTAGATTACAAATTTAAGACTATTTTTAATGTTAGTGTAATTTTTAGGTGAAAATCACACTAACATTAAAAATAGTCTAACAGCTTCCTAAAGAAGGGCACATGTACCAGAGTAGGCTTAAACTGTTCTTTTTACCGTATTCATTATGCTCAAAAAATTTGAGAATAATCGAAAGTACGTTACTTGTTTTATAGCTCAAGAAACAAACGTAGAAAAATATGAAAAAAGTATCATTTTTGACGTATAAAATTATGTACCGTGAACAACGATTGATCAATCGATACCAAAATTTAATTACATATTCTACTTACAGAAACGAGTAATTAAAGCTCTTATTGAAGTGTGTGCCACTCTAGAAACTTGTATTATAGACTTTTGAATTGTTGTGAAGACAATTTCTCAAAATTAAAAAGTTCCAGATATATCCCTATATATACCATAACAATAGAAATTTAATAAGACCTCAGGATATTTAACTGAATATGGTCTACAATGTCATAAAAGTATACATGGTAATGAGTAAGTGGATTACTTACACAATGTTTATATGCAAATAACATACAATGCGTTATCTATATACAAATGATAAATGCATTGAAATTCAAATTTTTTATGTAAAAAACAAGAGATTATTACGGAAAATAATAAAAAGTATCAGGATAGCAGAAAGTAGAAGAGCATAACATTCATATCTTTTACAATAACTGTATATATTATTATAATTTAAATAAAATGTTATGCAGTTATTCTACTTATACTGAATGTATGTAAATATATATATATATATATATATATATATATATATATATATATATATATAATTTCGTTTGAATCACCAGGTACAGAGAATACAGGTTGATTTAAGGAGATGTAAAACGGACACCACCCCTGTATTCATGAATTTGACTTATTTTTTCATTATATTGCAAAACTTGAGGAAAAGAAATGCTTTAGCTTGTAGTATTTACCATAAAGATTATTCAGTTAAATTTTAAAATAAATTAATTTATTAGTTTCTCAGAATTTTAGATTTCTTGTACAAAATCTAAAAATTTTAATATATAAATATTGGAACACTATAATTTTAAAAAACTAATGAATGAATTTATTTGAAAATTTAACTGAATAATCTTTATGGTAAATATTACAAACTAAAGCATTTCTTTTCCTCAAGCTTTGAAATATAATGAAAAAATAAGCCAAATTCATGAATACAGGGGATGGTGTCCGTTTCACATCTCCTTAAGCGCAAATTTATAAATCACACATTTTCACGTAATTTTGTATATCATATTGTAGACAAATATCTTCAACAGAGAGATGGTACTACTACTCAGAACCACATTACGATTCATGAAGAATCATCGCGATATAACCGACAATTTAAGTTACAAGGTAGACAATAAAGAGTGTCAATATTACCTCCACCACCTAATGCAAATGTGTATACGTGGTTTGAGGCAGCAATAAATGATTTATATCGTCATGTGTGTGAAAATGCGCGACCTTCAGATTATATCGGCATAACTATAAACTTTGACCGATTTATTCACGGTTCTTTATGGATTTTTTTAGGCTGGTTCGTGATTTTTCACCGACAGATCTACTCGAGTTATTAGCTTGTGTAGCACAGAGTAATGACAATTTTGAAATCGATGATGTTTTAAACGTGAAAGTCAGCATTGTTTCGAAACCAGAGGGACGCGGTCGGGTATCACTCACTAGCAAATCAGTTTTCAAGAAATCCATTCTAAATATTCTAAATACCGACAATCTTTGTCTTCCACGCTCGCTAGTCGCTGCTCATGTATATGCTATACGTGGTCAGATGCGCAATGATATTCACCATGATAGGTGGAATAGAATAAGACACCACACAGCACAATATCAGAAAGTGCAAGCATTGAAACTTGCTAAGGCTGCGAGAGTTACAATAACCGAAACAGGTTGTGGTATCGAAGAAATAAAATTATTTCAAGAATATTATGCGCTTTTTGGAGTTGCAATAGTTGTTTATTCTTTTCAAAACTTTGCTCGAGGCTATAAACCACTTTACGATGGCGCACGTTTTGTACACGATGTTGGTAATGTAGTTAGGTATACCATAAATATAATGTATTATGAAAATTCTAATCATTACCAACCAATTTTAAATTCACTCGCAGCAGCTGGCAGCCGTAGCTACTGCATACCTTGTAATAAAAAGTTAAGTCATCAAAAAAATCATAAATGTCCACAAAAATGTTGTAAATGTTTTCAAAGTCCCCCTTGCGATATAAATCAGGAAAAAATAAAATGTATTCAATGCACTAGAGATTTTTACGGTAATGTTTGTCTGGAAAATCATAAAATCTCAAAATCCTTCGATAATTTTCGGTCAGTATGCAAGAGCATAAAAATTTGTCGTTTGTGCAGTAAAACAGTTCGAATGTGCGATAAAGATCCACATAATTGTAATACGATATTTTGCAAAATATGTAATCGTAAAATGCCGATAGAACACTTTTGTTACATACAATCCTTTATCAGCAAAAAAGGATTTGCAACCAATAAAAAGTATATACTTTATTTATTTTATGATTTTGAGACTCAACAATCGGAAGTTATCTCGGCTACTGGTGGTGAAAAAATAAGTTTGCATGTACCAAATTTGTGTGTTGTACAACAAGTATGTAATTATTGTTTGGATGATGAAAATATAACTAATTCTTGCGAAATATGTGGTATACGCGAATACGTGTTTAAAATCGACCCTGTAAAACAGCTAGTTGATTTGGCCTTAGCAATAAGAAAAACTTTCAAATAAATTATTTGTATAGCCCACAATGCTCAGGATTTTGATGTGCAATTTATTCCCAAGCCTTTGACAGAACATACAGATCTTAGAGATAAACCAGATGTAATTTTAAACAGGTCAAAAATAATCATAATGAAAATTTCAACCGTTAAATTCATAGACAGCTTAAATTACTTCACATGAGTTTAGCTGCACTACCAAAAGCATACGGTCTTGCTAATATCGAGAAAGGTACGTTTCCTCATTTGTTTAACACACCAGAGAATCAAAATTACGTCGTGAAAATGCCACCTGTGTGGTCTTTTTTACCAGATTTGATGAAGGTCGATGAGCGACGAGAATTTATACAGTGGTATAATAAAAAAAAAAAATCATATATTTAATTTTAGAAATGAGATTATAAAATACTGTAGACAAGATGTAAAAATTTTACGATTAGCATGTTTGGCTTTTCGCAAAACCTTCATAGAATGTGGTAATACAGATCCATTCGTAGAGTGCGCCACCATCGCATCATTTTGTATGCGTGTATATAGAAAAAATTTTTTACAAAAAGACACTATAGGAATCATACCTCAGGGTGGTTATAGACGAGCAAACAAGCAGTCTATGAAGGCGATGCGGTGGCTGTGTTGAATGGAAAATGTGCTGAATCATCAAATTCGGTATACTGTCCGAGCTCGAGAAAAGAGACTTCCCGAGGGCTCTTTAGTGGATGGATACTGCGAACTTGAAAACGGTACGAAAATTGTTTTATAATTCCATGGGTGTTATTGGCATGGCTGTGTATGGTGTTACACAGTGAACCGTGACTCACGCCTCATGAACGGTGAAAATATGGACGAACGTTTCGAGAGAACAGCGCGAATATCCAAAAAGATGAGAAGCCACGGTTATCAACTAATAGAAAAGTGGGAATGTGATTTTGATCATGAGTACTCACAGAACGAAAGTATGAAGATATATATCAATAATAAGACGCAAAATTGGCATGAACCGTTGAATCCTCCAGAAGCATTTTACGGTGGTTGTACGGGTAATACAGTCAAACTTTACAATGCTAAAGAGGGTGAGAAAACAAAATACGTGGATGTGTGTTCATTATATCCATATATCTGTAAATACGGTCGATATCCCGTTGGTCATCCAACTCTTTACAAAGGTGAAGATGAGTATCGCTCTCTGGTGAAATTGAAGGTCTTATTAAATGCGAAGTATTGCCGCCGCGAAATATATATCATGCTGTACTACCCGTTAAAATGCATAATAAGCTTTTGTTTCCACTGTGTCGAACATGTGCCGAATCAATGTATATCGCAGATTGTGACCATGAAAATCCTGATGATCGAGTTTTTATCGGTACGTGGGTTGCTGACGAGTTAAAAAAAGCTGTTCAGGTGGGCTATATCATCAGAGAAATATTTGAAATATGGTCTTATAAAATTACTCAGTACAACAAAGCCACGGGTCAGGGTGGTCTATTTCCAACTTATATTGATGAATTTTTTGCTGAGAAAAGGTACGCGTCGGGTTACCCTTTGGAATGTGCTGACGGTGATGGAAACGCGATTGCTCGATATATTGAGGAATTTGTGCAACAAGAGGGCATTAAATTAGACAAAAATCGAATAAAATATAGCGCTGGTTTGAGATCTGTAGCAAAACTCTGTTTAAATTCATTGTGGGGTAAATTTGGTCAACGAGAGAATATGCCAAAGACTGAAGTGCTAGATGATCCATAGAGATTGTTTGAATTACTCTGCAGTGTCGAGACCGAGATCGACTCAATTTTACCGATCAATGAAACGACAATTTATGTAAGTTGACACAACAAAGAATCAGCTGTTGAGCCATCACCATTATGTAACGTTGTCGTAGCCACTTATACCAAAGCCTTGACGCATTTAAAACTCTACGAAGAATTGCAACCGCTCGGTGAACGTGTATTGTATTACGATACTGATTCTATTCTGTATGTAAGTCGCGTGGGTGAGTACGATGCAAAAACAGGGCCGTTCTTGGGTGACTTGACCGACGAATTAGCCTGTTATGGTTTTGGCACAAGCATCACATCATTCATCTCTGGAGGATCCAAATTTTACGGATATAAATTTTTTACACCAGATGGCGTTGAAGGATGTGTTTGCGAAATCAAGGGTATAAGACTTATTTCGTCGGTAAGTCAGAAAATAAACTTTGATTTCATACGAGATCTTATTACTGGTAAAATACCGCCACTTTTTGCAAACTATGACGCTATTGGACGCACACGGTTTCACGATGTTGTAACATGATCTGAATGTAAAATATGCGAGCCCGTGTACTCAGAGAGACGATTCGTGAATAACGAGATTAGCTATCCATACGGTTATAAATCTAATTAAAAATAAATTAATGTAAATATATTATCATTACGGCGAATATATGATATAGGACAAAGAGAGAATTAAAACACAAACTATTTTGAAATAAATTTTTATATTTTATAAAAATGTAAAACGAGAAATAAATTTAATTTCTATTAATTAAGTAGTCATCAATTTTTTTCAAAAGCACAGGTTCCAGACTAATCCGCATCCTTTCCACTCTCATTCTGAATCTTTCTCTATCACGAGCCGCTTGCTTCCACTCTCCACGTCGCGCTGTACGACTCGCATAGTCCCACACGCGTATAACATGAATTTCCGGCTTACCCTTTTTGAAATGCACTAGTTTTGTTTGATTCATCGTTCACTGTACTTATTGTAGACTCTCTTTTCTATAAAATTGTTAAGAATCAAAAATTTAAATCTGATTAATTCTTTGATAAAAATTTATTACCTTTTTCAATTTCTTGGCTATTGCTCACGATAGCACCACTTGTTTAAGACTGACCAGCACTGACCACATTATTAGAAACGAAAACGACGATGGGCACAGACAATAATGACAAAATCGACGACGAACATCTTGTCTAGTCGGTACCGCAGAAATTTCTAAGCAATGCTACACATCTCATTAGATATTTGCGGCAAGCTGGTAATATTGAATGGGATAGTCGTGGTATAATCAAGCTAGATGGCATTGTTGTCGAGAGTGCTAATATTGTCGATTTAATGAACGAAGCTATGAGAAGTAGAAAAAGGCCGCCACCGCGTGGATACAAACAGTTTGCTCGCGTCTTGCGACAAGTCAGTATACCTCGAGAATTCATT